>CANIUD010000876.1:0-101180 GCA_947470075.1 Closterium sp. Yama58-4 | reverse complement strand
GTGGACCAGCTCCAAAGGCTTCTTGCTCCTGCCAGCCACACTATGGAAAGGGAAACGGGTGAACTTTGAAAGCAAACAGATTTCACAGTTGTCATCGGGTGGCTGTCCGTTCAGCTTCAGACCCTTAACGGCTCCATCCTTCTCCAGCTGCTTCAGCAAAGGCATTGCCACATGCCCTAAGCGCCGGTGTGCCGTTTGCCCAATCTGTCTCCCCTCCCCGATCTGGCCGACACTTTCACACCAACCCCTCCAACGGCAGTGCACTCCCCCTGGGATGCAGACACCCTCTCCAGCCTGCCCCCCACCCATGCACGCCAGGGCCGGCAGCTGCCACATAGATCTGTACACGTCCTTGCTCTCGTGCAGATCCCAAAGCACCCGATTGCCCAGCTTCCCCTTATAAGTGCGTGCCCCATCCGTGTTGGGTTTCACCCCAGCCTTGCCAAGCTTACGGAGGGAGATAAGGTTGGCCTTCAGGTCGGGGACGAAGAAACGTCGTGCAGCACCACCGGCTTGCCATCCGCTCCCTTAAACGCAGCTCGTCCCGCACCAGCCACCTTCAACATGTGTCCAGAGGCGGAGCACACTTCATTGATCGGTGCAGCTCGTACTTCGTCCAGCAGGTCCTTGCGCGGCGTCATCGTCCAAGCAGCGCCTGTGTCCAACACCCAATAGTCTAGGGGGTGCAGCTCTGCTCCAACTTTGGCAGAGGCGTCTCCTTGCTCCCCCTTGTCTCCCACATGGAAGAATTGGCCCGCGGTGCGCTCCTTCTTCTTCTCCGCACCGCCGTTGCCCTTCGGGTTGTTGTCGGACGAATCAGCGACCATGTTGGCGCCGTTTTTCTGGTTCCTCCGCGCGCCGCCATCCTGGTGACGATTCTGGGGGGTCCATCCATCGGGTTTCTTATAGCACAAAAACCAGGGGTGCCCTTCCTTCTCACAATACCAGCAACTCCCTTTCATTTTGCCACCAGCACCCGACTTGCCCCCACGTCCAGATTTCGCACCGCGACCCCAACCGGTACCTCCTTGTTGGTCGTTGGAGTCGTCGTCTTTCTTTGCACCGCGTCCAGCACCACCGAAGCCACGTCCTCTGCCACGTCGGCTCCCTTGCATCCCGTAGCCGCTGCTGCCGTCGTCTCCACCCCTCAGTTGGCGGCGACGGAAGTCCTCCTCCAGAATCTTCGTCCGCACCCACTCGAGCGTCCACAAGCTTTGGTTCTGCGGCAGGCTCAATCCGCTCGTAAATTGAAGCCACGATTCTGGCAGCAGCGAGAGCATCTTCAAGCACTTGGTCTGCTCCGGGTAGGTGATTCCCGCGGTCGCCAACTTCGCGTAGAGGTCGCGCATCTTGTCCAGGACTGGTTGCACCGGCTCTCCCTCGCTCAGGCGCAACGCGGACAGCTCCCTCTCCAGCATCAACGTTGCGACAACGGAGGTCGGGGCGTGCAGCTCCTTCAACACGGTCCATGCCTTCGGACCGCATTCAACCTCCGGCAGCAGGTGCATGACGTGGTGACGCTGGTTCAGCTCCAAACTCTGCGACATCAAATAGTAGCCAGCCGAGGAGCGCTCGTCCCAATCTTCCTGCAGCGTGGGGTCACTCGGTCTAGGCTCCTCCCCAATCATTAGTTTCAGCAAACCGATCTGACGGAAATATAATTGCATTTTCCAGGCCCAATCATCATAGCCCTCACCATTGAACTTCTCGACGGTGAAATTCTTCAGCACCTCCTTGACAAGCGAGCCCTGGTTTGTTCGCGCTCCCCTTGGCGCTGAAAGACCAGAATCTTGGCTGCCGCTACGATCTTGGGCTGAAGATTCACCAGCTCCCGCCGAGGTGTTGCCCGCCATAGCTACCTATAACGAGGATCACTATAACGCAGCTCTGATACCAGCTTGTTGGTGTAAGGGCCTAATAAACTCAAGCTATTAGGACTTAATCAAACTTAAAACCTCTCCTCGGGGTCACCTCCAAGGGTCCCTGGGTGCCTGGTACAAGACCAGCCCCTATCCTCGGGTCCGAGTTTGTAGAGAGAGGGATCAAGAAGGACTTAGTCAAAACAGCAAGAGTACCTTGAACGTCGCGCAGCGTGCCGTGCAGACCGTCGGTCGGATTAAGCTGAGAATTCGCTATATCGAAGCTCGCTCCAAGAGCTTTAAAATGAGCCAAGTTGCCTCGCGAAAAGTTCTGCCATTACTAAGTTATGGCTCGGACAGCGTTTGCCTAGCGTTGGAGTGCTAGCATACTAGCGTTGACTCGGGTAGCATTCCGCCAACGAACCGCGTAGAAACGAAATTCCAGCGAGGAAGGAATTCACATGAATCAATTTGACTATATTCAGGTACAAACAGAGAAGGATTAAATAGTTCTAGCTAGCAAGGACCTTGGGAATCAACCTGGGAACAACCAGGGATGATCCCAAATAATTCCAAGCAACAGAACCAGCCTGGCTGGACAAAATAGCAGGTGGTAGGTTGGTAAACAACCTCTGGTTCTGTTTTTCCAACCTGGGAAAACAACAACCAGGTTCAGGTTCTAAAAACAGAACCTGTTTTGTCTTTGCCCAACCAGCCAAATGCTGGTTCCGCTGGTTTCCCCTGGCCTTGTAGCATGCAGATACAGACAAACAACATCCAACCTTCACCTAAATTGTACCCCTATAGTGCCTTCCCTGCTACACTATAGTTAACCAAACAAACAGTACAATTTCGAGTTGGATAGAACTGAATCTGCGCAATCAACTCAACCGAACTGCAAAGCTTCCATCTTGGGTTCCTTTGCGAGCTCGTCCTTTCTGCTTGCACTGTTCATAGCGCGTACAATGTTGTGCCGAAGCGCACATTGCGCGAGTACCTGCAAATGCATCAAGCGAAAAATGCGAAAGCAAACAAACACACGAACACACCATTCACACGCAAATGCATTCGCACACGCATACTCGTACAAACAGACGGCAGGATGTCGTGCAATGTGCATTTGCACCCAACACTCTCATCACAGCTGCTGGTCCTGAATCCCATCTCCTCTAAAACAGCTGCCAACTTCTGGTACCAGCAGCGTGGCGCCTGCTTCAAGCCGTAGATGGACTTGTTGAGCTTGCACACCCTGCCCGTACCATCCTCATACCCAGGCGGCTGCGTCATGTACACATCCTCCTCTAAAATCCCATTCAGGAATGCCGTTGAAATATCCATCTGAATGATGAATTTCCCACTAACAGCTGCATCTGCCAACAAGACACGGAGGGTAGGGGGTTTGGCAGTGGGAGCAAAGATCTCGTTGAAGTCCTGCTTCTCCTTCTGCATAAACCCCTTCGCCACCAGCCTACTCTTGTAGATGGTGACCTGCCCCTTGTCATCGGTCTTGATCCTCAGCACCCACTTGCATTGTATCGCTTTCTTCCCATCAGGCAGCACCACCAGATCCCATGTCCTATTCTCCAGCAGACTCTGGTACTCAGCATCCCTAGAAGCCAGCCACTTGTCCCTATCTGGTCCAGCTAATGCCTCCTCCATGCTAGCTGGTTCCTCTGGTGCAGGGGCAAGAAAACAGTACGCAGGCTCATCCTCCTCATCCGGGTCATAGCCATGAGGTAGAATCAGCAATGCCTCTTCGGTCCCTAGCTGCTGCTCTGCTGCATCAGTTCCTGCAGTCAGCTTCTTAGTAGCCATACGGGTACGTCCTGGCCTGGAGACGGGTGTCTCCCATCCCTTCATAACGACACCCTTCAGCTTCTTAGTTTTTCCCTGCTGCTTCTCTCCTCCCTCGGGTCCAGCAGCTCCACTAGTGCTGCCGCCAGTTTCCACACCATTTTCTCCACCAGCAGATGCCTCCTGTATCTTCTCTCCATCACCATTTCCAGCAGCTGCCTCCTCTCCCTCCTCCCACACACTAGGAGTCAGGTCCAGCTGCATGGTGATCTGCTCCATCTGCTGGGACACCCTTGCCTCCGGCTGTTTCTCCCAGCTCCCATACATCATGCCCTCAATGAATTTCACATCCCTGCTGTCAAACAACACACCCTTGGATGGTTCCCACAGCAGCCATCCCTTGCTCTCAGCAGCCAGCCCCAAATGCACACACCAGATTGCACTCGCCCCCAACTTACTGCGGTAGGTCTTGGGGACGTGGGCGACTGCCATGCAGCCAAACACCCTCAGCATATCCACCGGCGGCTTCCTCCCAAGCCACCTCTCCAACGGCACCCACGAGTCATCCCCAACCTTGGTGAGCACCCTGTTCCTAGCGACAGTGGCGTGCCGGACAGCATGAGGCCACATAGAATTGCTCAGCCCAGATTCTATGAGCAGCGCCCTAGCTGTCTCCAGAATGGTCCGGTTTGCCCGTTCTGCTACACCATTGGACTGTGGGGTATAAGCCGTGGTCAGCTCTCTCTGGATGCCCTGCTTCTTGAGCCAGGCCGTCATTTCAGCTCCAAGAAACTCACCACCCCGGTCTGTCCTAATCCGCTTCACTACACACTCCGCCTGCTTCTCCACGAATGGCAGCCAATCGTCCCGTATCGTGGAGGCGGCGTGGTCCTTCTGCTTCAGCGGATACGCCCACATCAGCCTGCTCCAGTCATCCACAATTGTAAGAAAATACCGCTCCCCCTTGTGCCCTTGCACCGGCAGCGGCCCCACCAAGTCCATGTGGACCAGCTCCAAAGGCTTCTTGCTCCTGCCAGCCACACTATGGAAAGGGAAACGGGTGAACTTTGAAAGCAAACAGATTTCACAGTTGTCATCGGGTGGCTGTCCGTTCAGCTTCAGACCCTTAACGGCTCCATCCTTCTCCAGCTGCTTCAGCAAAGGCATTGCCACATGCCCTAAGCGCCGGTGTGCCGTTGCCCAATCTGTCTCCCCAGATCTGGCCGACACTTTCACACCAACCCCTCCAACGGCATTGCACTCCCCCTGGGATGCAGACCCCTCTCCAGCCTGCCCCCCACCATGCCACGCCAGGGCCGGCAGCTGCCACATAGATCTGTACACGTCCTTGCTCTCGTGCAGATCCCAAAGCACCCGATTGCCCAGCTGCCCCTTATAAGTGCGTGCCCCATCCGTGTTGGTGTTCACCCCAGCCTTGCCAAGCTTACGGAGGGAGATAAGGTTGGCCTTCAGGTCGGGGACGAAGAGAACGTCGTGCAGCACCACCGGCTTGCCATCCGCTCCCTTAAACGCAGCTCGTCCCGCACCAGCCACCTTCAACATGTGTCCAGAGGCGGAGCACACTTCATTGATCGGTGCAGCTCGTACTTCGTCCAGCAGGTCCTTGCGCGGCGTCATCGTCCAAGCAGCGCCTGTGTCCAACACCCAATAGTCTAGGGGGTGCAGCTCTGCTCCAACTTTGGCAGAGGCGTCTCCTTGCTCCCCCTTGTCTCCCACATGGAAGAATTGGCCCGCGGTGCGCTCCTTCTTCTTCTCCGCACCGCCGTTGCCCTTCGGGTTGTTGTCGGACGAATCAGCGACCATGTTGGCGCCGTTTTTCTGGTTCCTCCGCGCGCCGCCATCCTGGTGACGATTCTGGGGGGTCCATCCATCGGGTTTCTTATAGCACAAAAACCAGGGGTGCCCTTCCTTCTCACAATACCAGCAACTCCCTTTCATTTTGCCACCAGCACCCGACTTGCCCCCACGTCCAGATTTCGCACCGCGACCCCAACCGGTACCTCCTTGTTGGTCGTTGGAGTCGTCGTCTTTCTTTGCACCGCGTCCAGCACCACCGAAGCCACGTCCTCTGCCACGTCGGCTCCCTTGCATCCCGTAGCCGCTGCTGCCGTCGTCTCCACCCCTCAGTTGGCGGCGACGGAAGTCCTCCTCCAGAATCTTCGTCCGCACCCACTCGAGCGTCCACAAGCTCTGGTTCTGCGGCAGGCTCAATCCGCTCGTAAATTGAAGCCACGATTCTGGCAGCAGCGAGAGCATCTTCAAGCACTTGGTCTGCTCCGGGTAGGTGATTCCCGCGGTCGCCAACTTCGCGTAGAGGTCGCGCATCTTGTCCAGGACTGGTTGCACCGGCTCTCCCTCGCTTAGGCGCAACGCGGACAGCTCCCTCTCCAGCATCAACGTTGCGACAACGGAGGTCGGGGCGTGCAGCTCCTTCAACACGGTCCACGCCTTCGGACCGCATTCAACCTCCGGCAGCAGGTGCATGACGTGGTGACGCTGGTTCAGCTCCAAACTCTGCGACATCAAATAGTAGCCAGCCGAGGAGCGCTCGTCCCAATCTTCCTGCAGCGTGGGGTCACTCGGTCTAGGCTCCTCCCCAATCATTAGTTTCAGCAAACCGATCTGACGGAAATATAATTGCATTTTCCAGGCCCAATCATCATAGCCCTCACCATTGAACTTCTCGACGGTGAAATTCTTCAGCACCTCCTTGACAAGCGAGCCCTGGTTTGTTCGCGCTCCCCTTGGCGCTGAAAGACCAGAATCTTGGCTGCCGCTACGATCTTGGGCTGAAGATTCACCAGCTCCCGCCGAGGTGTTGCCCGCCATAGCTACCTATAACGAGGATCACTATAACGCAGCTCTGATACCAGCTTGTTGGTGTAAGGGCCTAATAAACTCAAGCTATTAGGACTTAATCAAACTTAAAACCTCTCCTCGGGGTCACCTCCAAGGGTCCCTGGGTGCCTGGTACAAGACCAGCCCCTATCCTCGGGTCCGAGTTTGTAGAGAGAGGGATCAAGAAGGACTTAGTCAAAACAGCAAGAGTACCTTGAACTTCGCGCAGCGTGCCGTGCAGACCGTCGATCGGATTAAGCTGAGAATTCGCTATATCGAAGCTCGCTCCAAGAGCTTTAAAATGAGCCAAGTTGCCTCGCGAAAAGTTCTGCCATTACTAAGTTATGGCTCGGACAGCGTTTGCCTAGCGTTGGAGTGCTAGCATACTAGCGTTGACTCGGGTAGCATTCCGCCGTCGAATAGCGCAGAAACGAAATTCCAGCGAGGAAGGAATTCGCTTGAATCAATTTGACTATATTCAGGTACAAACAGAGAAGTATTAAATAGTTCTAGCTAGCAAGGACCTTGGGAATCAACCTGGGAACAACCAGGGATGATCCCAAATAATTCCAAGCAACAGAACCAACCTGGCTGGACAAAATAGCAGGTGGTAGGTTGGTAAACAACCTCTGGTTCTGTTTTTCCAACCTGGGAAAACAACAACCAGGTTCAGGTTCTAAAAACAGAACCTGTTTTGTCTTTGCCCAACCAGCCAAATGCTGGTTCCGCTGGTTTCCCCTGGCCTTGTAGCATGCAGATACAGACAAACAACATCCAACCTTCACCTAAATTGTACCCCTATAGTGCCTTCCCTGCTACACTATAGTTAACCAAACAAAACAGTACAATTCCGAGTTGGATAGAACTGAATCTGCGCAATCAACTCAACCGAACTGCAAAGCTTCCATCTTGGGTTCCTTTGCGAGCTCGTCCTTTCTGCTTGCACTGTTCATAGCGCATACAATGTTGTGCCGAAGCGCACATTGCGCGAGTACCTGCAAATGCATCAAGCGAAAAATGCGAAAGCAAACAAACACACGAACACACCATTCACACACAAATGCATTCGCACACGCATACTCGTACAAACAGACGGCAGGATGTCGTGCAATGTGCATTTGCGCCCAACATCACCAGCACCCGACTTGCCCCCACGTCCAGATTTCGCACCGCGACCCCAACCGGTACCTCCTTGTTGGTCGTTGGAGTCGTCGTCTTTCTTTGCACCGCGTCCAGCACCACCGAAGCCACGTCCTCTGCCACGTCGGCTCCCTTGCATCCCGTAGCCGCTGCTGCCGTCGTCTCCACCCCTCAGTTGGCGGCGACGGAAGTCCTCCTCCAGAATCTTCGTCCGCACCCACTCGAGCGTCCACAAGCTCTGGTTCTGCGGCAGGCTCAATCCGCTCGTAAATTGAAGCCACGATTCTGGCAGCAGCGAGAGCATCTTCAAGCACTTGGTCTGCTCCGGGTAGGTGATTCCCGCGGTCGCCAACTTCGCGTAGAGGTCGCGCATCTTGTCCAGGACTGGTTGCACCGGCTCTCCCTCGCTCAGGCGCAACGCGGACAGCTCCCTCTCCAGCATCAACGTTGCGACAACGGAGGTCGGGGCGTGCAGCTCCTTCAACACGATCCACGCCTTCGGACCGCATTCAACCTCCGGCAGCAGGTGCATGACGTGGTGACGCTGGTTCAGCTCCAAACTCTGCGACATCAAATAGTAGCCAGCCGAGGAGCGCTCGTCCCAATCTTCCTGCAGCGTGGGGTCACTCGGTCTAGGCTCCTCCCCAATCATTAGTTTCAGCAAACCGATCTGACGGAAATATAATTGCATTTTCCAGGCCCAATCATCATAGCCCTCACCATTGAACTTCTCGACGGTGAAATTCTTCAGCACCTCCTTGACAAGCGAGCCCTGGTTTGTTCGCGCTCCCCTTGGCGCTGAAAGACCAGAATCTTGGCTGCCGCTACGATCTTGGGCTGAAGATTCACCAGCTCCCGCCGAGGTGTTGCCCGCCATAGCTACCTATAACGAGGATCACTATAACGCAGCTCTGATACCAGCTTGTTGGTGTAAGGGCCTAATAAACTCAAGCTATTAGGACTTAATCAAACTTAAAACCTCTCCTCGGGGTCACCTCCAAGGGTCCCTGGGTGCCTGGTACAAGACCAGCCCCTATCCTCGGGTCCGAGTTTGTAGAGAGAGGGATCAAGAAGGACTTAGTCAAAACAGCAAGAGTACCTTGAACGTCGCGCAGCGTGCCGTGCAGACCGTCGGTCGGATTAAGCTGAGAATTCGCTATATCAAAGCTCGCTCCAAGAGCTTTAAAATGAGCCAAGTTGCCTCGCGAAAAGTTCTGCCATTACAAAGTTACGGCTCTGACGGTGTTTGCCTAGCATTAGAGTGCTAGCGTACTAGCATTGACTCGGGTAGCATTCCGCCGTCGAATAGCGCAGAAACGAAATTCCAGCGAGGAAGGAATTCGCTTGAATCAATTGACTATATTCAGGTACAAACAGAGAAGGATTAAATAGTTCTAGCTAGCAAGGACCTTGGGAATCAACCTGGGAACAACCAGGGATGATCCCAAATAATTCCAAGCAACAGAACCAACCTGGCTGGACAAAATAGCAGGTGGTAGGTTGGTAAACAACCTCTGAATCTGTTTTTCCAACCTGGGAAAACAACAATCAGGTTCAGGTTCTAAAAACAGAACCTGTTTTGTCTTTGCCCAACCAGCCAAATGCTGGTTCCGCTGGTTTCCCCTGGCCTTGTAGCATGCAGATACAGACAAACAACATCCAACCTTCACCTAAATTGTACCCCTATAGTGCCTTCCCTGCTACACTATAGTTAACCAAACAAAACAGTACAATTCCGAGTTGGATAGAACTGAATCTGCGCAATCAACTCAACCGAACTGCAAAGCTTCCATCTTGGGTTCCTTTGCGAGCTCGTCCTTTCTGCTTGCACTGTTCATAGCGCGTACAATGTTGTGCCGAAGCGCACATTGCGCGAGTACCTGCAAATGCATCAAGCGAAAATTGCGAAAGCAAACAAACACACGAACACACCATTCACACGTAAATGCATTCGCACACGCATACTCGTACAAACAGACGGCAGGATGTCGTGCAATGTGCATTTGCACCCAACACCACTTGACCTGTTGGTCCGATAGACTAGTTGGACAAACTGGCCAATTCGCTCGATAGACCAGTTGGACCAAGAGGCCTGTTGGCCCGATGGACCGGCTGGACCAGCAGGCATGTTGGTCCGATGGACCGGATGGACCAAATAGCGTGATGATCCAATGGGCCGATTGGATCGATTGACCTGTTGGTCCATTATACCGGTTGGAATTTCTCGCCTGTTGGTCCGATGGATTGGTTGGACCAACCAACTGGCTTGTTGGTCCAATGGACCAGTTGGACCAACCGGCCTGTTGGTTCGATGGACCAGATGTACCAACAAGCCTGTTGGTCCAACGAACTGGCCTGTTGGTCCGATGGACCGGTTGGACCAACTCGTCTGATGGTTCGATGGACCGGCTGGACCAACTGGACTGTTAGCCCGATGAATCGGTTGGACCAACTGGCCTGTTGGTCCGATGGACCGGTTTGACCAACTCGCCTGTTGGTCCGATGGAGTGGTTGGACAAATTGCCTCGTTGGTCCGATGGACCGGTTGGACCAACTAGCATGCTAGCCCGACTGACCGGCTCGGCCAGCTGGCCTGTTGGTCCAATGGACCGGATGGACCAACTGGCCTGTTGGTCCGATGGACCGGTTGGACCAACTGGCCTATTGGTCCAATGGACTGGTTGGACCAACAAGACTGTTGGTCCAATGGACCGGTTGGACCAATTGGCCTGTTGGTCCGATGGACCAGTTGGACCAACTGGCCTGTTGGTCCGATGGACCGGTTGGACCAACTGGCCTGTTGGTCTGATGGACCGGTTGGACCAACTGGCCTGTTGGTCCGATGGACCGGTTGGACCAACTGGCCTGTTGGTCCCATGGACCGGTTGGACCATTTGACCAGTTGGTTCGATGGACTGGTTGGACCAATTTCCCTGTTGGTCCGATGGACCGGTTGGACCAACTAGCGTGTTGGTCCAATGGACCGGTTGGACCAAGTGGCCTGTTGGTTTCATGGACCGGTTGACCACTTGACCCGTTGGTCCGATGGACCGGTTGGACCAATTTGCCTGTTGGTCCAATGGACCGGTTGGACCAACTGGCCTGTTGGTCCGATGGACTGGTTGTACCAACTGGCCTGCTAGCCCGATTGACCGGCTCGGCCAGCCGGTCTGTTGGTCCAATGGACCGGATGGACCAACTGGCCTGTTGGTCCGATGGACCGGTTGGACCAACTGGCCTGTTGGTCCCATGGACCGGTTGGACAACTTGCCTCGTTGGTCCGATGGACCGGTTGGACCAACTGACCTGTTGGTCTAATGGACCGGTTGGACCAACTGGCCTGTTGGTCCGATGGACCGGTTGGACCAATTTGCCTGTTGGTCCAATGGACCGGTTGGACCAACTGGCCTGTTGGTGCAATGGACCGGTTGCACCAACTTGCCTATTGGTCCGATGGACCGGTTGGACCACTTCACCTGTTGGTCCGATGGACTGGTTGGACCAACTGGCTTGTTGGTCCGATGGACCGGATGGACCAACTAGCCTGCTAGACTGATTTATCGGCTGGGCTAGCTAGCCTGTTGGTCAGATGGAGCGGATGGACCAACTGGCCTGTTGGTCCGATGGACCGGTTGGACCAACTAGCCTGTTGGTCCGATGAACCGGTTGGACCAACTAGCCTGTTGGTCCGATAGACCCGTTGGACCAACAGTCCTGTTGGTCTGATGGACCAGCTAGACCAACTGACCAACTGGCCTGTTGGTTCGATGGAATTTGGACCAACTGGCCAATCTGGCCCGATAGACCGGTTGGACCAACTGGCCTGTTAGCCCGATGGATTGGCTGGACCAGCAGGCCTGTTGGTCCGATGGACCGGTTGGCCCAACTAGCGTGGTGATCCAATGGGCCGGTTGGATAGATTGACCTGTTGGTCCTTTGTACAGGTTGGACCATCTCGCCTGTTGGTCCGATAGATTGGTTGGACCAACTGGCTTGTTGGTCCAATGGACCAGTTGGACCGATTGGCCTGTTGGTCCATTGGTCCGGTTGGACCAACCGGCTTGTTGGTCCGATGGACCGGTTGGACCAACTGGCCTGTTGGTCTGATGGACCGGTTGGACCAACTGGCCTGTTGGCCCAATGGACCGGTTGGACCAACAAGACTGTTGCTCCGATGGACCGATTGGACCAACTGGCCTGTTGGTCCCATGGACCGGTTGGACCAATTGCCTCGTTGGTCCGATGGACCGGTTGGACCATCTGGCCTGTTGGTCCAATGGACCGGTTGGACCAACTTGCCTGTTGGTCCAATGGACCGGTTGGACCAATTGACTTGTTGGTGCAATGGACCGGTTGGACCAACTGGCCTGCTGGCCTGATTGACCAGCTGGGCCAGCTGGCCTGTTGGTCCGATGGACTGGTTGGACCAACTGGCTTGTTTGTCCGATGGACCGGATGGACCAACTAGCCTGCTAGATCGATTGATCGACTGGGCCAGCTAGCGTGTTGGTCCGATGGAGCGGATGAACCAACTGGCCTGTTGGTCCGATGGACCGGCTGGACCAACTAGCCTGTTGGTCCGATGAACCGGTTGGACCAACTAGCCTGTTGGTCCGATGGACCCGTTGGACCAACTGTCATGTTGGTCTGATGGACCAGCTAGACCAATTGACCAACTGGCTTGTTGGTTCGATGGAATTTGGACAAACTTGCCAATCGGCCCGATAGACCGGTTGGACCAACTGGCCTGTTAGCCCGATGGATTGGCTGGACCAGCAGGCCTGTTGGTCCTATGGACCGGTTGGCCTAACTAGTGTGTTGATCCTATGGGCCGGTTGGATCGATTGACCTGTTGGTCCATTGTACAGGTTGGACCATTTCGCCTGTTGGTCCGATAGATTGGTTGGACCAACTGGCTTGTTGGTCCAATGGACCGGTTGGACCAACCGGCCTGTTGGTCCGATGGAACGGTTGGATCAACTGGCATGTAGGTCCAATGGATCGGTTGGACCAACCGGCCTGTTGTGTTGGGTGCAAATTCACATTGCACGAGATCATGCTGTCTGTTTGTACGAGTATGCGTGTGCGAATGCATTTGGGTGTGAATGGAATGTTTGTGTGTTTGTTTGCTTTCGCATTTTTCGCTTGATCCATTTGCAGGTACTCGCGCAATGTGCGCTTCAGCACAACATTGTACGCGCTATGAACAGTGCAAGCAGAAAGGACGAGCTCGCAAAGGAACCCAAGATGGAAGCTTTGCGGTTCGGTTGAATTGATTGCGCAGATTCAGTTCTATCCAATTCGAAATTGTATTGTTTTGTTTGGTTGACTATAGTGTAGCAGGACAGGCACTATAGGGGTACAATTTAGGTGAAGGTTGGATGTTGTTTGTCTATATCTGCATGCTACAGGGGAAACCAGCGGAACCAGCATTTGGCTGGTTGGGCAAAGACAAAACAGGTTCTGTTTTAGAACCTGAACCTGGTTGTTGTTTTCCCAGGTTGGAAAAACAGAACCAGAGGTTGTTTACCAACCTACCACCTGCTATTTTGTCCAGCCAGGTTGGTTCTGTTGCTTGGAATTGTTTGGGATCATCCCTGGATGTTCCCAAGGTCCTTGGTAGCTAGAACTATTTATTTCTCCTCTAATTGTACCTGGATATAGTCAATTGATTCAAGCGAATTCCTTCCTTGCTGGAATTTCGTTTCTGCGCTATTTGACGGCGGAATGCTACCAGAGTCAACGCTAGTATGCTAGCACGCTGTCCAAGCCATAACTTAGTAATGGCAGAACTTTTCGTGAGGCAACTTGGCTGATTACAAAGCTCTTGGAGCGAGCTTCGTAATAGTGAATTCTCAGCTTAATCTGATCGACGGTCTGCACGGCACGCTGCGCAACGTTCAAGGTACTCTCGTTATTTTGGCTAAGTCATTCTTGACTCCTCTCTACAAACTCGGACCCGAGGATTGGGGCTGGTCTTGTACCAGGCACCCAGGGACCCTTGGAGGTGACCCCGAGCAGAGGTTTTAAGATTGATCAAGTCTGAATAGCCTGAGTTTATTAGGCCCTTACACCAACATGTTGGTCCAATGGACCAGATGGACCAACTAGCAGACCTGTTGGACCAACTGGCCTGTTGGTCCGATGGACCGGTTGGACCAACTCGTCTGATGGTCCGATGGACCGGCTGGACCAACTGGACTGTCAGTCCAATGGACCGGTTGGACCAACTAGCCTGTTGGTCCAATGGACCGGTTTGACCAACTGGCCTGTTGGTCCAATGGACTGGATGGACCAACTGCCCTGTTGATCTGATGGACCGGTTCGATGGAATTTGGAACAACTGGCTTATTGGCCCGATGGACCGATAAGACCAACCACCCTGTTGGTCCGATGAACCCGTTGGACCAACTGGCCTGTTGGTCCGATGGACCGGTTGGACCAATTGAACTGTTGGTCCGATGGACTGGTTGGACCAATTGGCTCGTTGGTCCAATGGACCGGTTGGACCAACTGGCCTGTTGGTCCTATGGACCGGTTGGACCAATGGACCCGTTGGTCCGATGGACCGGTTGGACCAATTTGCTTGTTGGTCCAATGGACTGGTTGGACCAACTGGCCTGCTGACCCGATTGACCGGCGGGGCCAGCTGGCCTGTTGGTCCAAT
Organism: Closterium sp. Yama58-4; assembly: GCA_947470075.1. NCBI lineage: Eukaryota > Viridiplantae > Streptophyta > Zygnematophyceae > Desmidiales > Closteriaceae > Closterium > Closterium sp. Yama58-4. Next base: position 86,861 of record CANIUD010000876.1, on the reverse strand, counting down.
GGACCGGATGGACCAACTGGCCTGTTGGTCCAATGGACCGGATGTACCAACAAGACTGTTGATCCGATGGACCGGTTGGTCCAATGGCCTATTGGTCCTATGGACCGGTTGGACCAACTGGCCTATTGGTCCGATGAACCGGTTGGACCAACTAGCCTGTTGGTCCGATGTCCCGGTTGGACCAATTGACCTGTTTGTCCGATGGACTGGTTGGACCAATCGCCTCGTTGGTCCGATGGACCGGTTGGACCAATTGACCTCTCGGTCTAATGGACCGGTTGGACCAACTGGCCTGTTGGTCCATTGGACCGGTTGGACCAACTGGCCTGTTGGTCCGATGGACCGGTTGGACCAATTTGCCTCTTGGTCCCATGGACCGGTTAGACCAACTGGTTAGTTGGTCCAATGGACCGGTTGAACCAACTGGCCTGTTGGTCCAATGGACCGGTTGTACCAACAAGACTGTTGGTCCGATGGACCAGTTGGACCAACTGGCCTGTTAGTCCTATGGACCGGTTGGACCACTTGACCCGTTGGTCCGATGGACCGGTTGGACCAATTTGCCTGTTGGTCCGATGGACCGGTTGGACCAACTAGCGTGTTGGTCCAATGGACCGGTTGGACCAACTGACCTGTTGGTCTAATGGACCGGAAACTTGAACCACTTGACCCGTTGGTCCGATGGACCGGTTGGACCAATTTGCCTGTTGGTCCAATGGACCGGTTGGACCAGCTGGCCTGTTGGTCCGATGGTTCGGTTGGACCAACTGGCCTGCTAGCTCGATTGACTGGCTCGGCCAGCCGGTCTGTTGGTCCAATGGACCGGATGGACCAACTGGCCTGTTGGTCCGATGGACCGGTTGGACCAACTGGCCTGCTGGCCAGCTGGTCTGATGGAACGGTTGGACCAACTGGCCTGTTGGTCCAATGGAACGGTGGGACCAACAACACTGTTGGTCCGATGGACCGGTTGGTCCAATTGGCCTATTGGTCCTATGGACCGGTTGGACCACTTGACCCGTTGGTCCAATGGACCGGTTGGACCAACTTGCCTGTTGGTCCAATGGACCGGTTGGACCAAGTGGCCAGTTGGTGCAATGGACCGGTTGGACCAACTGGCCTGCTGGCCTGATTAACCAGCTGGGCGAGCTGGCCTGTTGGTGTGATGAACTGGTTGGACCAACTGGCCTGTTGGTCCGAGGACCGGTTGCAACAACTCGCCTATCGGTCCAATGGACCGGTTGGACCAACTGGACTGTTGGTCCGATGGACCGGTTGCACCACTTGACCTGTTGGTCCGATGGACTGGTTGGACCAGCTAGCTTCTTGGTCCGATGGACCGGATGGACCGGATGAACCAACTAGCCTACTAGACCGATTGATCGGGTGGGCCAGCTAGCCTGTTTGTCCGATGGACCGGATGGACCAACTGGCCTGTTGGTCCGATGGACCGGTTGGACCAACTAGCCTGTTGGTCCATTGGTCCGGTTGGACTAACCGGCTTGTTGGTTCGATGAACCACTTGGACTAACCGGCCTGTTGGTCCGATGGACCGGTTGGATCAACTGGCCTGTTGGTCCAATGGATCGGTTGGACCAACCGGCCTGTTGTGTTGGGTGCAAATTCACATTGCACGATATCCTGCCGTCTGTTTGTACGAGTATGCATGTGCGAATGTATTTGGGTGTGAATGGAATGTTCGTTTGATTGCTTTCACAATTTTCTCTTGATCCATTTGCAGGTACTCGCGCAATGTGCGCTTCGGCACAACATTATACGCGCTATGAACAGTGCAAGCAGAAAGGTTGAACTCGCAAAGGAACCCAAGATGGAAGCTTTGCGGTTCGGTTGAATTGATTGCACAGATTCAGTTCTTTCCAATTCCAAATTGTATTGTTTTGTTTGGTTGACTATAGTGTAGCAGGGCAGGCAATATAGGGGTACAATTTAGGTGAAGGTTGGATGTTGTTTGTCTATATCTGCATGCTACAGGGCCAGGGGAAACCAGCGGAACCAGCATTTGGCTGGTTGGGCAAAGACAAAACAGGTTCTGTTTTAGAGCCTGAACCTGGTTGTTGTTTTCCCAGGTTGGAAAAACAGAACCAGAGGTTGTTTACCAACCTACCACCTGCTATTTTGTCCAGCCAGGTTGTGTTGGGTGCAAATGCACATTGCACGACATCCTGCCGTCTGTTTGTACGAGTATGCGTGTGCGAATGCATTTGGGTGTGAATGGAATGTTCGTGTGTTTGTTTGCTTTCGCAATTTTCGCTTGATGCATTTGCAGGTACTCGCGCAATGTGCGCTTCGGCACAACATTGTACGCGCTATGAACAGTGCAAACAGAAAGGACGAGCTCGCAAAGGAACCCAAGATGGAAGCTTTGCAGTTCGGTTGAGTTGATTGCGCAGATTCAGTTCTATCCAACTCGAAATTGTACTGTTTTGTTTGGTTAACTATAGTGTAGCAGGGAAGGCACTATAGGGGTACAATTTAGGTGAAGGTTGGATGTTGTTTGTCTGTATCTGCATGCTACAAGGCCAGGGGAAACCAGCGGAACCAGCATTTGGCTGGTTAGGCAAAGACAAAACAGGTTCTGTTTTTAGAACCTGAACCTGGTTGTTGTTTTCCCAGGTTGGAAAAACAGAACCAGAGGTTGTTTACCAACCTACCACCTGCTATTTTGTCCAGCCAGGTTGGTTCTGTTGCTTGGAATTATTTGGGATCATCCCTGGTTGTTCCCAGGTTGATTCCCAAGGTCCTTGCTAGCTAGAACTATTTAATCCTTCTCTGTTTGTACCTGAATATAGTCAAATTGATTCAAGCGAATTCCTTCCTCGCTGGAATTTCGTTTCTGCGCTATTCGACGGCGGAATGCTACCCGAGTCAACGCTAGTATGCTAGCACTCCAACGCTAGGCAAACGCTGTCCGAGCCATAACTTAGTAATGGCAGAACTTTTCGCGAGGCAACTTGGCTCATTTTAAAGCTGTTGGAGCGAGCTTCGATATAGCGAATTCTCAGCTTAATCCGACCGACGGTCTGCACGGCACGCTGCGCGACGTTCAAGGTGCTCTTGCTGTTTTGACTAAGTTCTTCTTGATCCCTCTCTCTACAAACTCGGACCCGAGGATAGGGGCTGGTCTTGTACCAGGCACCCAGGGACCCTTGGAGGTGACCCCGAGGAGAGGTTTTAAGTTTGATTAAGTCCTAATAGCTTGAGTTTATTAGGCCCTTACACCAACAAGCTGGTATCAGAGCTGCGTTATAGTGATCCTCGTTATAGGTAGCTATGGCGGGCAACACCTCGGCGGGAGCTGGTGAATCTTCAGCCCAAGATCGTAGCGGCAGCCAAGATTCTGGTCTTTCAGCGCCAAGGGGAGCGCGAACAAACCAGGGCTCGCTTGTCAAGGAGGTGCTGAAGAATTTCACCGTCGAGAAGTTCAATGGTGAGGGCTATGATGATTGGGCCTGGAAAATGCAATTATATTTCCGTCAGATCGGTTTGCTGAAACTAATGATTGGGGAGGAGCCTAGACCGAGTGACCCCACGCTGCAGGAAGATTGGGACGAGCGCTCCTCGGCTGGCTACTATTTGATGTCGCAGAGTTTGGAGCTGAACCAGCGTCACCACGTCATGCACCTGCTGCCGGAGGTTGAATGCGGTCCGAAGGCGTGGACCGTGTTGAAGGAGCTGCACGCCCCGACCTCCGTTGTCGCAACGTTGATGCTGGAGAGGGAGCTGTCCGCGTTGCGCCTGAGCGAGGGAGAGCCGGTGCAACCAGTCCTGGACAAGATGCGCGACCTCTACGCGAAGTTGGCGACCGCGGGAATCACCTACCCGGAGCAGACCAAGTGCTTGAAGATGCTCTCGCTGCTGCCAGAATCGTGGCTTCAATTTACGAGCGGATTGAGCCTGCCGCAGAACCAGAGCTTGTGGACGCTCGAGTGGGTGCGGACGAAGATTCTGGAGGAGGACTTCCGTCGCCGCCAACTGAGGGGTGGAGACGACGGCAGCAGCGGCTACGGGATGCAAGGGAGCCGACGTGGCAGAGGACGTGGCTTCGGTGGTGCTGGACGCGGTGCAAAGAAAGACGACGACTCCAACGACCAACAAGGAGGTACCGGTTGGGGTCGCGGTGCGAAATCTGGACGTGGGGGCAAGTCGGGTGCTGGTGGCAAAATGAAAGGGAGTTGCTGGTATTGTGAGAAGGAAGGGCACCCCTGGTTTTTGTGCTATAAGAAACCCGATGGATGGACCCCCCAGAATCGTCACCAGGATGGCGGCGCGCGGAGGAACCAGAAAAACGGCGCCAACATGGTCGCTGATTCGTCCGACAACAACCTGAAGGGCAACGGCGGTGCGGAGAAGAAGAAGGAGCGCACCGCGGGCCAATTCTTCCATGTGGGAGACAAGGGGGAGCAAGGAGACGCCTCTGCCAAAGTTGGAGCAGAGCTGCACCCCCTAGACTATTGGGTGTTGGACACAGGCGCTGCTTGGACGATGATGCCGCGCAAGGACCTGCTGGACGAAGTACGAGCTGCACCGATCAATGAAGTGTGCTCCGCCTCTGGACACATGTTGAAGGTGGCTGGTGCGGGACGAGCTGCGTTTAAGGGAGCGGATGGCAAGCCGGTGGTGCTGCACGACGTTCTCTTCGTCCCCGACCTGAAGGCCAACCTTATCTCCCTCCGTAAGCTTGGCAAGGCTGGGGTGAACACCAACACGGATGGGGCACGCACTTATAAGGGGAAGCTGGGCAATCGGGTGCTTTGGGATCTGCACGAGAGCAAGGACGTGTACAGATCTATGTGGCAGCTGCCGGCCCTGGCGTGGCATGGTGGGGGGCAGGCTGGAGAGGGGTCTGCATCCCAGGGGGAGTGCAATGCCGTTGGAGGGGTTGGTGTGAAAGTGTCGGCCAGGTCTGGGGAGACAGATTGGGCAACGGCACACCGACGCTTAGGGCATGTGGCAATGCCTTTGCTGAAGCAGCTGGAGAAGGATGGAGCCGTTAAGGGTCTGAAGCTGAACGGACAGCCACCCGATGACAACTGTGAAATCTGTTTGCTTTCAAAGTTCACCCGTTTCCCTTTCCATAGTGTGGCTGGCAGGAGCAAGAAGCCTTTGGAGCTGGTCCACATGGACTTGGTGGGGCCGCTGCCGGTGCAAGGGCACAAGGGGGAGCGGTATTTTCTTACAATTGTGGATGACTGGAGCAGGCTGATGTGGGCATATCCGCTGAAGCAGAAGGACCACGCCGCCTCCACGATACGGGACGATTGGCTGCCATTCGTGGAGAAGCAGGCGGAGTGTGTAGTGAAGCGGATTAGGACAGACCGGGGTGGTGAGTTCCTTGGAGCTGAAATGACGGCCTGGCTCAAGAAGCAGGGCATCCAGAGAGAGCTGACCACGGCTTATACCCCACAGTCCAATGGTGTAGCAGAACGGGCAAACCGGACCATTCTGGAGACAGCTAGGGCGCTGCTCATAGAATCTGGGCTGAGCAATTCTATGTGGCCTCATGCTGTCCGGCACGCCACTGTCGCTAGGAACAGGGTGCTCACCAAGGTTGGGGATGACTCGTGGGTGCCGTTGGAGAGGTGGCTTGGGAGGAAGCCGCCGGTGGACATGCTGAGGGTGTTCGGTTGCATGGCAGTCGCCCACGTCCCCAAGACCTACCGCAGTAAGTTGGGGGCGAGTGCAATCTGGTGTGTGCATTTGGGGCTGGCTGCTGAGAGCAAGGGATGGCTGCTGTGGGAACCATCCAAGGGTGTGTTGTTTGACAGCAGGGATGTGAAATTCATTGAGGGCATGATGTATGGGAGCTGGGAGAAACAGCCGGAGGCAAGGGTGTCCCAGCAGATGGAGCAGATCACCATGCAGCTGGACCTGACTCCTAGTGTGTGGGAGGAGGGAGAGGAGGCAGCTGCTGGAAATGGTGATGGAGAGAAGGTACAGGAGGCATCTGCTGGTGGAGAAAATGGTGTGGAAACTGGCGGCAGCACTAGTGGAGCTGCTGGACCCGAGGGAGGAGAGAAGCAGCAGGGAAAAACTAAGAAGCCGAAGGGTGTCGTTATGAAGGGATGGGAGACACCCGTCTCCAGGCCAGGACGTACCCGTATGGCTACTAAGAAGCTGACTGCAGGAACTGATGCAGCAGAGCAGCAGCTAGGGACCGAAGAGGCATTGCTGATTCTACCTCATGGCTATGACCCGGATGAGGAGGATGAGCCTGCGTACTGTTTTCTTGCCCCTGCACTAGAGGAACCAGCTAGCATGGAGGAGGCATTAGCTGGACCAGATAGGGACAAGTGGCTGGCTTCTAGGGATGCTGAGTACCAGAGTCTGCTGGAGAATAGGACATGGGATCTGGTGGTGCTGCCTGATGGGAAGAAAGCGATACAATGCAAGTGGGTGCTGAGGATCAAGACCGATGACAAGGGGCAGGTCACCATCTACAAGAGTAGGCTGGTGGCGAAGGGGTTTATGCAGAAGGAGAAGCAGGACTTCAACGAGATCTTTGCTCCCACTGCCAAACCCCCTACCCTCCGTGTCTTGTTGGCAGATGCAGCTGTTAGTGGGAAATTCATCATTCAGATGGATATTTCAACGGCATTCCTGAATGGGATTTTAGAGGAGGATGTGTACATGACGCAGCCGCCTGGGTATGAGGATGGTACGGGCAGGGTGTGCAAGCTCAACAAGTCCATCTACGGCTTGAAGCAGGCGCCACGCTGCTGGTACCAGAAGTTGGCAGCTGTTTTAGAGGAGATTGGATTCAGGACCAGCAGCTGTGATGAGAGCCTCTTTCTCAAGGGCGAGGGGGAGAAGCTGGTGCTGTTTCTGGTCTATGTGGACGACATTCTTCTCTTCAGCAGCAGCATGAAGGAGATCCAGAAAGTGCAGCAGCAACTGATGGAAAACTTCAAGTGCAAGAACCTTGGGGAGGTAAAGTACTACCTCGGGATGCACGTGGAGAGGGATCCAGATCACAGGTGGTTGAAGCTGCACCAGGAGAAGTTCATCAAGGAGCTGGGGGAGAAGTATGGGATTGAGAATGAGCGCAAGGTTGCAACTCCCCTGCCAGCAGAATTCAAGCTTGTGAAGGCTGCAGAGGATGAAGGGGTTGAAGCTGAAGAGCAGCAGCAATTTCAGTCCTTGGTGGGCAGCCTCTTGTACGCAGCAGTTCACACGAGGCCCGACATCTCTTTCTCGGTTGGGCAGCTGGCTAGGGTGGTGCAGAATCCATCAGAGGAGCAGGTGGATGCAGCTGAGTGTGTGGTGAAGTACCTGAACTCTCACCCAAGCATTGGAGTTCAATACTCCGCATCTGCACAGGTGAAGCAGAAAGGGGTGGAGGTGCTGAAAGAGAAGGGGGAGAGGCTTGGAGAAGGCAAGCTATTTCTCACTTGCTTTACCGATGCTACGTGGGCTTCTGAGAAGGAGGATTCCTCATCTGTGGGAGGATACATCTGCGTAGTTGGGGGAGGACCTGTTAGTTGGAGGTCCAAGAAGCAGACGGAGACGGCACTCTCTTCCGTAGAATCAGAGTACATGGCGATGTTCCATGGGGTGAAGGAGGTGATTTGGCTGAGGAGGCTGTTAGAGGAGATTGGCCAGGAGCAGAAAGTTGCTACGCCGCTGTTTTGTGATAGCAAGGGGGCTCTTGGGATGGCCAGAAACGCTGTGCTTCATGGGCTGAACAAGCACATGCGTATCAAGTGGCACTGGCTGCGTAAGGAGGTGAAGAGGGGGACGGTGCATCCGATCTACATCAAGACTCACCAGCAGCCAGCAGACTTTCTCACCAAGAGGCTTGCGGATGAGCCTCATTGGCGTTGTGTGCGCATGAGTGGAATGAGCATGAACTAGCATGGAATGACGGGGATGCAGCCGGCAGGCTGAGGGGGAGTGTGTTGGGTGCAAATGCACATTGCACGACATCCTGTCGTCTGTTTGTACGAGTATGCGTGTGCGAATGCATTTGGGTGTGAATGGAATGTTCGTGTGTTTGTTTGCTTTCGCAATTTTCGCTTGATGCATTTGCAGGTACTCGCGCAATGTGCGCTTCGGCACAACATTGTACGCGCTATGAACAGTGCAAACAGAAAGGACGAGCTCGCAAAGGAACCCAAGATGGAAGCTTTGCAGTTCGGTTGAGTTGATTGCGCAGATTCAGTTCTATCCAACTCGAAATTGTACTGTTTTGTTTGGTTAACTATAGTGTAGCAGGGAAGGCACTATAGGGGTACAATTTAGGTGAAGGTTGGATGTTGTTTGTCTGTATCTGCATGCTACAAGGCCAGGGGAAACCAGCGGAACCAGCATTTGGCTGGTTAGGCAAAGACAAAACAGGTTCTGTTTTTAGAACCTGAACCTGGTTGTTGTTTTCCCAGGTTGGAAAAACAGAACCAGAGGTTGTTTACCAACCTACCACCTGCTATTTTGTCCAGCCAGGTTGGTTCTGTTGCTTGGAATTATTTGGGATCATCCCTGGTTGTTCCCAGGTTGATTCCCAAGGTCCTTGCTAGCTAGAACTATTTAATCCTTCTCTGTTTGTACCTGAATATAGTCAAATTGATTCAAGCGAATTCCTTCCTCGCTGGAATTTCGTTTCTGCGCTATTCGACGGCGGAATGCTACCCGAGTCAACGCTAGTATGCTAGCACTCCAACGCTAGGCAAACGCTGTCCGAGCCATAACTTAGTAATGGCAGAACTTTTCGCGAGGCAACTTGGCTCATTTTAAAGCTGTTGGAGCGAGCTTCGATATAGCGAATTCTCAGCTTAATCCGACCGACGGTCTGCACGGCACGCTGCGCGACGTTCAAGGTGCTCTTGCTGTTTTGACTAAGTTCTTCTTGATCCCTCTCTCTACAAACTCGGACCCGAGGATAGGGGCTGGTCTTGTACCAGGCACCCAGGGACCCTTGGAGGTGACCCCGAGGAGAGGTTTTAAGTTTGATTAAGTCCTAATAGCTTGAGTTTATTAGGCCCTTACACCAGCAGGTTGGTTCTGTTGCTTGGAATTATTTGGGATCATCCCTGGTTGTTCCCAGGTTGATTCCCCAGGTCCTTGCTAACTACAACTATTTATTCATTCTCTGTTTGTACCTGGATATAGTCAATTGATTCAAGCGAATTCCTTCCTCACTGGAATTTCGTTTCTGCGCTATTTGACGGCGGAATGCTACCCGAGTCAACGCTAGTATGCTAGCACTCCCACGCTAGGCAAACGCTGTCCGAGCCATAACTTCTCGAACTTTTCGCGAGGCAACTTGGCTTATTTTAAAGCTCCTGGAGCGAGCTTCGTAATAACGAATTCTCAGCTTAATCCGATCAACGGTCTGCACGACACGCTGCGCGACGTTCAAGGTACTCTTGCTATTTTGACTAAGTCCTTCTTGATCCCTCTCTACAAACTCGGACCCGAGGATTGGGGCTGGTCTTGTACCAGGCACCCAGGGACTCTTGGAGGTGACCCCGAGGAGAGGTTTTAAGTTTGATTAAGTCTTAATAGCTTGAGTTTATTAGGCCCTTATACCAACATGTTGGTCCAATAGACCAGATGGACCAACTAGCAGACCTGTTGGACCAACTGGCCTGTTGGTCCGATGGACCGGTTGGACCAACTCGTCTGATGGTCCGATGGACCGGCTGGACCAACTGGACTGTCAGTCCAATGGACCGGTTGGACCAACAAGCCTGTTGGTCTGATGGACCGGTTTGACCAAATGGCCTGTTGGTCCGATGGACTGGATGGACCAACTGCCCTGTTGATCTGATGGACCGGTTCGATGGAATTTGGAACAACTGGCTTATTGGCCCGATGGACCGATAAGACCAACTGGCCTGTTGGCCCAATGGACCGGTTGGACCAATTGACCGGGTGGTCTATTGTACCGGTTGGACCAACTGGCCTGTTGGTCCGATGGACCGGTTGGGCCAACTGGCCTGTTTGTCCGATGGACTCGCTGGACCAACTGGCCAATTGGTCCGATGAACCGGTTGGACCAACTAGCCTGTTGGTCCGATGGACCGGTTGGACCAATTGACCTGTTGGTACGATGGACTGGTTGGACCAATTGGCTCGTTGGTCCGATCGTCCGGTTGGACCAACTGGCGTGTTGGTCCGTTGGTCCGGTTGGACCAACTGGCCTGTTGGTCCAATAGACCGGTTGGACCAACTGGCCTGTTGGTCCCATGGACCGGTTGGACCACTTGACCTGTTGGTCCGATGGACCGGTTGGACCAATTTGCTTATTGGTCCAATGGACCGGTTGGACCAACTGGCCTGCTGGCCCGATTGACCAGCTGGGCAAGCTGGCCTGTTGGTCCGATGGACCGGTTGGACCAACTGGCCTATTGGTCCCATGGACCGGTTGTACCACTTGACCCGTTGGTCCGAAGTACCGGTTGGACCAATTTGCCTGTTGGTCCGATTAATCGGCTGGACCAACTGGCCTTTTGGTCTCATGGACCGGTTGAACCACTTGACCCGTTGGTCCGATGGACTGGTTGGACAAATTTGCCTGATGGTCCCATGGACCGGTTGGACCAACTGGCCTGTTGATCCAATGGACCGGTTGAACCAACTGGCCTGTTGGTCCAATGGACCGGTTGTACCAACAAGAGTGTTGGTCCGATGGACCGGTTGGACCAACTGGCCTGTAAGTCCCATGAACCGGATGGACCACTTGATCCGTTGGTCCGATGGACCGGTTGGACCAATTTGCCTGTTGGTCCGATGGACCGGTTGGACCAACTGGCCTGTTGGTCCGATTGACCAGTAGGACCAACTGGCCTGTTGGTCTCATGGTCCGGTTGGACCAACTGGCCTATTGGTCCCATGGACCGGTTGTACCACTTGACCCGTAGGTCCGATGGACCGGTTGGACCAATTTGCCTGTTGGTCCAATGGACCGGTGGGACCAACTGGCCTGTTGGTCTCATGGACCGGTTGAATCACTTGACCCGTTGGTCCAATGGACCGGTTGGACCAACTTGCCTGTTGGTCCAATGGACCGGTTGGACCAACTAGCCTGTTGGTCCGATGGACCGGTTGGACCAACTGGCCTGTTGGTCCAATGGACCGGTTGTACCAACAAGAGTGTTGGTCCGATGGACCGGTTGGACCAACTGGACGTGTACAGATCTATGTGGCAGCTGCCGGCCCTGGCGTGGCATGGTGGGGGGCAGGCTGGAGAGGGGTCTGCATCCCAGGGGGAGTGCAATGCCGTTGGAGGGGTTGGTGTGAAAGTGTCGGCCAGATCTGGGGAGACAGATTGGGCAACGGCACACCGGCGCTTAGGGCATGTGGCAATGCCTTTGCTGAAGCAGCTGGAGAAGGATGGAGCCGTTAAGGGTCTGAAGCTGAACGGACAGCCACCCGATGACAACTGTGAAATCTGTTTGCTTTCAAAGTTCACCTGTTTCCCTTTCTATAGTGTGGCTGGCAGGAGCAAGAAGCCTTTGGAGCTGGTCCACATGGACTTGGTGGGGCCGCTGCCGGTGCAAGGGCACAAGGGGGAGCGGTATTTTCTTACAATTGTGGATGACTGGAGCAGGCTGATGTGGGCGTATCCGCTGAAGCAGAAGGACCACGCCGCCTCCACGATACGGGACGATTGGCTGCCATTCGTGGAGAAGCAGGCGGAGTGTGTAGTGAAGCGGATTAGGACAGACCGGGGTGGTGAGTTCCTTGGAGCTGAAATGACGGCCTGGCTCAAGAAGCAGGGCATCCAGAGAGAGCTGACCACGGCTTATACCCCACAGTCCAATGGTGTAGCAGAACGGGCAAACCGGACCATTCTGGAGACAGCTAGGGCGCTGCTCATAGAATCTGGGCTGAGCAATTCTATGTGGCCTCATGCTGTCCGGCACGCCACTGTCGCTAGGAACAGGGTGCTCACCAAGGTTGGGGATGACTCGTGGGTGCCGTTGGAAAGGTGGCTTGGGAGGAAGCCGCCGGTGGATATGCTGAGGGTGTTTGGCTGCATGGCAGTCGCCCACGTCCCCAAGACCTACCGCAGTAAGTTGGGGGCGAGTGCAATCTGGTGTGTGCATTTGGGGCTGGCTGCTGAGAGCAAGGGATGGCTGCTGTGGGAACCATCCAAGGGTGTGTTGTTTGACAGCAGGGATGTGAAATTCATTGAGGGCATGATGTATGGGAGCTGGGAGAAACAGCCGGAGGCAAGGGTGTCCCAGCAGATGGAGCAGATCACCATGCAGCTGGACCTGACTCCTAGTGTGTGGGAGGAGGGAGAGGAGGCAGCTGCTGGAAATGGTGATGGAGAGAAGGTACAGGAGGCATCTGCTGGTGGAGAAAATGGTGTGGAAACTGGCGGCAGCACTAGTGGAGCTGCTGGACCCGAGGGAGGAGAGAAGCAGCAGGGAAAAACTAAGAAGCCGAAGGGTGTCGTTATGAAGGGATGGGAGACACCCGTCTCCAGGCCAGGACGTACCCGTATGGCTACTAAGAAGCTGACTGCAGGAACTGATGCAGCAGAGCAGCAGCTAGGGACCGAAGAGGCATTGCTGATTCTACCTCATGGCTATGACCCGGATGAGGAGGATGAGCCTGCGTACTGTTTTCTTGCCCCTGCACCAGAGGAACCAGCTAGCATGGAAGAGGCATTAGCTGGACCAGATAGGGACAAGTGGCTGGCTTCTAGGGATGCTGAGTACCAGAGTCTGCTGGAGAATAGGACATGGGATCTGGTGGTGCTGCCTGATGGGAAGAAAGCGATACAATGCAAGTGGGTGCTGAGGATCAAGACCGATGACAAGGGGCAGGTCACCATCTACAAGAGTAGGCTGGTGGCGAAGGGGTTTATGCAGAAGGAGAAGCAGGACTTCAACGAAATCTTTGCTCCCACTGCCAAACCCCCTACCCTCCGTGTCTTGTTGGCAGATGCAGCTGTTAGTGGGAAATTCATCATTCAGATGGATATTTCAACGGCATTCCTGAATGGGATTTTAGAGGAGGATGTGTACATGACGCAGCCGCCTGGGTATGAGGATGGTACGGGCAGGGTGTGCAAGCTCAACAAGTCCATCTACGGCTTGAAGCAGGCGCCACGCTGCTGGTACCAGAAGTTGGCAGCTGTTTTAGAGGAGATGGGATTCAGGACCAGCAGCTGTGATGAGAGCCTCTTTCTCAAGGGCGAGGGGGAGAAGCTGGTGCTGTTTCTGGTCTATGTGGACGACATTCTTCTCTTCAGCAGCAGCATGAAGGAGATCCAGAAAGTGCAGCAGCAACTGATGAAAAACTTCAAGTGCAAGAACCTTGGGGAGGTAAAGTACTACCTCGGGATGCACGTGGAGAGGGATCCAGATCACAGGTGGTTGAAGCTGCACCAGGAGAAGTTCATCAAGGAGCTGGGGGAGAAGTATGGGATTGAGAATGAGCGCAAGGTTGCAACTCCCCTGCCAGCAGAATTCAAGCTTGTGAAGGCTGCAGAGGATGAAGGGGTTGAAGCTGAAGAGCAGCAGCAATTTCAGTCCTTGGTGGGCAGCCTCTTGTACGCAGCAGTTCACACGAGGCCCGACATCTCTTTCTCGGTTGGGCAGCTGGCTAGGGTGGTGCAGAATCCATCAGAGGAGCAGGTGGATGCAGCTGAGCGTGTGGTGAAGTACCTGAACTCTCACCCAAGCATTGGAGTTCAATACTCCGCATCTGCACAGGTGAAGCAGAAAGGGGTGGAGGTGCTGAAAGAGAAGGGGGAGAGGCTTGGAGAAGGCAAGCTATTTCTCACTTGCTTTACCGATGCTACATGGGCTTCTGAGAAGGAGGATTCCTCATCTGTGGGAGGATACATCTGCGTAGTTGGGGGAGGACCTGTTAGTTGGAGGTCCAAGAAGCAGACGGAGACGGCACTCTCTTCCGTAGAATCAGAGTACATGGCGATGTTCCATGGGGTGAAGGAGGTGATTTGGCTGAGGAGGCTGTTAGAGGAGATTGGCCAGGAGCAGAAAGTTGCTACGCCGCTGTTTTGTGATAGCAAGGGGGCTCTTGGGATGGCCAGAAACGCTGTGCTTCATGGGCTGAACAAGCACATGCGTATCAAGTGGCACTGGCTGCGTAAGGAGGTGAAGAGGGGGACGGTGCATCCGATCTACATCAAGACTCACCAGCAGCCAGCAGACTTTCTCACCAAGAGGCTTGCGGATGAGCCTCATTGGCGTTGTGTGCACATGAGTGGAATGAGCATGAACTAGCATGGAATGACGGGGATGCAGCCGGCAGGCTGAGGGGGAGTGTGTTGGGTGCAAATTCACATTGCACGACATCCTGCCGTCTGTTTGTACGAGTATGCGTGTGCGAATGCATTTGCGTGTGAATGGTGTGTTCGTGTGTTTGTTTGCTTTCGCATTTTTCGCTTGATGCATTTGCAGGTACTCGCGCAATGTGCTCTTCGGCACAACATTGTATGCGCTATGAACAGTGCAAGCAGAAAGAACGAGCTCGCAAAGGAACCCAAGATGGAAGCTTTGCAGTTCGGTTGAGTTGATTGCGCAGATTCAGTTTTATCCAACTCGGAATTGTACTGTTTTGTTTGGTTAACTATAGTGTAGCAGGGAAGGCACTATAGGGGTACAATTTAGGTGAAGGTTGGATGTTGTTTGTCTGTATCTGCATGCTACAAGGCCAGGGGAAACCAGCGGAACCAGCATTTGGCTGGTTGGGCAAAGACAAAACAGGTTCTGTTTTTAGAACCTGAACCTGGTTGTTGTTTTCCCAGGTTGGAAAAACAGAACCAGAGGTTGTTTACCAACCTACCACCTGCTATTTTGTCCAGCCAGGTTGGTTCTGTTGCTTGGAATTATTTGGGATCATCCCTGGTTGTTCCCAGGTTGATTCCCAAGGTCCTTGCCAGCTAGAACTATTTAATCCTTCTCTGTTTGTACCTGAATATAGTCAATTGATTCAAGCGAATTCCTTCCTCGCTGGAATTTCGTTTCTGCGCTATTCGACGGCGGAATGCTACCCGAGTCAATGCTAGTACGCTAGCACTCTAATGCTAGGCAAACACCGTCAGAGCCATAACTTCGTAATGGCAGAACTTTTCGCGAGGCAACTTGGCTCATTTTAAAGCTCTTGGAGCGAGCTTTGATATAGCGAATTCTCAGCTTAATCCGATCGACGGTCTGCACGGCACGCTGCGCGACGTTCAAGGTACTCTTGCTGTTTTGACTAAGTCCTCCTTGATCCCTCTCTCTACAAACTCGGACCCGAGGATAGGGGCTGGTCTTGTACCAGGCACCCAGGGACCCTTGGAGGTGACCCCGAGGAGAGGTTTTAAGTTTAATTAAGTCCTAATAGCTTGAGTTTATTAGGCCCTTACACCAACAAGCTGGTATCAGAGCTGCGTTATAGTGATCCTCGTTATAGGTAGCTATGGCGGGCAACACCTCGGCGGGAGCTGGTGAATCTTCAGCCCAAGATCGTAGTGGCAGCCAAGATTCTGGTGTTTCGGCGCCAAGGGGAGCGCGAACCAACCAGAGCTCGCTCATCAAGGAGGTGCTGAAGAATTTCACCGTCGAGAAGTTCAATGGTGAGGGCTATGATGATTGGGCCTGGAAAATGCAGCTTTACTTCCGTCAGATTGGATTGCTGAAACTAATGATTGGGGAAGAGCCTAGACCGAGTGACCCCGCGCTGCAGGAAGATTGGGACGAGCGCGCATCGGCTGGCTACTACTTGATGTCGCAGAGTTTGGAGCTGAACCAGCGTCACCACGTCATGCACCTGCTGCCGGAGGTTGATTGCGGTCCGAAGGCGTGGACCGTGCTGAAGGAGCTGCACGCTCCTACTTCCGTTGCCGCGACGCTTATGATGGAGAGGGAGCTGTCCGCGTTGCGATTGAGCGAGGGAGAGCCGGTGCAACCAGTTCTGGACAAGATGCGCGACCTCTACGCAAAGTTGGCGACCGCGGGAATCACCTACCCGGAGCAGACCAAATGCCTGAAGATGCTCTCGCTGCTGCCGGAATCGTGGCTTCAATTCACGAGCGGATTGAGCCTGCCGCAGAACCAGAGCTCGTGGACGCTCGAGTGGGTGCGGACGAAGATTCTGGAGGAGGACTTCCGTCGCCGCCAACTGAGGGGTGGGGACGACGGCAGCAGCGGCTACGGGATGCAAGGGAACCGACGTGGCAGAGGACGTGGCTTCGGTGGTGCTGGGCGCGGTGCAAAGAAGGACGACGACTCCAACGACCAACAAGGAGGTACCGGTTGGGGTCGCGGTGCGAAATCTGGACGTGGGGGCAAGTCGGGTGCTGGTGGCAAAATGAAAGGGAGTTGCTGGTATTGTGAGAAGGAGGGGCACCCCTGGTTTTTGTGCTATAAGAAACCCGATGGATGGACCCCCCAGAATCGTCAACAGGATGGCGGCGCGCGAAGGAACCAGAAAAACGGCGCGAACATGGTCGCTGATTCGTCCGACAACAACCCGAAGAGCAACGCTGGTGCGGAGAAGAAGAAGGAGCGCACCGCGGGCCAATTCTTCCATATTGGAGAGCAGGGGGAGCAAGGAGACGCCTCTGCCAAAGTTGGAGCAGAGCTGCACCCCCTAGACTATTGGGTGTTGGACACAGGCGCTGCTTGGACGATGACGCCGCGCAAGGACCTGCTGGACGAAGTACGAGCTGCACCGATCAATGAAGTGTGCTCCGCCTCTGGACACATGTTGAAGGTGGCTGGTGCGGGACGAGCTGCGTTTAAGGGAGCGGATGGCAAGCCGGTGGTGCTGCACGACGTTCTCTTCATCCCCGACCTGAAGGCCAACCTTATCTCCCTCCGTAAGCTTGGCAAGGCTGGGGTGAACACCAACACGGATGGGGCACGCACTTATAAGGGGAAGCTGGGCAATCGGGTGCTTTGGGATCTGCACGAGAGCAAGGACGTGTACAGATCTATGTGGCAGCTGCCGGCCCTGGCGTGGCATGGTGGGGGGCAGGCTGGAGAGGGGTCTGCATCCCAGGGGGAGTGCAATGCCGTTGGAGGGGTTGGTGTGAAAGTGTCGGCCAGATCTGGGGAGACAGATTGGGCAACGGCACACCGGCGCTTAGGGCATGTGGCAATGCCTTTGCTGAAGCAGCTGGAGAAGGATGGAGCCGTTAAGGGTCTGAAGCTGAACGGACAGCCACCCGATGACAACTGTGAAATCTGTTTGCTTTCAAAGTTCACCCGTTTCCCTTTCCATAGTGTGGCTGGCAGGAGCAAGAAGCCTTTGGAGCTGGTCCACATGGACTTGGTGGGGCCGCTGCCGGTGCAAGGGCACAAGGGGGAGCGGTATTTTCTTACAATTGTGGATGACTGGAGCAGGCTGATGTGGGCGTATCCGCTGAAGCAGAAGGACCACGCCGCCTCCACGATACGGGACGATTGGCTGCCATTCGTGGAGAAGCAGGCGGAGTGTGTAGTGAAGCGGATTAGGACAGACCGGGGTGGTGAGTTCCTTGGAGCTGAAATGACGGCCTGGCTCAAGAAGCAGGGCATCCAGAGAGAGCTGACCACGGCTTATACCCCACAGTCCAATGGTGTAGCAGAACGGGCAAACCGGACCATTCTGGAGACAGCTAGGGCGCTGCTCATAGAATCTGGGCTGAGCAATTCTATGTGGCCTCATGCTGTCCGGCACGCCACTGTCGCTAGGAACAGGGTGCTCACCAAGGTTGGGGATGACTCGTGGGTGCCGTTGGAGAGGTGGCTTGGGAGGAAGCCGCCGGTGGACATGCTGAGGGTGTTCGGTTGCATGGCAGTCGCCCACGTCCCCAAGCCCTACCGCAGTAAGTTGGGGGCGAGTGCAATCTGGTGTGTGCATTTGGGGCTGGCTGCTGAGAGCAAGGGATGGCTGCTGTGGGAACCATCCAAGGGTGTGTTGTTTGACAGCAGGGATGTGAAATTCATTGAGGGCATGATGTATGGGAGCTGGGAGAAACAGCCGGAGGCAAGGGTGTCCCAGCAGATGGAGCAGATCACCATGCAGCTGGACCTGACTCCTAGTGTGTGGGAGGAGGGAGAGGAGGCAGCTGCTGGAAATGGTGATGGAGAGAAGGTACAGGAGGCATCTGCTGGTGGAGAAAATGGTGTGGAAACTGGCGGCAGCACTAGTGGAGCTGCTGGACCCGAGGGAGGAGAGAAGCAGCAGGGAAAAACTAAGAAGCCGAAGGGTGTCGTTATGAAGGGATGGGAGACACCCGTCTCCAGGCCAGGACGTACCCGTATGGCTACTAAGAAGCTGACTGCAGGAACTGATGCAGCAGAGCAGCAGCTAGGGACCGAAGAGGCATTGCTGATTCTACCTCATGGCTATGACCCGGATGAGGAGGATGAGCCTGCGTACTGTTTTCTTGCCCCTGCACCAGAGGAACCAGCTAGCATGGAGGAGGCATTAGCTGGACCAGATAGGGACAAGTGGCTGGCTTCTAGGGATGCTGAGTACCAGAGTCTGCTGGAGAATAGGACATGGGATCTGGTGGTGCTGCCTGATGGGAAGAAAGCGATACAATGCAAGTGGGTGCTGAGGATCAAGACCGATGACAAGGGGCAGGTCACCATCTACAAGAGTAGGCTGGTGGCGAAGGGGTTTATGCAGAAGGAGAAGCAGGACTTCAACGAAATCTTTGCTCCCACTGCCAAACCCCCTACCCTCCGTGTCTTGTTGGCAGATGCAGCTGTTAGTGGGAAATTCATCATTCAGATGGATATTTCAACGGCATTCCTGAATGGGATTTTAGAGGAGGATGTGTACATGACGCAGCCGCCTGGGTATGAGGATGGTACGGGCAGGGTGTGCAAGCTCAACAAGTCCATCTACGGCTTGAAGCAGGCGCCACGCTGCTGGTACCAGAAGTTGGCAGCTGTTTTAGAGGAGATGGGATTCAGGACCAGCAGCTGTGATGAGAGCCTCTTTCTCAAGGGCGAGGGGGAGAAGCTGGTGCTGTTTCTGGTCTATGTGGACGACATTCTTCTCTTCAGCAGCAGCATGAAGGAGATCCAGAAAGTGCAGCAGCAACTGATGGAAAACTTCAAGTGCAAGAACCTTGGGGAGGTAAAGTACTACCTCGGGATGCACGTGGAGAGGGATCCAGATCACAGGTGGTTGAAGCTGCACCAGGAGAAGTTCATCAAGGAGCTGGGGGAGAAGTATGGGATTGAGAATGAGCGCAAGGTTGCAACTCCCCTGCCAGCAGAATTCAAGCTTGTGAAGGCTGCAGAGGATGAAGGGGTTGAAGCTGAAGAGCAGCAGCAATTCCAGTCCTTGGTGGGCAGCCTCTTGTACGCAGCAGTTCACACGAGGCCCGACATCTCTTTCTCGGTTGGGCAGCTGGCTAGGGTGGTGCAGAATCCATCAGAGGAGCAGGTGGATGCAGCTGAGCGTGTGGTGAAGTACCTGAACTCTCACCCAAGCATTGGAGTTCAATACTCCGCATCTGCACAGGTGAAGCAGAAAGGGGTGGAGGTGCTGAAAGAGAAGGGGGAGAGGCTTGGAGAAGGCAAGCTATTTCTCACTTGCTTTACCGATGCTACATGGGCTTCTGAGAAGGAGGATTCCTCATCTGTGGGAGGATACATCTGCGTAGTTGGGGGAGGACCTGTTAGTTGGAGGTCCAAGAAGCAGACGGAGACGGCACTTTCTTCCGTAGAATCAGAGTACATGGCGATGTTCCATGGGGTGAAGGAGGTGATTTGGCTGAGGAGGCTGTTAGAGGAGATTGGCCAGGAGCAGAAAGTTGCTACGCCGCTGTTTTGTGATAGCAAGGGGGCTCTTGGGATGGCCAGAAACGCTGTGCTTCATGGGCTGAACAAGCACATGCGTATCAAGTGGCACTGGCTGCGTAAGGAGGTGAAGAGGGGGACGGTGCATCCGATCTACATCAAGACTCACCAGCAGCCAGCAGACTTTCTCACCAAGAGGCTTGCGGATGAGCCTCATTGGCGTTGTGTGCGCATGAGTGGAATGAGCATGAACTAGCATGGAATGACGGGGATGCAGCCGGCAGGCTGAGGGGGAGTGTGTTGGGTGCAAATGCACATTGCACGACATCCTGCCGTCTGTTTGTACGAGTATGCGTGTGCGAATGCATTTGCGTGTGAATGGTGTGTTCGTGTGTTTGTTTGCTTTCGCAATTTTCGCTTGATGCATTTGCGATGTGGGCTGCCCACCAAGGACTGAAATTGCTGCTGCTCTTCAGCTTCAACCCCTTCATCCTCTGCAGCCTTCACAAGCTTGAATTCTGCTGGCAGGGGAGTTGCAACCTTGCGCTCATTCTCAATCCCATACTTCTCCCCCAGCTCCTTGATGAACTTCTCCTGGTGCAGCTTCAACCACCTGTGATCTGGATCCCTCTCCACGTGCATCCCGAGGTAGTAATTTACCTCCCCAAGGTTCTTGCACTTGAAGTTTTCCATCAGTTGCTGCTGCACTTTCTGGATCTCCTTCATGCTGCTGCTGAAGAGAAGAATGTCGTCCACATAGACCAGAAACAGCACCAGCTTCTCCCCCTCGCCCTTGAGAAAGAGGCTCTCATCACAGCTGCTGGTCCTGAATCCCATCTCCTCTAAAACAGCTGCCAACTTCTGGTACCAGCAGCGTGGCGCCTGCTTCAAGCCGTAGATGGACTTGTTGAGCTTGCACACCCTGCCCGTACCATCCTCATACCCAGGCGGCTGCGTCATGTACACATCCTCCTCTAAAATCCCATTCAGGAATGCCGTTGAAATATCCATCTGAATGATGAATTTCCCACTAACAGCTGCATCTGCCAACAAGACACGGAGGGTAGGGGTTTGGCAGTGGGAGCAAAGATCTCGTTGAAGTCCTGCTTCTCCTTCTGCATAAACCCCTTCGCCACCAGCCTACTCTTGTAGATGGTGACCTGCCCCTTGTCATCGGTCTTGATCCTCAGCACCCACTTGCATTGTATCGCTTTCTTCCCATCAGGCAGCACCACCAGATCCCATGTCCTATTCTCCAGCAGACTCTGGTACTCAGCATCCCTAGAAGCCAGCCACTTGTCCCTATCTGGTCCAGCTAATGCCTCCTCCATGCTAGCTGGTTCCTCTGGTGCAGGGGCAAGAAAACAGTACGCAGGCTCATCCTCCTCATCCGGGTCATAGCCATGAGGTAGAATCAGCAATGCCTCTTCGGTCCCTAGCTGCTGCTCTGCTGCATCAGTTCCTGCAGTCAGCTTCTTAGTAGCCATACGGGTACGTCCTGGCCTGGAGACGGGTGTCTCCCATCCCTTCATAACGACACCCTTCGGCTTCTTAGTTTTTCCCTGCTGCTTCTCTCCTCCCTCGGGTCCAGCAGCTCCACTAGTGCTGCCGCCAGTTTCCACACCATTTTCTCCACCAGCAGATGCCTCCTGTACCTTCTCTCCATCACCATTTCCAGCAGCTGCCTCCTCTCCCTCCTCCCACACACTAGGAGTCAGGTCCAGCTGCATGGTGATCTGCTCCATCTGCTGGGACACCCTTGCCTCCGGCTGTTTCTCCCAGCTCCCATACATCATGCCCTCAATGAATTTCACATCCCTGCTGTCAAACAACACACCCTTGGATGGTTCCCACAGCAGCCATCCCTTGCTCTCAGCAGCCAGCCCCAAATGCACACACCAGATTGCACTCGCCCCCAACTTACTTCGGTAGGTCTTGGGGACGTGGGCGACTGCCATGCAACCGAACACCCTCAGCATGTCCACCGGCGGCTTCCTCCCAAGCCACCTCTCCAAAGGCACCCACGAGTCATCCCCAACCTTGGTGAGCACCCTGTTCCTAGCGACAGTGGCGTGCCGGACAGCATGAGGCCACATAGAATTGCTCAGCCCAGATTCTATGAGCAGCGCCCTAGCTGTCTCCAGAATGGTCCGGTTTGCCCGTTCTGCTACACCATTGGACTGTGGGGTATAAGCCGTGGTCAGCTCTCTCTGGATGCCCTGCTTCTTGAGCCAGGCCGTCATTTCAGCTCCAAGGAACTCACCACCCCGGTCTGTCCTAATCCGCTTCACTACACACTCCGCCTGCTTCTCCACGAATGGCAGCCAATCGTCCCGTATCGTGGAGGCGGCGTGGTCCTTCTGCTTCAGCGGATACGCCCACATCAGCCTGCTCCAGTCATCCACAATTGTAAGAAAATACCGCTCCCCCTTGTGCCCTTGCACCGGCAGCGGCCCCACCAAGTCCATGTGGACCAGCTCCAAAGGCTTCTTGCTCCTGCCAGCCACACTATGGAAAGGGAAACGGGTGAACTTTGAAAGCAAACAGATTTCACAGTTGTAATCGGGTGGCTGTCCGTTCAGCTTCAGACCCTTAACGGCTCCATCCTTCTCCAGCTGCTTCAGCAAAGGCATTGCCACATGCCCTAAGCGCCGGTGTGCCGTTGCCCAATCTGTCTCCCCAGATCTGGCCGACACTTTCACACCAACCCCTCCAACGGCATTGCACTCCCCCTGGGATGCAGACCCCTCTCCAGCCTGCCCCCCACCATGCCACGCCAGGGCCGGCAGCTGCCACATAGATCTGTACACGTCCTTGCTCTCGTGCAGATCCCAAAGCACCCGATTGCCCAGCTTCCCCTTATAAGTGCGTGCCCCATCCGTG
This sequence comes from Closterium sp. Yama58-4, assembly GCA_947470075.1. Taxonomy (NCBI): domain Eukaryota; kingdom Viridiplantae; phylum Streptophyta; class Zygnematophyceae; order Desmidiales; family Closteriaceae; genus Closterium; species Closterium sp. Yama58-4. The sequence goes on along the minus strand of CANIUD010000876.1, from coordinate 64,254 downwards.
TTGGTGTTCACCCCAGCCTTGCCAAGCTTACGGAGGGAGATAAGGTTGGCCTTCAGGTCGGGGACGAAGAGAACGTCGTGCAGCACCACCGGCTTGCCATCCGCTCCCTTAAACGCAGCTCGTCCCGCACCAGCCACCTTCAACATGTGTCCAGAGGCGGAGCACACTTCATTGATCGGTGCAGCTCGTACTTCGTCCAGCAGGTCCTTGCGCGGCGTCATCGTCCAAGCAGCGCCTGTGTCCAACACCCAATAGTCTAGGGGGTGCAGCTCTGCTCCAACTTTGGCAGAGGCGTCTCCTTGCTCCCCCTTGTCTCCTACATGGAAGAATTGGCCCGCGGTGCGCTCCTTCTTCTTCTCCGCACCGCCGTTGCCCTTCGGGTTGTTGTCGGACGAATCAGCGACCATGTTGGCGCCGTTTTTCTGGTTCCTCCGCGCGCCGCCATCCTGGTGACGATTCTGGGGGGTCCATCCATCGGGTTTCTTATAGCACAAAAACCAGGGGTGCCCTTCCTTCTCACAATACCAGCAACTCCCTTTCATTTTGCCACCAGCACCCGACTTGCCCCCACGTCCAGATTTCGCACCGCGACCCCAACCGGTACCTCCTTGTTGGTCGTTGGAGTCGTCGTCTTTCTTTGCACCGCGTCCAGCACCACCGAAGCCACGTCCTCTGCCACGTCGGCTCCCTTGCATCCCGTAGCCGCTGCTGCCGTCGTCTCCACCCCTCAGTTGGCGGCGACGGAAGTCCTCCTCCAGAATCTTCGTCCGCACCCACTCGAGCGTCCACAAGCTCTGGTTCTGCGGCAGGCTCAATCCGCTCGTAAATTGAAGCCACGATTCCGGCAGCAGCGAGAGCATCTTCAAGCACTTGGTCTGCTCCGGGTAGGTGATTCCCGCGGTCGCCAACTTCGCGTAGAGGTCGCGCATCTTGTCCAGGACTGGTTGCACCGGCTCTCCCTCGCTCAGGCGCAACGCGGACAGCTCCCTCTCCAGCATCAACGTTGCGACAACGGAGGTCGGGGCGTGCAGCTCCTTCAACACGGTCCACGCCTTCGGACCGCATTCAACCTCCGGCAGCAGGTGCATGACGTGGTGACGCTGGTTCAGCTCCAAACTCTGCGACATCAGATAGTAGCCAGCCGAGGAGCGCTCGTCCCAATCTTCCTGCAGCGTGGGGTCACTCGGTCTAGGCTCCTCCCCAATCATTAGTTTCAGCAAACCGATCTGACGGAAATATAATTGCATTTTCCAGGCCCAATCATCATAGCCCTCACCATTGAACTTCTCGACGGTGAAATTCTTCAGCACCTCCTTGACAAGCGAGCCCTGGTTTGTTCGCGCTCCCCTTGGCGCTGAAAGACCAGAATCTTGGCTGCCGCTACGATCTTGGGCTGAAGATTCACCAGCTCCCGCCGAGGTGTTGCCCGCCATAGCTACCTATAACGAGGATCACTATAACGCAGCTCTGATACCAGCTTGTTGGTGTAAGGGCCTAATAAACTCAAGCTATTAGGACTTAATCAAACTTAAAACCTCTCCTCGGGGTCACCTCCAAGGGTCCCTGGGTGCCTGGTACAAGACCAGCCCCTATCCTCGGGTCCGAGTTTGTAGAGAGAGGGATCAAGAATGACTTAGTCAAAACAGCAAGAGCACCTTGAACGTCGCGCAGCGTGCCGTGCAGACCGTCGATTGGATTAAGCTGAGAATTCGCTATATCGAAGCTCGCTCCAAGAGCTTTAAAATGAGCCAAGTTGCCTCGCGAAAAGTTCTGCCATTACGAAGTTATGGCTCAGACGGTGTTTGCCTAGCATTAGAGTGCTAGCATACTAGCGTTGACTCGGGTAGCATTCCGCCAACGAACCGCGTAGAAACGAAATTCCAGCGAGGAAGGAATTCGCATGAATCAATTGACTATATTCAGGTACAAACAGAGAAGGATTAAATAGTTCTAGCTAGCAAGGACCTTGGGAATCAACCTGGGAACAACCAGGGATGATCCCAAATAATTCCAAGCAACAGAACCAACCTGGCTGGACAAAATAGCAGGTGGTAGGTTGGTAAACAACCTCTGGTTCTGTTTTTCCAACCTGGGAAAACAACAACCAGGTTCAGGTTCTAAAAACAGAACCTGTTTTGTCTTTGCCCAACCAGCCAAATGCTGGTTCCGCTGGTTTCCCCTGGCCTTGTAGCATGCAGATACAGACAAACAATATCCAACCTTCACCTAAATTGTACCCCTATAGTGCCTTCCCTGCTACACTATAGTTAACCAAACAAAACAGTACAATTTCGAGTTGGATAGAACTGAATCTGCGCAATCAACTCAACCGAACTGCAAAGCTTCCATCTTGGGTTCCTTTGCGAGCTCGTCCTTTCTGCTTGCACTGTTCATAGCGCGTACAATGTTGTGCCGAAGCGCACATTGCGCGAGTACCTGCAAATGCATCAAGCGAAAATTGCGAAAGCAAACAAACACACGAACACACCATTCACACGCAAATGCATTCGCACACGCATACTCGTACAAACAGACGGCAGGATGTCGTGCAATGTGCATTTGCACCCAACAGGCTTCAACCCCTTCATCCTCTGCAGCCTTCACAAGCTTGAATTCTGCTGGCAGGGGAGTTGCAACCTTGCGCTCATTCTCAATCCCATACTTCTCCCCCAGCTCCTTGATGAACTTCTCCTGGTGCAGCTTCAACCACCTGTGATCAGGATCCCTCTCCACGTGCATCCCGAGGTAGTACTTTACCTCCCCAAGGTTCTTGCACTTGAAGTTTTCCATCAGTTGCTGCTGCACTTTCTGGATCTCCTTCATGCTGCTGCTGAAGAGAAGAATGTCATCCACGTAGACCAGAAACAGCACCAGCTTCTCCCCCTCGCCTTTGAGAAAGAGGCTCTCATCACAGCTGCTGGTCCTGAATCCCATCTCCTCTAAAACAGCTGCCAACTTCTGGTACCAGCAGCGTGGCGCCTGCTTCAAGCCGTAGATGGACTTGTTGAGCTTGCACACCCTGCCCGTACCATCCTCATACCCAGGCGGCTGCGTCATGTACACATCCTCCTCTAAAATCTCATTCAGGAATGCCGTTGAAATATCTATCTGAATGATGAATTTCCCACTAACGGCTGCATCTGCCAACAAGACACGGAGAGTAGGGGGTTTGGCAGTGGGAGCAAAGATTTCGTTGAAGTCCTGCTTCTCCTTCTGCATAAACCCCTTCGCCACCAGCCTACTCTTGTAGATGGTGACCTGCCCCTTGTCATTGGTCTTGATCCTCAGCACCCACTTGCATTGTATTGCTTTCTTCCCATCAGGCAGCACCACCAGATCCCATGTCCCATTCTCTAGCAGGCTCTGGTACTCAGCATCCCTAGAAGCCAGCCACTTCTCCCTATCTGGTCCAGCTAGTGCCTCCTCCATGCTAGCTGGTTCCTCTGGTGCAGGGGCAAGAAAACAGTACGCAGGTTCGTCCTCCTCATCCGGGTCATAGCCATGAGGTAGAATCAGCATTGCCTCCTCGGTCCGAAGTTGCTGCTCTGCTACACCTGATCCTGCAGTCAGCTTCTTAGTAGCCATACGGGTACGTCCTGGCCTGGAGACGGATGTCTCCCATCCCCTCATTACGACACCCTTCGGCTTCTTAGTTTTCCCCTGCTGCTGCTCTCCTCCCTTGGATCCAGCAGCTTCACTAGTGCTGCCGCCACTTTCCACACCATTTTCTCCACCAGCAGGTGCCTCCTGTACCTTCTCTCCATCACCATTTCCCGCAGCTGCCTCCTCTCCCTCCTCCCACACACTAGGAGTCAGGTCCAGCTGCATGGTGATCTGCTCCATCTGCTGGGACACCCGGGCCTCCGGCTGTTTCTCCCAGCTCCCATACATCATGCCCTCAATGAATTTCACATCCCTGCTATCAAACAACACACCCTTGGATGGTTCCCACAGCAGCCATCCCTTGCTCTCAGCAGCCAGCCCCAAATGCACACACCAGATTGCACTTGCCCCCAACTTACTGCGGTAGGTCTTGGGAACGTGGGCGACTGCCATGCAACTGAACACCCTCAGCATGTCCACCGGCGGCTTCCTCCCAAGCCACCTCTCCAAAGGCACCCACGAGTCATCCCCAACCTTGGTGAGCACCCTGTTCCTAGCGACGGTGGCGTGCCGGACAGCATGAGGCCACATAGAATTGCTCAGCCCAGATTCTATGAGCAGCGCCCTAGCTGTCTCCAGAATGGTCCGGTTTGCCCGTTCTGCTACACCATTGGACTGTGGGGTGTAAGCCGTGGTCAGCTCCCTCTGGATGCCCTGCTTTTTGAGCCAGGCCGTCATCTCAGCTCCAAGGAACTCACCACCCCGGTCTGTCCTAATCCGCTTCACTACACACTCCGCCTGCTTCTCCACGAACGGCAGCCAATCGTCCCGTATCGTGGAGGCGGCGTGGTCCTTCTGCTTCAGCGGATACGCCCACATTAGCCTGCTCCAGTCATCCACAATTGTAAGAAAATACCGCTCCCCCTGCAGGAAGATTGGGACGAGCGCGCATCGGCTGGCTACTACTTGATGTCGCAATGTTTTTGTTGGTGTAAGGGCCTAATAAACTCAGGCTATTAAGACTTAATCAAACTTAAAACCTCTCCTCGGGGTCACCTCCAAGGGTCCCTGGGTGCCTGGTACAAGACCAGCCCCTATCCTCGGGTCCGAGTTTGTAGAGAGAGGAGTTAAGAATGACTTAGCCAAAATAACAAGAGTACCTTGAACGTCGCGCAGCGTGCCGTGCAGCTCATCGATCGGATTAAGCTGAGAAGTCGCTATAACGAAGCTCGCTCCAAGAGCTTTAAAATAAGCCAAGTTGCCTCGCGAAAAGTTCTGCCATTACTAAGTTCTGGCTCGGACAGCGTTTGCCTAGCGTTGGAGTGCTAGCATACTAGCGTTGACTCGGGTAGCATTCCGCCGTCGAATAGCGCAGAAACGAAACTCCAGCGAGGAAGGAATTCGCTTGAATCAATTGACTATATTCAGGTACAAACAGAGAAGGAATATATAGTTCTAGCTAGCAAGGACCTTGGGAATCAACCTGGGAACAACCAGGGATGATCCCAAATAATTCCAACCAACAGAACCAACCTGGCTGGACAAAATAGCAGGTGGTAGGTTGGTAAACAACCTCTGGTTCTGTTTTTCCAACCTGGGAAAACAACAACCAGGTTCAGGTTCTAAAAACAGAACCTGTTTTGTCTTTGCCCAACCAGCCAAATGCTGGTTCCGCTGGTTTCCCCTGGCCCTGTAGCATGCAGATACAGACAAACAACATGCAGCCTTCAACCAAATTGTACCCCTATAGTGCCTGCCCTGCTACACTATAATCAACCAAACAAAACAGTACAATTTCGAGTTGGATAGAACTGGATCTGCGTAATGAATTTAACCGAACCGCAAAGCTTCCATCTTGGGTTCCTTTGCGAGCTCGTCCTCTCTGCTTGCACTGTTCATAGCGCGTACAATGTTGTGCCGAAGCGCACATTGCGCGAGTACCTGCAAATGCATCAAGCAAAAATTGCGAAAGCAAACAAACACACGAACATTCCATTCACACCCAAATGCATTCGCACACGCATACTTGTACAAACAGACGGCAGGATGTCGTGCAATGTAATTTTGCACCCAACACAACCGATCCAACTGACCAACAGGTCAGTTAGTCCAACCGGTCTCTCGGACCAACAGGCCAGTTGGTCCAACCGGTCCATCGGACCAACAGGTCGATTGGTCCAATCGTTCCATCGGACCAACATCTTGGGTGCAAATGCACATTGCACGACATCCTGCCGTATGTTTGTACAAGTATGCATTTGTGTGTGAATGGAATGTTCGTGTGTTTGTTTGCTTTCGCAATTTTCGCTTGATGCATTTACAGGTACTCGCGCAATGTGCGCTTCGGCACAACATTGTACGCGCTATGAACAGTGCAAGTAGAAAGGACGAGCTCGCAAAGGAACCCAAGATGGAAGCTTTGCGGTTCGGTTGAATTGATTGCGCAGATTCAGTTCTATTCAACTCGAAATTGTACTGTTTTGCTTGGTTGACTATAGTGTAGCAGGGCAGGCACTATAGGGGTACAATTTGGGTGAAGGTTGGATGTTGTTTGTCTGTATCTGCATGCTACAGGGCCAGGGGAAACCAGCGGAACCAGCATTTGGCTGGTTGGGCAAAGACAAAACAGGTTCTGTTTTTAGAACCTGAACCTGGTTGTTGTTTTCCCAAGTTGGAAAAACAGAACCAGAGGTTGTTTACCAACCTACCACCTGCTATTTTGTCCAGCCAGGTTGGTTCTGTTGCTTGGAATTATTTGGGATCATCCCTGGTTGTTCCCAGGTTGATTCCCAAGGTCTTTGCTAGCTAGAACTATTTAATCCTTCTTTGTTTGTACCTGAATATAGTCAATTGATTCAAGCGAATTCCTTCCTCGCTGGAATTTCGTTTCTGCGCTATTCGATGGCGGAATGCTACCCGAGTCAACGCTAGTACGCTAGCACTCTAATGCTAGGCAAACACCGTCCGAGCCATAACTTCGTAATGGCAGAACTTTTCGCGAGGCAACTTGGCTCATTTTAAAGCTCTTGGAGCGAGCTTCGATATAGCGAATTCTCAGCTTAATCCGATCGACGGTCTGCACGGCACGCTGCGCGACGTTCAAGGTACTCTTGCTGTTTTGACTAAGTCCTTCTTGATCCCTCTCTCTACAAACTCGGACCCGAGGATAGGGGCTGGTTTTACCAGGCACCCAAGGACCCTTGGAGGTGACCCCGAGGAGAAGTTTTTAAGTTTGATTAAGTCCTAATAGCTTGAGTTTATTAGGCCCTTACACCAACACAACTAGCCTGTTGGTCCGATGGGCTGGTTGGACCAACTGACCTGTTGGTTCGATGAACCGGTTGGATCAATTGGCTCGTTGTCCGATGGACCGGTTGGACCAACTGGCCTGTTGGTCCAACGGACCGGTTGGACCAACTGGCCTGTTGGTCCGATGGACCGGTTAGACCAACTGGCCTGTTGGTCCGATGGACCGGTTGGACCAATTGACCTGTTGGTTCGATAAACCGGTTGTTCCTCGTTATAGGTAGCTATGGCGGGCAACACCTCGGCGGGAGCTGGTGAATCTTCAGCCCAAGATCGTAGCGGCAGCCAAGATTCTGGTGTTTCAGCGCCAAGGGGAGCGCGAACAAACCAGGGCTCGCTTGTCAAGGAGGTGCTGAAGAACTTCACCATCGAGAAGTTCAATGGTGAGGGCTATGGTGATTGGGCCTGGAAAATGCAGAAAGGGGTGGAGGTGCTGAAAGAGAAGGGGGAGAGGCTTGGAGAAGGCAAGCTCTTTCTCACTTGCTTTACTGATGCTACTTGGGCTTCTGAGAAGGAAGATTCTTCATCTGTGGGAGGATACATCTGCGTAGTTGGGGGAGGACCTGTTAGTTGGAGGTCCAAGAAGCAGACGGAGACGGCACTCTCTTGGGTGGAATCAGAGTACATGGCAATGTTTCATGGGGTGAAGGAGGTGATTTGGCTGAGGAGGCTGTTAGAGGAGATTGGCCAGGAGCAGAAGGTTGCTACGCCGCTGTTTTGTGATAGCAAGAGGACTCTTGGGATGGCCAGGAACGCTGTGCTTCATGGGCTGAACAAGCATATGCGTATCAAGTGGCACTGGCTGCGTAAGGAGGTGAAGAGGGGGACGGTGAATCCGATCTACATCAAGACTCACCAGCAGCCAGCAGACTTTCTCACCAAGAGGCTTGCGGATGAGCCTCATTGGCGTTGTGTGCGCATGAGTGGAATGAGCATGAACTAGCATGGAATGATGGGGATGCAGCCGGCAGGCTGAGGGGGAGTGTGTTGGATGCAAATTCATATTGCACGACATCCTGCCGTCTGATTGTACGAGTATGCGTGTGTGAATGCATTTGGTGTGAATGGAATGTTCGTGTGTTTGTTTGTTTTCGCAATTTTCGCTTGAAACATTTGCAGGTACTCGCGCAATGTGCACTTCGGCACAACATTGTACACGCTATGAACAGTGCAAGCAGAAAGGACGAGCTCGCAAAGGAACCCAAGATGGAAGCTTTGCGGTTCGGTTCAATTGATTGCGCAGATTCAGTTCTATTCAACTCGAAATTGTACTGTTTTGCTTGGTTGACTATAGTGTAGCAGGGCAGACACTATAGGGGTACAATTTGGGTGAAGGTTGGATGTTGTTTGTCTGTATCTGCATGCTACAGGGCCAGGGGAAACCAGCGGAACCAGCATTTGGCTGGTTGGGCAAAGACAAAACAGGTTCTGTTTTTAGAACCTGAACCTGGTTGTTGTTTTCCCAGGTTGGAAAAACAGAACCAGAGGTTGTTTACCAACCTACCACCTGCTATTTTGTCCAGCCAGGTTGGTTCTGTTGCTTGGAATTATTTGGGATCATCCCTGGTTGTTCCCAGGTTGATTCCCAAGGTCTTTGCTAGCTAGAACTATTTAATCCTTCTCTGTTTGTACCTGAATATAGTCAATTGATTCAAGCAAATTCCTTCCTCGCTGGAATTTCGTTTCTACGCGGTTCGTTGGCGGAATGCTACCCGAGTCAATGCTAGTACGCTAGCACTCTAATGCTAGGCAAACACCGTCCGAGCCATAACTTCGTAATGGCAGAACTTTTCGTGAGGCAACTTGGCTCATTTTAAAGCTCTTGGAGCGAGCTTCGATATAGCGAATTCTCAGCTTAATCCGATCGACGGTCTGCACGGCACGCTGCGCGACGTTCAAGGTACTCTTGCTGTTTTGACTAAGTCCTTCTTGATCCCTCTCTCTACAAACTCGGACCCGAAGATAGGGGCTGGTCTTGTACCAGGCACCCAGGGACCCTTGGAGGTGATCCCGAGGAGAGGTTTTAAGTTTGATTAAGTCCTAATAGCTTGAGTTTATTACGCCTTTACACCAACAATCATCCCATCCTTTGCTAGCTGGTGCAAGATGTGCAATGCCACATGCCCTATTAGCCGATGCAAAGTCAACCAGTCACACTCCCCCGTAGCTGAAGTTGGATTGGAGAATGCTGCACTTGCAATAGTGCCCCACATGCTCTCTCTGTTAGTCTTAAAACGTACTAGCCTAGTTATTACTTGTTTTTCTAACACTGCTACCACTCTCCTCGGGGTCACCTCCAAGGGTCCATGGGTGCCTGACTAGTGTCAACCCCTATCCAAGGGTCCGAGTGTGTAGAGAGAGTAGCTTGCAGGTTGTCCCACCGGCCGTTCCTTATAGGCATTGTCAAAAGATTAAACGCTGGCGGTATCGTTGCAGCAGGTGCGGGAGGAGGAATCCACTCAAGTTATATCTTCAAAACAATTAAGAAGAACCAGTTTTATACTAGGCCAAAATCATTCTACTCCTACCTTGATCTAGGTGTTTCAAAATCACACCTCGTAGCGCGAACAGATTTGCAGGTTCCCTCCTATTCCTTTCGTGACTTGGCGCACACTCGATGCGTAGCAAAAATATTTCAAATTTTGCGCGCGGACAATGTTGACGGTGCCGATCCGATAATAGCACTTCGCGCCAATCTCGAACGGTGAGATCCTCCCGTTTGAAGTCGTGCGAGATTACTCAGCTCGATCAGCAAGCTGAGTTGGACTGATCGCATGAACCGAACTCAGCATTCCGAGCAGATCAAAATCACACTTTCTTACCAAAGCAGATTTCGCCACGTGTGGCCCAGTTCTCGAGGCGCGAATACCCCTGCATCCGAACTGTTAGTGAACGTGAGTACCGAACTCACGTTTCGATCACTTCGCTTGTCTCGCCACCAGCAAAACTTCCAATTCGCGAGCCTGTAACGCTCGCGTTACCCAACGTGGCGCGAGCAGATGCTCGCTTATTAACAGAAAATGAACACGCTGCTTGAGCAGCGACCAATCAGAGACCTTCGACAGTGGCAGCGCGAGCAGCTCCTTGTCAAACTAATGAGCAGCTGCCATTTCGAATAGCAGCCAATCGCAGCAGCAGAAATAGCACAAGCAGCTGCTGACTCATTTTGAACACTTCGCCCCAAATCAAAATCGCATTCTTGAACAGCACCTGCCGCCCCCATCGGTTAAAGCTGCAGAAATAGCACATGCAGCTGCTGACTCATTTTGAACACTTCGCCCCAGATCAAAATCGCATTCTTAAATAGCACCTGCCGCCCCCATTGGTCAAAGCTGGCGTTGAGTTCTCCTCGATTGCAGGGACCCCGCTTCATCTTCAGCTCCAAATGCACATTGCACGACATCCTGCCGTCTGTTTGTACGAGTATGCGTGTGCGAATGCATTTGTGTGTGAATGGTGTGTTCGTGTGTTTGTTTGCTTTCGCATTTTTCGCTTGATGCATTTGCAGGTACTCGCGCAATGTGCGCTTCGGCACAACATTGTATGCGCTATGAACAGTGCAAGCAGAAAGGACGAGCTCGCAAAGGAACCCAAGATAGAAGCTTTGCAGTTCGGTTGAGTTGATTGCGCAGATTCAGTTCTATCCAACTCGGAATTGTACTGTTTTGTTTGGTTAACTATAGTGTAGCAGGGAAGGCACTATAGGGGTACAATTTAGGTGAAGTTTGGATGTTGTTTGTCTGTATCTGCATGCTACAAGGCCAGGGGAAACCAGCGGAACCAGCATTTGGCTGGTTGGGCAAAGACAAAACAGGTTCTGTTTTAGAGCCTGAACCTGGTTGTTGTTTTCCCAGGTTGGAAAAACAGAACCAGAGGTTGTTTACCAACCTACCACCTGCTATTTTGTCCAGCCAGGTTGGTTCTGTTGCTTGGAATTATTTGGGATCATCCCTGGTTGTTCCCAGGTTGATTCCCAAGGTCCTTGCTAGCTAGAACTATTTAATCCTTCTCTGTTTGTACCTGAATATAGTCAAATTGATTCAAGCGAATTCCTTCCTCGCTGGAATTTCGTTTCTACGCGGTTCGTTGGCGGAATGCTACCCGAGTCAACGCTAGTACGCTAGCACTCTAATGCTAGGCAAACACCGTCTGAGCCATAACTTCGTAATGGCAGAACTTTTCGCGAGGCAACTTGGCTCATTTTAAAGCTCTTGGAGCGAGCTTCGATATAGCGAATTCTCGGCTTAATCCGACCGACGGTCTGCACGGCACGCTGCGCGACGTTCAAGGTACTCTTGCTGTTTTGACTAAGTCATTCTTGATCCCTCTCTCTACAAACTCGGACCCGAGGATAGGGGCTGGTCTTGTACCAGGCACCCAGGGACCCTTGGAGGTGACCCCGAGGAGAGGTTTTAAGTTTGATTAAGTCCTAATAGCTTGAGTTTATTAGGCCCTTACACCAACAAGCTGGTATCAGAGCTGCGTTATAGTGATCCTCGTTATAGGTAGCTATGGCGGGCAACACCTCGGCGGGAGCTGGTAAATCTTCAGCCCAAGATCGTAGCGGCAGCCAAGATTCTGGTCTTTCAGCGCCAAGGGGAGCGCGAACAAACCAGGGCTCGCTTGTCAAGGAGGTGCTGAAGAATTTCACCGTCGAGAAGTTCAATGGTGAGGGCTATGATGATTGGGCCTGGAAAATGCAATTATATTTCCGTCAGATCGGTTTGCTGAAACTAATGATTGGGGAGGAGCCTAGACCGAGTGACCCCACGCTGCAGGAAGATTGGGACGAGCGCTCCTCGGCTGGCTACTATTTGATGTCGCAGAGTTTGGAGCTGAACCAGCGTCACCACGTCATGCACCTGCTGCCGGAGGTTGAATGCGGTCCGAAGGCGTGGACCGTGTTGAAGGAGCTGCACGCCCCGACCTCCGTTGTCGCAACGTTGATGCTGGAGAGGGAGCTGTCCGCGTTGCGCCTGAGCGAGGGAGAGCCGGTGCAACCAGTCCTGGACAAGATGCGCGACCTCTACGCGAAGTTGGCGACCGCGGGAATCACCTACCCGGAGCAGACCAAGTGCTTGAAGATGCTCTCGCTGCTGCCAGAATCGTGGCTTCAATTTACGAGCGGATTGAGCCTGCCGCAGAACCAGAGCTTGTGGACGCTCGAGTGGGTGCGGACGAAGACTCTGGAGGAGGACTTCCGTCGCCGCCAACTGAGGGGTGGAGACGACGGCAGCAGCGGCTACGGGATGCAAGGGAGCCGACGTGGTAGAGGACGTGGCTTCGGTGGTGCTGGACGCGGTGCAAAGAAAGACGACGACTCCAACGACCAACAAGGAGGTACCGGTTGGGGTCGCGGTGCGAAATCTGGACGTGGGGGCAAGTCGGGTGCTGGTGGCAAAATGAAAGGGAGTTGCTGGTATTGTGAGAAGGAAGGGCACCCCTGGTTTTTGTGCTATAAGAAACCCGATGGATGGACCCCCCAGAATCGTCACCAGGATGGCGGCGCGCGGAGGAACCAGAAAAACGGCGCCAACATGGTCGCTGATTCGTCCGACAACAACCCGAAGGGCAACGGCGGTGCGGAGAAGAAGAAGGAGCGCACCGCGGGCCAATTCTTCCATGTAGGAGACAAGGGGGAGCAAGGAGACGCCTCTGCCAAAGTTGGAGCAGAGCTGCACCCCCTAGACTATTGGGTGTTGGACACAGGCGCTGCTTGGACGATGACGCCGCGCAAGGACCTGCTGGACGAAGTACGAGCTGCACCGATCAATGAAGTGTGCTCCGCCTCTGGACACATGTTGAAGGTGGCTGGTGCGGGACGAGCTGCGTTTAAGGGAGCGGATGGCAAGCCGGTGGTGCTGCACGACGTTCTCTTCGTCCCCGACCTGAAGGCCAACCTTATCTCCCTCCGTAAGCTTGGCAAGGCTGGGGTGAACACCAACACGGATGGGGCACGCACTTATAAGGGGAAGCTGGGCAATCGGGTGCTTTGGGATCTGCACGAGAGCAAGGACGTGTACAGATCTATGTGGCAGCTGCCGGCCCTGGCGTGGCATGGTGGGGGGCAGGCTGGAGAGGGGTCTGCATCCCAGGGGGAGTGCAATGCCGTTGGAGGGGTTGGTGTGAAAGTGTCGGCCAGATCTGGGGAGACAGATTGGGCAACGGCACACCGGCGCTTAGGGCATGTGGCAATGCCTTTGCTGAAGCAGCTGGAGAAGGATGGAGCCGTTAAGGGTCTGAAGCTGAACGGACAGCCACCCGATGACAACTGTGAAATCTGTTTGCTTTCAAAGTTCACCCGTTTCCCTTTCCATAGTGTGGCTGGCAGGAGCAAGAAGCCTTTGGAGCTGGTCCACATGGACTTGGTGGGGCCGCTGCCGGTGCAAGGGCACAAGGGGGAGCGGTATTTTCTTACAATTGTGGATGACTGGAGCAGGCTGATGTGGGCGTATCCGCTGAAGCAGAAGGACCACGCCGCCTCCACGATACGGGACGATTGGCTGCCATTCGTGGAGAAGCAGGCGGAGTGTGTAGTGAAGCGGATTAGGACAGACCGGGGTGGTGAGTTCCTTGGAGCTGAAATGACGGCCTGGCTCAAGAAGCAGGGCATCCAGAGAGAGCTGACCACGGCTTATACCCCACAGTCCAATGGTGTAGCAGAACGGGCAAACCGGACCATTCTGGAGACAGCTAGGGCGCTGCTCATAGAATCTGGGCTGAGCAATTCTATGTGGCCTCATGCTGTCCGGCACGCCACTGTCGCTAGGAACAGGGTGCTCACCAAGGTTGGGGATGACTCGTGGGTGCCTTTGGAGAGGTGGCTTGGGAGGAAGCCGCCGGTGGACATGCTGAGGGTGTTCGGTTGCATGGCAGTCGCCCACGTCCCCAAGACCTACCGCAGTAAGTTGGGGGCGAGTGCAATCTGGTGTGTGCATTTGGGGCTGGCTGCTGAGAGCAAGGGATGGCTGCTGTGGGAACCATCCAAGGGTGTGTTGTTTGACAGCAGGGATGTGAAATTCATTGAGGCATGATGTATGGGAGCTGGGAGAAACAGCCGGAGGCAAGGGTGTCCCAGCAGATGGAGCAGATCACCATGCAGCTGGACCTGACTCCTAGTGTGTGGGAGGAGGGAGAGGAGGCAGCTGCTGGAAATGGTGATGGAGAGAAGGTACAGGAGGCATCTGCTGGTGGAGAAAATGGTGTGGAAACTGGCGGCAGCACTAGTGGAGCTGCTGGACCCGAGGGAGGAGAGAAGCAGCAGGGAAAAACTAAGAAGCCGAAGGGTGTCGTTATGAAGGGATGGGAGACACCCGTCTCCAGGCCAGGACGTACCCGTATGGCTACTAAGAAGCTGACTGCAGGAACTGATGCAGCAGAGCAGCAGCTAGGGACCGAAGAGGCATTGCTGATTCTACCTCATGGCTATGACCCGGATGAGGAGGATGAGCCTGCGTACTGTTTTCTTGCCCCTGCACCAGAGGAACCAGCTAGCATGGAGGAGGCATTAGCTGGACCAGATAGGGACAAGTGGCTGGCTTCTAGGGATGCTGAGTACCAGAGTCTGCTGGAGAATAGGACATGGGATCTGGTGGTGCTGCCTGATGGGAAGAAAGCGATACAATGCAAGTGGGTGCTGAGGATCAAGACCGATGACAAGGGGCAGGTCACCATCTACAAGAGTAGGCTGGTGGCGAAGGGGTTTATGCAGAAGGAGAAGCAGGACTTCAACGAGATCTTTGCTCCCACTGCCAAACCCCCTACCCTCCGTGTCTTGTTGGCAGATGCAGCTGTTAGTGGGAAATTCATCATTCAGATGGATATTTCAACGGCATTCCTGAATGGGATTTTAGAGGAGGATGTGTACATGACGCAGCCGCCTGGGTATGAGGATGGTACGGGCAGGGTGTGCAAGCTCAACAAGTCCATCTACGGCTTGAAGCAGGCGCCACGCTGCTGGTACCAGAAGTTGGCAGCTGTTTTAGAGGAGATGGGATTCAGGACCAGCAGCTGTGATGAGAGCCTCTTCTCAAGGGCGAGGGGGAGAAGCTGGTACTGTTTCTGGTCTATGTAGACGACATTCTTCTCTTCAGCAGCAGCATGAAGGAGATGTTGGTGTAAGGGCCTAATAAACTCAAGCTATTAGGACTTAATCAAACTTAAAACCTCTCCTCGGGGTCACCTCCAAGGGTCCCTGGGTGCCTGGTACAAGACCAGCCCCTATCCTCGGGTCCGAGTTTGTAGAGAGAGGGATCAAGAAGGACTTAGTCAAAACAGCAAGAGTACCTTGAACGTCGCGCAGCGTGCCGTGCAGACCGTCGATCGGATTAAGCTGAGAATTCGCTATATCGAAGCTCGCTCCAAGAGCTTTAAAATGAGCCAAGTTGCCTCGCGAAAAGTTCTGCCATTACGAAGTTATGGCTCGGACAGTGTTTGCCTAGCATTAGAGTGCTAGCGTACTAGCGTTGACTCGGGTAGCATTCCGCCAATGAACCGCGTAGAAACGAAATTCCAGCGAGGAAGGAATTCGCATGAATCAATTTTTACTATATTCAGGTACAAACAGAGAAGGATTAAATAGTTCTAGCTAGCAAGGACCTTGGGAATCAACCTGGGAACAACCAGGGATGATCCCAAATAATTCCAAGCAACAGAACCAACCTGGCTGGACAAAATAGCAGGTGGTAGGTTGGTAAACAACCTCTGGTTCTGTTTTTCCAACCTGGGAAAACAACAACCAGGTTCAGGTTCTAAAAACAGAACCTGTTTTGTCTTTGCCCAACCAGCCAAATGCTGGTTCCGCTGGTTTCCCCTGGCCTTGTAGCATGCAGATACAGACAAACAACATCCAACCTTCACCTAAATTGTACCCCTATAGTGCCTTCCCTGCTACATTATAGTTAACCAAACAAAACAGTACAATTTCAGTACTATAGAACTGAATCTGCGCAATCAACTCAACCGAACTGCAAAGCTTCCATCTTGGGTTCCTTTGCGAGCTCGTCCTTTCTGCTTGCACTGTTCATAGCGCATACAATGTTGTGCCAAAGCGCACATTGCGCGAGTACCTGCAAATGCATCAAGCGAAAAATGCGAAAGCAAACAAACACACGAACACACCATTCACACGCAAATGCATTCGCACACGCATACTCGTACAAACAGACGGCAGGATGTCGTGCATGTGCATTTGCACCCAACATTCTCCTCGTCCCCGACCTCAAGGCCAACCTCATCTCCCTCCGTAAGCTTGCCAAGGCTGGGGTGAGCACTAGAACGGATGGGGCTCGTACGTAAAGGGGCAGCTGGGCAATCGGGTGCTTTGGGATCTGCATGAGAGCAAGGACGTATACAGATCTATGTGGCAGCTGCCGGCGTTGGCGTGGCACGGTGGGGGACAGCTGGAGAGGGGTCTGCATCCCAGGGGGAGTGCAACGCCGTTGGAGGGGTTGGTGTGAAAGTGTCAGCCAGATCTGGGGAGACAGATTGGGCAACGGCACACCGACGCTTGGGGCATGTGGCAATGCCCTTATTGAAGCAGCTAGAGAAGGATGAAGGTGTCAAGGGTTTGAAGCTGAACGGACAGCCACCCGATGACAACTGTGAAATCTGTTTGCTTTCAAAGTTCACCCGTTTCCCTTTCCATAGTGTGGCTGGCAGGAGCAAGAAGCCTTTGGAGCTGGTCCACATGGACTTGGTGGGGCCGCTGCCGGTGCAAGGCACAAGGGGGAGCGGAATTTCCTTACGATTGTGGATGATTGGAGCAGACTTATGTGGGCGTATCCACTGAAGCAGAAGGACCACGCCGTCTTTACGATACGGGACGATTGGCTGCCGTTCGTGGAGAAGCAGGCGGAGTGTGTAGTGAAGCGGATTAGGACAGACCGGGGTGGTGAGTTACTTGGAGTTGAGATAACGGCCTGGCTCAAGAAGCAGGGCATCTAGAGGGAGCTGACCACGGCTTACACCCCACAGTCCAACGGTGTAGCAGAACGGGCAAACCGGACAATTCTGGAAACAGCTAGGGCGCTGCTCATAGAATCTGGGCTGAGCAATTCCATGTGGCCTCATGCTGTCCGGCACGCTACCGTCGCTAAGAACAGGGTGCTCACCAAGGTTGGGGATGACTCGTGGGTGCCTTTGGAGAGGTGGCTTGGGAGGAAGCCGCCGGTCGACATGCTGAGGATGTTCGGTCGCCCACATCCCCAAGACCTACCGCAGTAAGTTGGGGGCAAGTGCAATCTGGTGTGTGCATTTGGGGCTGGCTGCTAAGAGCAAGGGATGGCTGCTGTGGGAACCATCCAAGGGTGTATTGTTTGACAGCAGGGATGTGAAATTCATTGAGGGCATAATGTATGGGAGCTGGGAGAAACAGCCGGAGGCCCGGGTGTCCCAGCAGATGGAGCAGATCACCATGCAGCTGGACCTGACTCCTAGTGTGTGGGAGGAGGGAGAGGAGGCAGCTGCGGGAAATGGTGATGGAGAGAAGGTACAGGAGGCACCTGCTGGTGGAGAAAATGGTGTGGAAACTGGTGGCAGCACTAGTGGAGCTGCTGGATCCGAGAGAGGAGAGCAGTTGCAGGGGAAAAAACTAAGAAGCCGAAGGGTGTCGTTATGAGGGGATGGGAGACACACGTCTCCAGGCCAGAATGTACCCGTATGGCTACTAAGAAGCTGACTGCAGGATCAGGTGTAGCGGAGCAGCAGCTTGGGACCGAGGAGGCAATGCTGATTCTACCTCATGGCTATGACTCGGATGAGGAGGACGAGCCTGCGTACTGCTTTCTTGCCCCTGCACCAGAGGAACCAGCTAGCATGGAGGAGGCACTAGCTGGACAAGATACGGACAAGTGGCTGGCTTCAAGGGATGCTGAGTACTAGAGCCTGCTAGAGAATGGGACATGGGATCTGGTGGTGCTGCCTGATGGGAAGAAAGCGATACAATGCAAGTGGGTGCTGAGGATCAAGACTGATGACAAGGGGCAGGTCACCATCTACAAGAGTAGGCTGGTGGCTAAGAGAAGCAGGACTTCAACCAGAATCTTGGCTGCCGCTACGATCTTGGGCTGAAGATTCACCAGCTCCCGCCGAGGTGTTGCCCGCCATAGCTACCTATAACGAGGATCACTATAACGCAGCTCTGATACCAGCTTGTTGGTGTAAGGGCCTAATAAACTCAAGCTATTAGGACTTAATCAAACTTAAAACCTCTCCTCGGGGTCACCTCCAAGGGTCCCTGGGTGCCTGGTACAAGACCAGCCCCTATCCTCGGGTCCGAGTTTGTAGAGAGAGGGATCAAGAAGGACTTAGTCAAAACAGCAAGAGTACCTTGAACGTCGCGCAGCGTGCCGTGCAGACCGTCGGTCGGATTAAGCTGAGAATTCGCTATATCGAAGCTCGCTCCAAGAGCTTTAAAATGAGCTAAGTTGCCTCGCGAAAAGTTCTGCCATTACTAAGTTATGGCTCGGACAGCGTTTGCCTAGCGTTGGAGTGCTAGCATACTAGCGTTGACTCGGGTAGCATTCCGCCGTCGAATAGCGCAGAAACGAAATTCCAGCGAGGAAGGAATTCGCATGAATCAATTGACTATATTCAGGTACAAACAGAGAAGGATTAAATAGTTCTAGCTAGCAAGGACCTTGGGAATCAACCTGGGAACAACCAGGGATGATCCCAAATAATTCCAAGCAACAGAACCAACCTGGCTGGACAAAATAGCAGGTGGTAGGTTGGTAAACAACCTCTGGTTCTGTTTTTCCAACCTGGGAAAACAACAACCAGGTTCAGGTTCTAAAAACAGAACCTGTTTTGTCTTTGCCCAACCAGCCAAATGCTGGTTCCGCTGGTTTCCCCTGGCCTTGTAGCATGCAGATACAGACAAACAACATCCAACCTTCACCTAAATTGTACCCCTATAGTGCCTTCCCTGCTACACTATAGTTAACCAAACAAAACAGTACAATTTCGAGTTGGATAGAACTGAATCTGCGCAATCAACTCAACCGAACTGCAAAGCTTCCATCTTGGGTTCCTTTGCGAGCTCGTCCTTCCTGCTTGCACTGTTCATAGCGCATACAATGTTGTGCCGAAGCGCACATTGCGCGAGTACCTGCAAATGCATCAAGCGAAAAATGCGAAAGCAAACAAACACACGAACACACAATTCACACGCAAATGCATTCGCACACGCATACTCGTACAAACAGACGGCAGGATGTCGTGCAATGTGCATTTGCACCCAACACACTCCCCCTCAGCCTGCCGGCTGCATCCCCGTCATTCCATGCTAGTTCATGCTCATTCCACTCATGCGCACACAACGCCAATGAGGCTCATCCGCAAGCCTCTTGGTGAGAAAGTCTGCTGGCTGCTGGTGAGTCTTGATGTAGATCGGATGCACCGTCCCCCTCTTCACCTCCTTACGCAGCCAGTGCCACTTGATACGCATGTGCTTGTTCAGCCCATGAAGCACAGCGTTTCTGGCCATCCCAAGAGCCCCCTTGCTATCACAAAACAGCGGCGTAGCAACTTTCTGCTCCTGGCCAATCTCCTCTAACAGCCTCCTCAGCCAAATCACCTCCTTCACCCCATGGAACATCGCCATGTACTCTGATTCTACGGAAGAGAGTGCCGTCTCCGTCTGCTTCTTGGACCTCCAACTAACAGGTCCTCCCCCAACTACGCAGATGTATCCTCCCACAGATGAGGAATCCTCCTTCTCAGAAGCCCATGTAGCATCGGTAAAGCAAGTGAGAAATAGCTTGCCTTCTCCAAGCCTCTCCCCCTTCTCTTTCAGCACCTCCACCCCTTTCTGCTTCACCTGTGCAGATGCGGAGTATTGAACTCCAATGCTTGGGTGAGAGTTCAGGTACTTCACCACACGCTCAGCTGCATCCACCTGCTCCTCTGATGGATTCTGCACCACCCTAGCCAGCTGCCCAACCGAGAAAGAGATGTCGGGCCTCGTGTGAACTGCTGCGTACAAGAGGCTGCCCACCAAGGACTGAAATTGCTGCTGCTCTTCAGCTTCAACCCCTTCATCCTCTGCAGCCTTCACAAGCTTGAATTCTGCTGGCAGGGGAGTTGCAACCTTGCGCTCATTCTCAATCCCATACTTCTCCCCCAGCTCCTTGATGAACTTCTCCTGGTGCAGCTTCAACCACCTGTGATCTGGATCCCTCTCCACGTGCATCCCGAGGTAGTAATTTACCTCCCCAAGGTTCTTGCACTTGAAGTTTTCCATCAGTTGCTGCTGCACTTTCTGGATCTCCTTCATGCTGCTGCTGAAGAGAAGAATGTCGTCCACATAGACCAGAAACAGCACCAGCTTCTCCCCCTCGCCCTTGAGAAAGAGGCTCTCATCACAGCTGCTGGTCCTGAATCCCATCTCCTCTAAAACAGCTGCCAACTTCTGGTACCAGCAGCGTGGCGCCTGCTTCAAGCCGTAGATGGACTTGTTGAGCTTGCACACCCTGCCCGTACCATCCTCATACCCAGGCGGCTGCGTCATGTACACATCCTCCTCTAAAATCCCATTCAGGAATGCCGTTGAAATATCCATCTGAATGATGAATTTCCCACTAACAGCTGCATCTGCCAACAAGACACGGAGGGTAGGGGGTTTGGCAGTGGGAGCAAAGATCTCGTTGAAGTCCTGCTTCTCCTTCTGCATAAACCCCTTCGCCACCAGCCTACTCTTGTAGATGGTGACCTGCCCCTTGTCATCGGTCTTGATCCTCAGCACCCACTTGCATTGTATCGCTTTCTTCCCATCAGGCAGCACCACCAGATCCCATGTCCTATTCTCCAGCAGACTCTGGTACTCAGCATCCCTAGAAGCCAGCCACTTGTCCCTATCTGGTCCAGCTAATGCCTCCTCCATGCTAGCTGGTTCCTCTGGTGCAGGGGCAAGAAAACAGTACGCAGGCTCATCCTCCTCATCCGGGTCATAGCCATGAGGTAGAATCAGCAATGCCTCTTCGGTCCCTAGCTGCTGCTCTGCTGCATCAGTTCCTGCAGTCAGCTTCTTAGTAGCCATACGGGTACGTCCTGGCCTGGAGACGGGTGTCTCCCATCCCTTCATAACGACACCCTTCGGCTTCTTAGTTTTTCCCTGCTGCTTCTCTCCTCCCTCGGGTCCAGCAGCTCCACTAGTGCTGCCGCCAGTTTCCACACCATTTTCTCCACCAGCAGATGCCTCCTGTACCTTCTCTCCATCACCATTTCCAGCAGCTGCCTCCTCTCCCTCCTCCCACACACTAGGAGTCAGGTCCAGCTGCATGGTGATCTGCTCCATCTGCTGGGACACCCTTGCCTCCGGCTGTTTCTCCCAGCTCCCATACATCATGCCCTCAATGAATTTCACATCCCTGCTGTCAAACAACACACCCTTGGATGGTTCCCACAGCAGCCATCCCTTGCTCTCAGCAGCCAGCCCCAAATGCACACACCAGATTGCACTCGCCCCCAACTTACTTCGGTAGGTCTTGGGGACGTGGGCGACTGCCATGCAACCGAACACCCTCAGCATGTCCACCGGCGGCTTCCTCCCAAGCCACCTCTCCAACGGCACCCACGAGTCATCCCCAACCTTGGTGAGCACCCTGTTCCTAGCGACAGTGGCGTGCCGGACAGCATGAGGCCACATAGAATTGCTCAGCCCAGATTCTATGAGCAGCGCCCTAGCTGTCTCCAGAATGGTCCGGTTTGCCCGTTCTGCTACACCATTGGACTGTGGGGTATAAGCCGTGGTCAGCTCTCTCTGGATGCCCTGCTTCTTGAGCCAGGCCGTCATTTCAGCTCCAAGGAACTCACCACCCCGGTCTGTCCTAATCCGCTTCACTACACACTCCGCCTGCTTCTCCACGAATGGCAGCCAATCGTCCCGTATCGTGGAGGCGGCGTGGTCCTTCTGCTTCAGCGGATACGCCCACATCAGCCTGCTCCAGTCATCCACAATTGTAAGAAAATACCGCTCCCCCTTGTGCCCTTGCACCGGCAGCGGCCCCACCAAGTCCATGTGGACCAGCTCCAAAGGCTTCTTGCTCCTGCCAGCCACACTATGGAAAGGGAAACGGGTGAACTTTGAAAGCAAACAGATTTCACAGTTGTCATCGGGTGGCTGTCCGTTCAGCT
The DNA here is from genome assembly GCA_947470075.1 of Closterium sp. Yama58-4. Classification (NCBI taxonomy): domain Eukaryota; kingdom Viridiplantae; phylum Streptophyta; class Zygnematophyceae; order Desmidiales; family Closteriaceae; genus Closterium; species Closterium sp. Yama58-4. The sequence continues at coordinate 42,210 of CANIUD010000876.1, read as the reverse complement.
TCAGACCCTTAACGGCTCCATCCTTCTCCAGCTGCTTCAGCAAAGGCATTGCCACATGCCCTAAGCGCCGGTGTGCCGTTGCCCAATCTGTCTCCCCAGATCTGGCCGACACTTTCACACCAACCCCTCCAACGGCATTGCACTCCCCCTGGGATGCAGACCCCTCTCCAGCCTGCCCCCCACCATGCCACGCCAGGGCCGGCAGCTGCCACATAGATCTGTACACGTCCTTGCTCTCGTGCAGATCCCAAAGCACCCGATTGCCCAGCTTCCCCTTATAAGTGCGTGCCCCATCCGTGTTGGTGTTCACCCCAGCCTTGCCAAGCTTACGGAGGGAGATAAGGTTGGCCTTCAGGTCGGGGACGAAGAGAACGTCGTGCAGCACCACCGGCTTGCCATCCGCTCCCTTAAACGCAGCTCGTCCCACACCAGCCACCTTCAACATGTGTCCAGAGGCGGAGCACACTTCATTGATCGGTGCAGCTCGTACTTCGTCCAGCAGGTCCTTGCGCGGCGTCATCGTCCAAGCAGCGCCTGTGTCCAACACCCAATAGTCTAGGGGGTGCAGCTCTGCTCCAACTTTGGCAGAGGCGTCTCCTTGCTCCCCCTTGTCTCCTACATGGAAGAATTGGCCCGCGGTGCGCTCCTTCTTCTTCTCCGCACCGCCGTTGCCCTTCGGGTTGTTGTCGGACGAATCAGCGACCATGTTGGCGCCGTTTTTCTGGTTCCTCCGCGCGCCGCCATCCTGGTGACGATTCTGGGGGGTCCATCCATCGGGTTTCTTATAGCACAAAAACCAGGGGTGCCCTTCCTTCTCACAATACCAGCAACTCCCTTTCATTTTGCCACCAGCACCTGACTTGCCCCCACGTCCAGATTTCGCACCGCGACCCCAACCGGTACCTCCTTGTTGGTCGTTGGAGTCGTCGTCTTTCTTTGCACCGCGTCCAGCACCACCGAAGCCACGTCCTCTGCCACGTCGGCTCCCTTGCATCCCGTAGCCGCTGCTGCCGTCGTCTCCACCCCTCAGTTGGCGGCGACGGAAGTCCTCCTCCAGAATCTTCGTCCGCACCCACTCGAGCGTCCACAAGCTCTGGTTCTGCGGCAGGCTCAATCCGCTCGTAAATTGAAGCCACGATTCCGGCAGCAGCGAGAGCATCTTCAAGCACTTGGTCTGCTCCGGGTAGGTGATTCCCGCGGTCGCCAACTTCGCGTAGAGGTCGCGCATCTTGTCCAGGACTGGTTGCACCGGCTCTCCCTCGCTCAGGCGCAACGCGGACAGCTCCCTCTCCAGCATCAACGTTGCGACAACGGAGGTCGGGGCGTGCAGCTCCTTCAACACGGTCCACGCCTTCGGACCGCATTCAACCTCCGGCAGCAGGTGCATGACGTGGTGATGCTGGTTCAGCTCCAAACTCTGCGACATCAAATAGTAGCCAGCCGAGGAGCGCTCGTCCCAATCTTCCTGCAGCGTGGGGTCACTCGGTCTAGGCTCCTCCCCAATCATTAGTTTCAGCAAACCGATCTGACGGAAATATAATTGCATTTTCCAGGCCCAATCATCATAGCCCTCACCATTGAACTTCTCGACGGTGAAATTCTTCAGCACCTCCTTGACAAGCGAGCCCTGGTTTGTTCGCGCTCCCCTTGGCGCTGAAAGACCAGAATCTTGGCTGCCGCTACGATCTTGGGCTGAAGATTCACCAGCTCCCGCCGAGGTGTTGCCCGCCATAGCTACCTATAACGAGGATCACTATAACGCAGCTCTGATACCAGCTTGTTGGTGTAAGGGCCTAATAAACTCAAGCTATTAGGACTTAATCAAACTTAAAACCTCTCCTCGGGGTCACCTCCAAGGGTCCCTGGGTGCCTGGTACAAGACCAGCCCCTATCCTCGGGTCCGAGTTTGTAGAGAGAGGGATCAAGAAGGACTTAGTCAAAACAGCAAGAGTACCTTGAACGTCGCGCAGCGTGCCGTGCAGACCGTCGGTCGGATTAAGCTGAGAATTCGCTATATCGAAGCTCGCTCCAAGAGCTTTAAAATGAGCTAAGTTGCCTCGCGAAAAGTTCTGCCATTACTAAGTTATGGCTCGGACAGCGTTTGCCTAGCGTTGGAGTGCTAGCATACTAGCGTTGACTCGGGTAGCATTCCGCCGTCGAATAGCGCAGAAACGAAATTCCAGCGAGGAAGGAATTCGCATGAATCAATTGACTATATTCAGGTACAAACAGAGAAGGATTAAATAGTTCTAGCTAGCAAGGACCTTGGGAATCAACCTGGGAACAACCAGGGATGATCCCAAATAATTCCAAGCAACAGAACCAACCTGGCTGGACAAAATAGCAGGTGGTAGGTTGGTAAACAACCTCTGGTTCTGTTTTTCCAACCTGGGAAAACAACAACCAGGTTCAGGTTCTAAAAACAGAACCTGTTTTGTCTTTGCCCAACCAGCCAAATGCTGGTTCCGCTGGTTTCCCCTGGCCTTGTAGCATGCAGATACAGACAAACAACATCCAACCTTCACCTAAATTGTACCCCTATAGTGCCTTCCCTGCTACACTATAGTTAACCAAACAAAACAGTACAATTTCGAGTTGGATAGAACTGAATCTGCGCAATCAACTCAACCGAACTGCAAAGCTTCCATCTTGGGTTCCTTTGCGAGCTCGTCCTTCCTGCTTGCACTGTTCATAGCGCATACAATGTTGTGCCGAAGCGCACATTGCGCGAGTACCTGCAAATGCATCAAGCGAAAAATGCGAAAGCAAACAAACACACGAACACACCATTCACACGCAAATGCATTCGCACACGCATACTTGTACAAACAGACGGCAGGATGTCGTGCAATGTGCATTTGAACCCACATACAAGGGGCAGCTGGGCAATCGGGTGCTTTGGGATCTGCACGAGAGCAAGGACGTGTACAGATCTATGTGGCAGCTGCCGGCCCTGGCGTGGCATGGTGGGGGGCAGGCTGGAGAGGGGTCTGCATCCCAGGGGGAGTGCAATGCCGTTGGAGGGGTTGGTGTGAAAGTGTCGGCCAGGTCTGGGGAGACAGATTGGGCAACGGCACACCGGCGCTTAGGGCATGTGGCAATGCCTTTGCTGAAGCAGCTGGAGAAGGATGGAGCCATTAAGGGTCTGAAGCTGAACGGACAGCCACCCGATGACAACTGTGAAATCTGTTTGCTTTCAAAGTTCACCCGTTTCCCTTTCCATAGTGTGGCTGGCAGGAGCAAGAAGCCTTTGGAGCTGGTCCACATGGACTTGGTGGGGCCGCTGCCGGTGCAAGGGCACAAGGGGGAGCGGTATTTTCTTACAATTGTGGATGACTGGAGCAGGCTGATGTGGGCGTATCCGCTGAAGCAGAAGGACCACGCCGCCTCCACGATACGGGACGATTGGCTGCCATTCGTGGAGAAGCAGGCGGAGTGTGTAGTGAAGCGGATTAGGACAGACCGGGGTGGTGAGTTCCTTGGAGCTGAAATGACGGCCTGGCTCAAGAAGCAGGGCATCCAGAGAGAGCTGACCACGGCTTATACCCCACAGTCCAATGGTGTAGCAGAACGGGCAAACCGGACCATTCTGGAGACAGCTAGGGCGCTGCTCATAGAATCTGGGCTGAGCAATTCTATGTGGCCTCATGCTGTCCGGCACGCCACTGTCGCTAGGAACAGGGTGCTCACCAAGGTTGGGGATGACTCGTGGGTGCCGTTGGAGAGGTGGCTTGGGAGGAAGCCGCCGGTGGATATGCTGAGGGTGTTTGGCTGCATGGCAGTCGCCCACGTCCCCAAGACCTACCGCAGTAAGTTGGGGGCGAGTGCAATCTGGTGTGTGCATTTGGGGCTGGCTGCTGAGAGCAAGGGATGGCTGCTGTGGGAACCATCCAAGGGTGTGTTGTTTGACAGCAAGGATGTGAAATTCATTGAGGGCATGATGTATGGGAGCTGGGAGAAACAGCCGGAGGCAAGGGTGTCCCAGCAGATGGAGCAGATCACCATGCAGCTGGACCTGACTCCTAGTGTGTGGGAGGAGGGAGAGGAGGCAGCTGCTGGAAATGGTGATGGAGAGAAGATACAGGAGGCATCTGCTGGTGGAGAAAATGGTGTGGAAACTGGCGGCAGCACTAGTGGAGCTGCTGGACCCGAGGGAGGAGAGAAGCAGCAGGGAAAAACTAAGAAGCCGAAGGGTGTCGTTATGAAGGGATGGGAGACACCCGTCTCCAGGCCAGGACGTACCCGTATGGCTACTAAGAAGCTGACTGCAGGAACTGATGCAGCAGAGCAGCAGCTAGGGACCGAAGAGGCATTGCTGATTCTACCTCATGGCTATGACCCGGATGAGGAGGATGAGCCTGCGTACTGTTTTCTTGCCCCTGCACCAGAGGAACCAGCTAGCATGGAGGAGGCATTAGCTGGACCAGATAGGGACAAGTGGCTGGCTTCTAGGGATGCTGAGTACCAGAGTCTGCTGGAGAATAGGACATGGGATCTGGTGGTGCTACCTGAACTCTCACCCAAGCATTGGAGTTCAATACTCCGCATCTGCACAGGTGAAGCAGAAAGGGGTGGAGGTGCTGAAAGAGAAGGGGGAGAGGCTTGGAGAAGGCAAGCTATTTCTCACTTGCTTTACCGATGCTACGTGGGCTTCTGAGAAGGAGGATTCCTCATCTGTGGGAGGATACATCTGCGTAGTTGGGGGAGGACCTGTTAGTTGGAGGTCCAAGAAGCAGACGGAGACGGCACTCTCTTCCGTAGAATCAGAGTACATGGCGATGTTCCATGGGGTGAAGGAGGTGATTTGGCTGAAGAGGCTGTTAGAGGAGATTGGCCAGGAGCAGAAAGTTGCTACGCCGCTGTTTTGTGATAGCAAGGGGGCTCTTGGGATGGCCAGGAACGCTGTGCTTCATGGGCTGAACAAGCACATGCGTATCAAGTGGCACTGGCTGCGTAAGGAGGTGAAGAGGGGGACGGTGCATCCGATCTACATCAAGACTCACCAGCAGCCAGCAGACTTTCTCACCAAGAGGCTTGCGGATGAGCCTCATTGGCGTTGTGTGCGCATGAGTGGAATGAGCATGAACTAGCATGGAATGACGGGGATGCAGCCGGCAGGCTGAGGGGGAGTGTGTTGGGTGCAAATGCACATTGCACGACATCCTGCCGTCTGTTTGTACGAGTATGCGTGTGCGAATGCATTTGCGTGTGAATGGTGTGTTCGTGTGTTTGTTTGCTTTCGCATTTTTCGCTTGATGCATTTGCAGGTACTTGCGCAATGTGCGCTTCGGCACAACATTGTATGCGCTATGAACAGTGCAAGCAGAAAGGACGAGCTCGCAAAGGAACCCAAGATGGAAGCTTTGCAGTTCGGTTGAGTTGATTGCGCAGATTCAGTTCTATCCAACTCGGAATTGTACTGTTTTGTTTGGTTAACTATAGTGTAGCAGGGGAGGCACTATAGGGGTACAATTTAGGTGAAGGTTGGATGTTGTTTGTCTGTATCTGCATGCTACAAGGCCAGGGGAAACCAGCGGAACCAGCATTTGGCTGGTTGGGCAAAGACAAAACAGGTTCTGTTTTTAGAACCTGAACCTGGTTGTTGTTTTCCCAGGTTGGAAAAACAGAACCAGAGGTTGTTTACCAACCTACCACCTGCTATTTTGTCCAGCCAGGTTGGTTCTGTTGCTTGGAATTATTTGGGATCATCCCTGGTTGTTCCCAGGTTGATTCCCAAGGTCCTTGCTAGCTAGAACTATTTAATCCTTCTCTGTTTGTACCTGAATATAGTCAAATTGATTCAAGCGAATTCCTTCCTCGCTGGAATTTCGTTTCTGCGCTATTCGACGGCGGAATGCTACCCGAGTCAACGCTAGTATGCTAGCACTCCAACGCTAGGCAAACGCTGTCCGAGCTTAGTAATGGCAGAACTTTTCGCGAGGCAACTTGGCTCATTTTAAAGCTCTTGGAGCGAGCTTCGATATAGCGAATTCTCAGCTTAATCCGACCGACGGTCTGCACGGCACGCTGCGCGACGTTCAAGGTACTCTTGCTGTTTTGACTAAGTCCTTCTTGATCCCTCTCTCTACAAACTCGGACCCGAGGATAGGGGCTGGTCTTGTACCAGGCACCCAGGGACCCTTGGAGGTGACCCCGGGGAGAGGTTTTAAGTTTGATTAAGTCCTAATAGCTTGAGTTTATTAGGCCCTTACACCAACAAAAAGTTCTGCCATTACTAAGTTATGGCTCGGACAGCGTTTGCCTAGCGTTGGAGTGCTAGCATACTAGCGTTGACTCGGGTAGCATTCCGCCGTCGAATAGCGCAGAAACGAAATTCCAGCGAGGAAGGAATTCGCTTGAATCAATTGACTATATTCAGGTACAAACAGAGAAGGAATATATAGTTCTAGCTAGCAAGGACCTTGGGAATCAACCTGGGAACAACCAGGGATGATCCCAAATAATTCCAAGCAACAGAACCAATCTGGCTGGACAAAATAGCAGGTGGTAGGCTGGTAAACAACCTCTGGTTCTGTTTTTCCAACCTGGGAAAACAACAACCAGGTTCAGGTTCTAAAAACAGAACCTGTTTTGTCTTTGCCCAGCCAGCCAAATGCTGGTTCCGCTGGTTTCCCCTGGCCTTGTAGCATGCAGATACAGACAAACAACATCCAACCTTCGCCCATTCTCAGTTTCGCATACGTGTCCTGCATCGTGTCAAGAACAGGTTGTAACGGCTCCCCTTCACTCACTCGCAATGAAGACAACTCTCGTTCCAACATCAGTGTAGCTGTAACCGACGTCGACGCATGCAAATTCTTGAGCACGGTCCACGCCTTCGGCCCACAATCTGCTTCCTCCAGCAGATGTATGATGTGCGCTCTTTGATTGAGCTCCAAGCTTTGCGACAAGAGGTAATAACCCGCGGACGCCTTCTCGTTTCATTCTTCCTGCAGAGCAGAGTCGTTTGGCCTTTCCTCCTTCCCGATCATCACCTTGAGCAATCCAAATTGCCTAAAGTACAACTGCATCTTCCACGCCCAATCGTCATATCCCGTGCCGTTGAATTTCTCAACCGTGAAGTTCCTCATGACCCCTGGCTGGTTTGTGCCATCCTAGGCGTTGAACCCCCAGTTACTTGGCCTCCACTGCTTCCTTGGCTCGAGGACCCTTCAGTTCCGTTCTTCACCATGGCGTTCTAACGTCACAACGCAGTAACCAGAGCTCTGATACCACTTGTTAGTCTTAAAACAGGTTGTCTGCTTCCTTCTACCACTAGCCTAGTTATTACTTGTTTTTATAACACTGCTAGCACTCTCATCGGGGTCACCTCCAAGGGTCCCTGGGTGCCTGACTAGTGTCAGCCCCTATCCAAGGGTCCGAGTGTATAGAGAAAGTAGCTTGCAGGTTGTTGCAATGAGCGTTCTTTCTAGGCGTTGTCAAAACATTAAACGCTAGCGGTGTCGTTGCAGCAGGTGCCGGAGGAGGAATCCACTCAAGTTATATCTTCAAAACAAACAGGAAGAACCAGTTTAATACTAGGCCAAAATCATTCTACTTCTACCTTAATCTAGGTGTTTCAAAATCACACCTTGTAGCGCGAACAGTTTTGCAGGTTCCCTTCTATTCCTTTCGTGACTTGGCGCACACTCGATGCGTCGCCGAAATATTTCAAATTTTGCGCGCGAGTAATGTTGACGGTGCCGATCTGATAATTGCATTTCGCGCCAATCTTGAACGGGTGAGATCCTTCCCATTTGAAGTCGTGCGAGCTTACTCAGCTCGATCCGCAAGCTGAGTTGGACTGATCGCATGAACCGAACTTCAGCATTCCGAGCAGTTCAAAATCACACTTTCTTACCGAAGCAGATTTCGCCACATGTGCCCCACTTCTCGAGGCGTGAACACCGCTGCATCCAAGCTGTTTGTGATGTTCAGAACGTGAGTACCGAACTCACGTTTCGATCACTTCGCTTGTCTCGCCACCAGCAAAACTTCCAATTCACGAGCCTGTAACGCTCGCGTTACCCAACGCGGCGCGAGCAGATGCTCGCTTATTAACAGAAAATGAACACGCTGCTTGAGCAGCGACCAATCTGAGATCTTCGACAGTAGCAGCGCGAGCAGCTGCTCGCTCAAACTAACGAGCAGCTGCCATTTCGAATAGCAGCCAATCGCAGCAGCAGAAATAGCACAAGCAGCTGCTGACTTATTTTGAACACTTCGCCCCAAATCAAAATCGCATTCTTGAACAGCACGAGCCGCCCCCATTGGTCAAAGTTGGCATTGACTTCTCCTCGATTGCAGGGACCCCGCTTCACCTTGAGCTCCGAAATATAAAACGCCAATGCACACTCTATATAAACAAAATCAGCAGATTGATTCACAGAAAAATATTTCTGTGACCAACACTCTTTGTACTCCTCCGCTACAACCGCAGGTTTCTCCTCACCCTTTTGCTGCGCCTTGGCTGTTGCACCAGTCTCCTTATGCTCGCACCCCTTGCTGGCCCCTCCAAGGTTGGCACCATCATTTGTACCGTCGCCGCTACCGACCGTTTCACCCTTGGTGTTGATGATTGCTGCCATTTGCCCCTCCTTACGAATTGGGACCACAATGATTTGCCACACCTCATTGTAGACATCGTTGTCCCCGTAAAGGTCCTAAAGAATCCGCTCGCCAAGCCTTGCGGTGTAAGTTTTGGCTCCCTTTGAGCTAGTATCCATGTTGGCCTTTTGCAACCGCCGCAACGAAATCAGGATTGCAAGATTCTTGAGGCCCACCATCTTCCCAAAGCACGTTCTTGAGGCCCACCATCTTCCCATCAGCACCCGAGAAAATGGCCTTGCCCAATATGCAAATTCATATTGCACGACATCCTGCCGTCTGTTTGTACGAGTATGCGAATGCATTTGGGTGTGAATGGAATGTTTGTGTGTTCAGGGCTCTTGGGATGGCCAGAAACGCTGTGCTTCATGGGCTGAACAAGCACATGCGTATCAAGTGGCACTGGCTGCGTAATGAGGTGAAGAGGGGGACGGTGAATCCGATCTACATCAAGACTCACCAGCAGCCAGCAGACTTTCTCACCAAGAGGCTTGCGCATGAGCCTCATTAACGTTGTATGCGCATGAGTGGAATGAGCATGAACTAGCATGGAATGATGGGGATGCAGCCGGCAGGCTGAGGGGGAGTGTGTTGGATGCAAATTCATATTGCACGACATCCTGCCGTCTGTTTGTACGAGTATGCGTGTGTGAATGCATTTGGTGTGAATGGAATGTTCGTGTGTTTGTTTGTTTTCGCAATTTTTGCTTGATGCATTTGCAGGTACTCGCGCAATGTGCGTTTCGGCACAACATTGTACGCGCTATGAACAGTGCAAGCAGAAAGGACGAGCTCGCAAAGGAATCCAAGATGGAAGCTTTGCGGTTCGGTCGAATTGATTGCGCAGATTCAGTTCTATCCAACTCAAAATTGTACTATTTTGTTTGGTCGACTATAGTGTAGCAGGGCAGGCACTATAGGGGTACAATTTAGGTGAAGGTTGGATGTTGTTTATCTGTATCTGCATGCTACAAGGCTAGGGGAAACCAGCAGAACCAGCATTTGGCTGGTTGGGCAAAGAAAAAACAGGTTCTGTTTTTAGAACCTGAACCTGGTTGTTGTTTTCCCAGGTTGGAAAAAACAGAACCAAAGGTTGTTTACCAACCTACCACCTGCTATTTTGTCCAGCCAGGTTGGTTCTGTTGCTTTGAATTATTTGGGATCATCCCTGGTTGTTCCCAGGTTGATTCCCAAGGTCCTTGCTAGCTAGAAGTATTTATTCCTTCTCTGTTTGTACCTCAATATAGTCAATTGATTCAAGCGAATTCCTTCCTCGCTGGAGTTTCGTTTCTGCGCTATTCGACGGCTGAATGCTACCCGAGTTAACGCTAGTATGCTAGCACTCGAACGCTAGGCAAACGCTGTCCGAGCCATATATTCGTAATGGTAGAACTTTTCGCGAGGCAACTTGGCTCATTTTAAAGCTCTTGGAGCGAGCTTCGTTATAGCAAATTGTCAGCTTAATCCGATCGACGGTCTGCACGGCACGCTGCGCAACGTTCAAGGTACTCTTGTTATTTTGGCTAAGTCATTCTTGACTCCTCTCTCTACAAACCCGGACCCGAGGATAGGGGCTGGTCTTGTACCAGGCACCCAGGGACCCTTGGAGGTGACCCCGAGGAGAGGTTTTAAGTCTGATTAAGTCTTAATAGCCTGAGTTTCTTAGGCGCTTACACCAACAGATTCCCCTCAACTTCACCTTTGCCAGTCACCCTTTGTGCATCGATTTTGCCAGCAGCGCGAGCATTCGCAAAAACAGTTTTGTTTTGCTTCTGACGATTGTGGACTCGCTCGTTGACAACGATTCAACTCAGCTTCAGCTTGTTCTTAGAAGTTTCGACACCCTTGGTACATGAGGTTGTCTTGAGCACTCAATTATTGTTGCCAAGGCCAGACTTGTCAACAGCTTTCATCCCCGCGTTATTTTTGCTTCTCCTAAATGCAAAATTTCCCTTGCTTTTGGTTTTCTTCAAGCACGAGGCGATGACCTTCAGCTGCTCAACCAGCTGCACCCCTATGTGCTTCAACTCGTTTATCTCCTCCATGCTAGCTGTCTTTGGCTCCCGCTTGATGATACATCCCTTCTCAGCGGTTTGTGCCGCAACTTTCTCCCATGACACAACAGGTACTCGCCACAACTCGTTTTCCGAGTTCCACTCATCATGCAGCTCCCAAATTACTTTGCTCCCGAATCTTCCTACGAAGCGTCCAGCTCTGCTCTCTGTGTTCACTCCGGCGACAGCCAACCTCCTCAGCGATATCAAGTTTGCTATCATTTCCGGTACAAATAGCACGTTCTCAATCACAATCGGCTTCCCGTCAGCTCCCAAAAATGCAGCACTTCCTGTACCTATCATTTTCATTGCATGTCCGGATCCGGACTTGACCTCCGAAATAGATGCTGCACCAATACTCTCCAATAGTGCCGCACACGGTGTCATTGACCAGGCTGCTCTAGTGTCCAAGATCCAAGTGCGTCGCCCAGATCCGTTTCGTGCACTTTTCGCACGTGCTGTTTCTCCCGCCGCTACATGAAAGAACTGCCCAGCTGCTCTTTTTTCATATTGATCCGCTACCATGTTGACACCATTCTTCTCGCCTTCGTCTCTGTCATTATTCCGGTAACTAGGGTTCCACAAGTCTGGCCGTTTGTGACACTGAAACCAAGTGTGTCCTGGCCTTTGACAGTACCAGCAGCTTCCCCTAGTCCAGCTCCGTAGTGACCCCGCTCTGCAGCATCATTATTCCAGCTTCCATGATCGCGGGCGTTGTCTCTGTTCCCTACAGGCTCGTCACGTCCGTTCCCAAGATCTTCTTCTTCAGACTCTCGTTGCTTGGTCATGTTGTTGTAACGCCTCTTCCCCTTCGAGCTTTTGAACCCGTTGCGCCTGCTTCTCCAATTGCTTCCCTGCATGCCGAAACCATCATTGCCGTCGTCCGCATTGCTCATCTGACGCCTTCGAAAATCCTCCTCTATGATCTTGCTCCTCACCCACTCGAGAGTCCACAGTCCTTGGTTTTGTGGAAGGCTCAACCACTAGTAAACTGCAGCCATGATTCGGGTAGTAACGACAGCATCTTTAAGCACTTCGCCTGTTCCGGATACACCACTCCGCCCATTCTCAGTTTCGCATACGTGTCCTGCATCCTGTCAAGAACAGGTTGTAACGGCTCCCTTTTACTCACTCGCAATGAAGACAACTCTCGTTCCAACATCAGTGTAGCTGTAACCGACGTCGACGCATGCAAATTCTTGAGCACGGTCCACGCCTTCGGCCCACAATCTGCTTTCTCCAGCAGATGTATGATGTGCGTTCTTTGATTCAGCTCCAAGCTTTGCGACAAGAGGTAATAACCCACGGACGCCTTCTCGTTCCATTCTTCCTGCAGAGCTGAGTCGTTTGGCCTTTCCTCCTTCCCGATCATCACCTTGAGCAATCCAAATTGCCTAAAGTACAACTGCATCTTCCACGCCCAATCGTCATATCCCGTGCCGTTGAATTTCTCAACCGTGAAGTTTCTCATGACCCTGGCTGGTTTGTGCCATCCTAGGCGTTGAACCCCCAGTTACTTGGCCTCCACTGCTTCCTTGGCTCGAGGACCCTTCAGTTCCGTTCTTCACCATGGCGTTCTAACGTCACAACGCAGTAACCAGAGCTCTGATACCACTTGTTAGTCTTAAAACAGGTTGTCTGCTTCCTTCTACCACTAGCCTAGTTATTACTTGTTTTTATAACACTGCTAGCACTCTCATCGGGGTCACCTCCAAGGGTCCCTGGGTGCCTGACTAGTGTCAGCCCCTATCCAAGGGTCCGAGTGTATAGAGAAAGTAGCTTGCAGGTTGTCGCAATGAGCGTTCTTTCTAGGCGTTGTCAAAACATTAAACGCTAGCGGTGTCGTTGCAGCAGGTGCCGGAGGAGGAATCCACTCAAGTTATATCTTCAAAACAAACAGGAAGAACCAGTTTAATACTAGGCCAAAATCATTCTACTTCTACCTTAATCTAGGTGTTTCAAAATCACACCTTGTAGCGCGAACAGTTTTGCAGGTTCCCTTCTATTCCTTTCGTGACTTGGCGCACACTCGATGCGTCGCCGAAATATTTCAAATTTTGCGCGCGAGTAATGTTGACGGTGCCGATCTGATAATTGCATTTCGCGCCAATCTTGAACGGGTGAGATCCTTCCCATTTGAAGTCGTGCGAGCTTACTCAGCTCGATCCGCAAGCTGAGTTGGACTGATCGCATGAACCGAACTTCAGCATTCCGAGCAGTTCAAAATCACACTTTCTTACCGAAGCAGATTTCGCCACATGTGCCCCACTTCTCGAGGCGTGAACACCCCTGCATCCAAGCTGTTTGTGATGTTCAGAACGTGAGTACCGAACTCACGTTTCGATCACTTCGCTTGTCTCGCCACCAGCAAAACTTCCAATTCGCGAGCCTGTAACGCTCGCGTTACCCAACGCGGCGCGAGCAGATGCTCGCTTATTAACAGAAAATGAACACGCTGCTTGAGCAGCGACCAATCTGAGATCTTCGACAGTGGCAGCGCGAGCAGCTGCTCGCTCAAACTAACGAGCAGCTGCCATTTCGAATAGCAGCCAATCGCAGCAGCAGAAATAGCACAAGCAGCTGCTGACTCATTTTGAACACTTCGCCCCAAATCAAAATCGCATTCTTGAACAGCACGAGCCGCCCCCATTGGTCAAAGTTGGCGTTGACTTCTCCTCGATTGCAGGGACCCCGCTTCACCTTGAGCTCCGAAATATAAAACGCCAATGCACACTCTATATAAACGAAATCAGCAGATTGATTCACAGAAAAATATTTCTGTGACCAACACTTTTTGTACTCCTCCTTCGCTACAACCGCAGGTTTCTCCTCACCCTTTTGCTGCGCCTTGGCTGTTGCACCAGTCTCCTTATGCTCGCACCCCTTGCTGGCCCCTCCAAGGTTGGCACCATCATTTGTACCGTCGCCGATACTGACCGTTTCACCCTTGGTGTTGATGATTGCTGCCATTTGCCCCTCCTTACGAATTGGGACCACAATGATTTGCCACACCTCATTGTAGACATCGTTGTCCCCGTAAAGGTCCTAAAGAATCCGCTCGCCAAGCCTTGCGGTGTAAGTTTTGGCTCCCTTTGAGCTAGTATCCATGTTGGCCTTTTGCAACCGCCGCAACGAAATCAGGATTGCAAGATTCTTGAGGCCCACCATCTTCCCAAAGCACGTTCTTGAGGCCCACCATCTTCCCATCAGCACCCGAGAAAATGGCCTTGCCCATGCCGTTTACCTCTGCACGCTGCCCCAAAGCCGATGTAGCATGCCTCACCGATGCAAGTCCGCACAAGGTGTTATGCTATAGGTAGTGTTGGGTGCAAATTCATATTGCACGACATCCTGCCGTCTGTTTGTACGAGTATGCGAATGCATTTGGGTGTGAATGGAATGTTTGTGTGTTTAGGGCTCTTGGGATGGCCAGAAACGCTGTGCTTCATGGGCTGAACAAGCACATGCGTATCAAGTGGCACTGGCTGCGTAATGAGGTGAAGAGGGGGACGGTGAATCCGATCTACATCAAGACTCACCAGCAGCCAGCAGACTTTCTCACCAAGAGGCTTGCGCATGAGCCTCATTAACGTTGTGTGCGCATGAGTGGAATGAGCATGAACTAGCATGGAATGATGGGGATGCAGCCGGCAGGCTGAGGGGGAGTGTGTTGGATGCAAATTCATATTGCACGACATCCTGCCGTCTGTTTGTACGAGTATGCGTGTGTGAATGCATTTGGTGTGAATGGAATGTTCGTGTGTTTGTTTGTTTTCGCAATTTTCGCTTGATGCATTTGCAGGTACTCGCGCAATGTGCGTTTCGGCACAACATTGTACGCGCTATGAACAGTGCAAGCAGAAAGGACGAGCTCGCAAAGGAATCCAAGATGGAAGCTTTGCGGTTCGGTCGAATTGATTGCGCAGATTCAGTTCTATCCAACTCAAAATTGTACTATTTTGTTTGGTCGACTATAGTGTAGCAGGGCAGGCACTATAGGGGTACAATTTAGGTGAAGGTTGGATGTTGTTTATCTGTATCTGCATGCTACAAGGCCAGGGGAAACCAGCAGAACCAGCATTTGGCTGGTTGGGCAAAGAAAAAACAGGTTCTGTTTTTAGAACCTGAACCTGGTTGTTGTTTTCCCAGGTTGGAAAAAACAGAACCAAAGGTTGTTTACCAACCTACCACCTGCTATTTTGTCCAGCCAGGTTGGTTCTGTTGCTTTGAATTATTTGGGATCATCCCTGGTTGTTCCCAGGTTGATTCCCAAGGTCCTTGCTAGCTAGAAGTATTTATTCCTTCTCTGTTTGTACCTCAATATAGTCAATTGATTCAAGCGAATTCCTTCCTCGCTGGAGTTTCGTTTCTGCGCTATTCGACGGCTGAATGCTACCCGAGTTAACGCTAGTATGCTAGCACTCGAACGCTAGGCAAACGCTGTCCGAGCCATATATTCGTAATGGTAGAACTTTTCGCGAGGCAACTTGGCTCATTTTAAAGCTCTTGGAGCGAGCTTCGTTATAGCAAATTGTCAGCTTAATCCGATCGACGGTCTGCACGGTACGCTGCGCGACGTTCAAGGTACTCTTGTTATTTTGGCTAAGTCATTCTTGACTCCTCTCTCTACAAACCCGGACCCGAGGATAGGGGCTGGTCTTGTACCAGGCACCCAGGGACCCTTGGAGGTGACCCCGAGGAGAGGTTTTAAGTCTGATTAAGTCTTAATAGCCTGAGTTTCTTAGGCGCTTACACCAACAGATTCCCCTCAACTTCACCTTTGCCAGTCACCCTTTGTGCATCGATTTTGCCAGCAGCGCGAGCATTCGCAAAAACAGTTTTGTTTTGCTTCTGACGATTGTGGACTCGCTCGTTGACAACGATTCAACTCAGCTTTAGCTTGTCTTTAGAAGTTTCGACACCCTTGGTACATGAGGTTGTCTTGAGCACTCCATTATTGTTGCCAAGGCCAGACTTGTCAACAGCTTTCATCCCCGCGTTATTTTTGCTTCTCCTAAATGCAACTTTTCCCTTGCTTTTGGTTTTCTTCAAGCACGAGGCGATGACCTTCAGCTGCTCAACCAGCTGCACCCCTATGTGCTTCAACTCGTTTATCTCCTCCATGCTAGCTGTCTTTGGCTCCCCCTCGATGATACATCCCTTCTCAGCGGTTTGTGCCGCAACTTTCTCCCATGACACAACAGGTACTCGCCACAACTCGTTTTCCGAGTTCCACTCATCATGCAGCTCCCAAATTACTTTGCTCCCGAATCTTCCTACGAAGCGTCCAGCTCTGCTCTCTGTGTTCACTCCGGCAACAGCCAACCTCCTCAGCGATATCAAGTTTGCTATCATTTCCGGTACAAATAGCACGTTCTCAATCACAATCGGCTTCCCGTCAGCTCCCAAAAATGCAGCACTTCCTGTACCCATCACTTTCATTGCATGTCCGGATCCGGACTTGACCTCCGAGATAGATGCTGCACCAATATTCTCCAATAGTTCCGCACACGGTGTCATTGACCAGGCTGCTCTAGTGTCCAAGATCCAAGTGCGTCGCCCAGATCCGTTTCGTGCACTTTTCGCACGTGCTGTTTCTCCCGCCGCTACATGAAAGAACTGCCCAGCTGCTCTTTTTTGTTGGGTGCAAATGCACATTGCACGACATCCTGCCGTCTGTTTGTACGAGTATGCGTGTGCGAATGCATTTGCGTGTGAATGGTGTGTTCGTGTGTTTGTTTGCTTTCGCAATTTTCGCTTGATGCATTTGCAGGTACTCGCGCAATGTGCGCTTTGGCACAACATTGTATGCGCTATGAACAGTGCAAGCAGGAAGGACGAGCTCGCAAAGGAACCCAAGATGGAAGCTTTGCAGTTCGGTTGAGTTGATTGCGCAGATTCAGTTCTATCCAACTCGAAATTGTACTGTTTTGTTTGGTTAACTATAGTGTAGCAGGGAAGGCACTATAGGGGTACAATTTAGGTGAAGGTTGGATGTTGTTTGTCTGTATCTGCATGCTACAAGGCCAGGGGAAACCAGCGGAACCAGCATTTGGCTGGTTGGGCAAAGACAAAACAGGTTCTGTTTTTAGAACCTGAACCTGGTTGTTGTTTTCCCAGGTTGGAAAAACAGAACCAAAGGTTGTTTACCAACCTACCACCTGCTATTTTGTCCAGCCAGGTTGGTTCTGTTGCTTGGAATTATTTGGGATCATCCCTGGTTGTTCCCAGGTTGATTCCCAAGGTTCTTGCTAGCTAGAACTATTTAATCCTTCTCTGTTTGTACCTGAATATAGTCAAATTGATTCAAGCGAATTCCTTCCTCGCTGGAATTTCGTTTCTGCGCTATTCGACGGCGGAATGCTACCCGAGTCAACGCTAGTATGCTAGCACTCCAACGCTAGGCAAACGCTATCCGAGCCATAACTTAGTAATGGCAGAACTTTTCGCGAGGCAACTTGGCTCATTTTAAAGCTCTTGGAGCGAGCTTCGATATAGCAAGTTCTCAGCTTAATCCGATCGACGGTCTGCACGGCACGCTGCGCGACGTTCAAGGTACTCTTGCTGTTTTGACTAAGTCCTTCTTGATCCCTCTCTCTACAAACTCGGACCCGAGGATAGGGGCTGGTCTTGTACCAGGCACCCAGGGACCCTTGGAGGTGACCCCGAGGAGAGGTTTTAAGTTTGATTAAGTCCTAATAGCTTGAGTTTGCTAGGCCCTTACACCAACATTTTTTCATATTGATCCGCTACCATGTTGACACCATTCTTCTCGCCTTCGTCTCTGTCATTATTCCGGTAACTAGGGTTCCACAAGTCTGGCCGTTTGTGACACTGAAACCAAGTGTGTCCTGGCCTTTGACAGTACCAGCAGCTTCCCCTAGTCCAGCTCCGTAGTGACCCCGCTCTGCAGCATCATTATTCCAGCTTCCATGATCGCGGGCGTTGTCTCTGTTCCCGACAAGCTCGTCACGTCCGTTCCCAAGATCTTCTTCTTCAGACTCTCGTTGCTTGGTCATGTTGTTGTAACGCCTCTCCCTCTTCGAGCTTTTGAACCCGTTGCGCCTGCTTCTCCAATTGCTTCCCTGCATGCCGAAACCATCATTGCCGTCATCCGCATTACTCATCTGACGCCTTCGAAAATCCTCCTCTATGATCTTGCTCCTCACCCACTCGAGAGTCCACAGTCCTTGGTTTTGTGGGAGGCTCAACCACTAGTAAACTGCAGCCATGATTCGGGTAGTAACGACAGCATCTTTAAGCACTTCGCCTGTTCCGGATACACCACTCCGCCCATTCTCAGTTTCGCATACGTGTCCTGCATCCTGTCAGGAACAGGTTGTAACGGCTCCCCTTCACTCACTCGCAATGAAGACAACTCTCGTTCCAACATCAGTGTAGCTGTAACCGACGTCGACGCATGCAAATTCTTGAGCACGGTCCACGCCTTCGGCCCACAATCTGCTTCCTCCAGCAGATGTATGATGTGCGCTCTTTGATTCAGCTCCAAGCTTTGCGACAAGAGGTAATAACCCACGGACGCCTTCTCGTTCCATTCTTCCTGCAGAGCAGAGTCGTTTGGCCTTTCCTCCTTCCCGATCATCACCTTGAGCAATCCAAATTGCCTAAAGTACAACTGCATCTTCCACGCCCAATCGTCATATCCCGTGCCGTTGAATTTCTCAACCGTGAAGTTCCTCATGACCCCTGGCTGGTTTGTGCCATCCTAGGCGTTGAACCTCCAGTTACTTGGCCTCCACTGCTTCCTTGGCTCGAGGACCCTTCAGTTCCGTTCTTCACCATGGCGTTCTAACGTCACAACGCAGTAACCAGAGCTCTGATACCACTTGTAAGTCTTAAGACAGGTTGTCTGCTTCCTTCTACCACTAGCCTAGTTATTACTTGTTTTTATAACACTGCTAGCACTCTCATCGGGGTCACCTCCAAGGGTCCCTGGGTGCCTGACTAGTGTCAGCCCCTATCCAAGGGTCCGAGTGTGTAGAGAAAGTAGCTTGCAGGTTGTCGCAATGAGCGTTCTTTCTAGGCGTTGTCAAAACATTAAACGCTAGCGGTGTCGTTGCAGCAGGTGCCGGAGGAGGAATCCACTCAAGTTATATCTTCAAAACAAACAAGAAGAACCAGTTTAATACTAGGCCAAAATCATTCTACTTCTACCTTAATCTAGGTGTTTCAAAATCACACCTTGTAGCGCGAACAGTTTTGCAGGTTCCCTTCTATTCCTTTCGTGACTTGGCGCACACTCGATGCGTCGCCGAAATATTTCAAATTTTGCGCGCGAGTAATGTTGACGGTGCCGATCTGATAATTGCATTTCGCGCCAATCTTGAACGGGTGAGATCCTTCCCATTTGAAGTCGTGCGAGCTTACTCAGCTCGATCTGCAAGCTGAGTTGGACTGATCGCATGAACCGAACTTCAGCATTCCGAGCAGTTCAAAATCACACTTTCTTACCGAAGCAGATTTCGCCACATGTGCCCCACTTCTCGAGGCGTGAACACCCCTGCATCCAAGCTGTTTGTGATGTTCAGAACGTGAGTACCGAACTCACGTTTCGATCACTTCGCTTGTCTCGCCACACGTTCAAAATCACACCGAATTCACGAGCCTGTAACGCTCGCGTTACCCAACGCGGCGCGAGCAGATGCTCGCTTATTAACAGAAAATGAACACGCTGCTTGAGCAGCGACCAATCTGAGATCTTCGACAGTAGCAGCGCGAGCAGCTGCTCGCTCAAACTAACGAGCAGCTGCCATTTCGAATAGCAGCCAATCGCAGCAGCAGAAATAGCACAAGCAGCTGCTGACTTATTTTGAACACTTCGCCCCAAATCAAAATCGCATTCTTGAACAGCACGAGCCGCCCCCATTGGTCAAAGTTGGCATTGACTTCTCCTCGATTGCAGGGACCCCGCTTCACCTTGAGCTCCGAAATATAAAACGCCAATGCACACTCTATATAAACAAAATCAGCAGATTGATTCACAGAAAAATATTTCTGTGACCAACACTCTTTGTACTCCTCCGCTACAACCGCAGGTTTCTCCTCACCCTTTTGCTGCGCCTTGGCTGTTGCACCAGTCTCCTTATGCTCGCACCCCTTGCTGGCCCCTCCAAGGTTGGCACCATCATTTGTACCGTCGCCGCTACCGACCGTTTCACCCTTGGTGTTGATGATTGCTGCCATTTGCCCCTCCTTACGAATTGGGACCACAATGATTTGCCACACCTCATTGTAGACATCGTTGTCCCCGTAAAGGTCCTAAAGAATCCGCTCGCCAAGCCTTGCGGTGTAAGTTTTGGCTCCCTTTGAGCTAGTATCCATGTTGGCCTTTTGCAACCGCCGCAACGAAATCAGGATTGCAAGATTCTTGAGGCCCACCATCTTCCCAAAGCACGTTCTTGAGGCCCACCATCTTCCCATCAGCACCCGAGAAAATGGCCTTGCCCAATATGCAAATTCATATTGCACGACATCCTGCCGTCTGTTTGTACGAGTATGCGAATGCATTTGGGTGTGAATGGAATGTTTGTGTGTTCAGGGCTCTTGGGATGGCCAGAAACGCTGTGCTTCATGGGCTGAACAAGCACATGCGTATCAAGTGGCACTGGCTGCGTAATGAGGTGAAGAGGGGGACGGTGAATCCGATCTACATCAAGACTCACCAGCAGCCAGCAGACTTTCTCACCAAGAGGCTTGCGCATGAGCCTCATTAACGTTGTATGCGCATGAGTGGAATGAGCATGAACTAGCATGGAATGATGGGGATGCAGCCGGCAGGCTGAGGGGGAGTGTGTTGGATGCAAATTCATATTGCACGACATCCTGCCGTCTGTTTGTACGAGTATCGAATGCTTTTAGGTGTGAATGGAATGTTTGTGTGTTTAGGGCTCTTGGGATGGCCAGAAACGCTGTGCTTCATGGGCTGAACAAGCACATGCGTATCAAGTGGCACTGGCTGCGTAATGAGGTGAAGAGGGGGACGGTGAATCCGATCTACATCAAGACTCACCAGCAGCCAGCAGACTTTCTCACCAAGAGGCTTGCGCATGAGCCTCATTAACGTTGTGTGCGCATAAGTGGAATGAGCATGAACTAGCATGGAATGATGGGGATGCAGCCGGCAGGCTGAGGGGGAGTGTGTTGGATGCAAATTCATATTGCACGACATCCTGCCGTCTGTTTGTACGAGTATGCGTGTGTGAATGCATTTGGTGTGAATGGAATGTTCGTGTGTTTGTTTGTTTTCGCAATTTTTGCTTGATGCATTTGCAGGTACTCGCGCAATGTGCGTTTCGGCACAACATTGTACGCGCTATGAACAGTGCAAGCAGAAAGGACGAGCTCGCAAAGGAATCCAAGATGGAAGCTTTGCGGTTCGGTCGAATTGATTGCGCAGATTCAGTTCTATCCAACTCAAAATTGTACTATTTTGTTTGGTCGACTATAGTGTAGCAGGGCAGGCACTATAGGGGTACAATTTAGGTGAAGGTTGGATGTTGTTTATCTGTATCTGCATGCTACAAGGCCAGGGGAAACCAGCAGAACCAGCATTTGGCTGGTTGGGCAAAGAAAAAACAGGTTCTGTTTTTAGAACCTGAACCTGGTTGTTGTTTTCCCAGGTTGGAAAAAACAGAACCAAAGGTTGTTTACCAACCTACCACCTGCTATTTTGTCCAGCCAGGTTGGTTCTGTTGCTTTGAATTATTTGGGATCATCCCTGGTTGTTCCCAGGTTGATTCCCAAGGTCCTTGCTAGCTAGAAGTATTTATTCCTTCTCTGTTTGTACCTCAATATAGTCAATTGATTCAAGCGAATTCCTTCCTCGCTGGAGTTTCGTTTCTGCGCTATTCGACGGCTGAATGCTACCCGAGTTAACGCTAGGCAAACGCTGTCCGAGCCATATATTTGTAATGTTAGAACTTTTCGCGAGGCAACTTGGCTCATTTTAAAGCTCTTGGAGCGAGCTTCGTTATAGCAAATTGTCAGCTTAATCCGATCGACGGTCTGCACGGTACGCTGCGCGACGTTCAAGGTACTCTTGTTATTTTGGCTAAGTCATTCTTGACTCCTCTCTCTACAAACCCGGACCCGAGGATAGGGGCTGGTCTTGTACCAGGCACCCAGGGACCCTTGGAGGTGACCCCGAGGAGAGGTTTTAAGTCTGATTAAGTCTTAATAGCCTGAGTTTCTTAGGCGCTTACACCAACAGATTCCCCTCAACTTCACCTTTGCCAGTCACCCTTTGTGCATCGATTTTGCCAGCAGCGCAAGCATTCGCAAAAACAGTTTTGTTTTGCTTCTGACGATTGTGGACTCGCTCGTTGACAACGATTCAACTCAGCTTCAGCTTGTCCTTAGAAGTTTCGACACCCTTGGTACATGAGGTTGTCTTGAGCACTCCATTATTGTTGCCAAGGCCAGACTTGTCAACAGCTTTCATCCCCGCGTTATTTTTGCTTCTCCTAAATGCAACTTTTCCCTTGCTTTTGGTTTTCTTCAAGCACGAGGCGATGACCTTCAGCTGCTCAACCAGCTGCACCCCTATGTGCTTCAACTCGTTTATCTCCTCCATGCTAGCTGTCTTTGGCTCCCCCTCGATGATACATCCCTTCTCAGCGGTTTGTGCCGCAACTTTCTCCCATGACACAACAGGTACTCGCCACAACTCGTTTTCCGAGTTCCACTCATCATGCAACTCCCAAATTACTTTGCTCCCGAATCTTCCTACGAAGCGTCCAGCTCTGCTCTCTGTGTTCACTCCGGCGACAGCCAACCTTCTCAGCGATATCAAGTTTGCTATCATTTCCGGTACAAATAGCACGTTCTCAATCACAATCGGCTTCACGTCAGCTCCCAAAAATGCAGCACTTCCTGTACCCATCACTTTCATTGCATGTCCGGATCCGGACTTGACCTCCGAGATAGATGCTGCACCAATACTCTCCAATAGTTCCGCACACTGTGTCATTGACCAGGCTGCTCTAGTGTCCAAGATCCAAGTGCGTCGCCCAGATCCGTTTCGTGCACTTTTCGCACGTGCTGTTTCTCCCGCCGCTACATGAAAGAACTGCCCAGCTGCTCTTTTTTCATATTGATCCGCTACCATGTTGACACCATTCTTCTCGCCTTCGTCTCTGTCATTATTCCGGTAACTAGGGTTCCACAAGTTTGGCCGTTTGTGACACTGAAACCAAGTGTGTCCTGGCCTTTGACAGTACCAGCAGCTTCCCCTAGTCCAGCTCCGTAGTGACCCCGCTCTGCAGCATCATTATTCCAGCTTCCATGATCGCGGGCGTTGTCTCTGTTCCCGACAAGCTCGTCACGTCCGTTCCCAAGATCTTCTTCTTCAGACTCTCGTTGCTTGGTCATGTTGTTGTAACGCCTCTCCCCCTTCGAGCTTTTGAACCCGTTGCGCCTGCTTCTCCAATTGCTTCCCTGCATGCCGAAACCATCATTGCCGTCGTCCGCATTGCTCATCTGACGCCTTCGAAAATCCTCCTCTATGATCTTGCTCCTCACCCACTCGAGAGTCTACAGTCCTTGGTTTTGTGGAAGGCTCAACCACTAGTAAACTGCAGCCATGATTCGGGTAGTAACGACAGCATCTTTAAGCACTTCGCCTGTTCCGGATACACCACTCCGCCCATTCTCAGTTTCGCATACGTGTCCTGCATCCTGTCAAGAACAGGTTGTAACGGCTCCCCTTCACTCACTCGCAATGAAGACAACTCTCGTTCCAACATCAGTGTAGCTGTAACCGACGTCGACGCATGCAAATTCTTGAGCACGGTCCACGCCTTCGGCCCACAATCTGCTTCCTCCAGCAGATGTATGATGTGCGCTCTTTGATTCAGCTCCAAGCTTTGCGACAAGAGGTAATAACCCACGGACGCCTTCTCGTTCCATTCTTCCTGCAGAGCAGAGTCGTTTGGCCTTTCCTCCTTCCCGATCATCACCTTGAGCAATCCAAATTGCCTAAAGTACAACTGCATCTTCCACGCCCAATCGTCATATCCCGTGCCGTTGAATTTCTCAACCGTGAAGTTCCTCATGACCCCTGGCTGGTTTGTGCCATCCTAGGCGTTGAACCCCCAGTTACTTGGCCTCCACTGCTTCCTTGGCTCGATGACCCTTCAGTTCCGTTCTTCACCATGGCGTTCTAACGTCACAACGCAGTAACCAGAGCTCTGATACCACTTGTTAGTCTTAAAACAGGTTGTCTGCTTCCTTCTACCACTGGCCTAGTTATTACTTGTTTTTATAACACTGCTAGCACTCTCATCGGGGTCACCTCCAAGGGTCCCTGGGTGCCTGACTAGTGTCAGCCCCTATCCAAGGGTCCGAGTGTGTAGAGAAAGTAGCTTGCAGGTTGTCGCAATGAGCGTTCTTTCTAGGCGTTGTCAAAACATTAAACGCTAGCGGTGTCATTGCAGCAGGTGCCGGAGGAGGAATCCACTCAAGTTATATCTTCAAAACAAACAGGAAGAACCTGTTTAATACTAGGCCAAAATCATTCTACTTCTACCTTAATCTAGGTGTTTCAAAATCACACCTTGTAGCGCGAACAGTTTTGCAGGTTCCCTTCTATTCCTTTCGTGACTTGGCGCACACTTGATGCGTCGCCGAAATATTTCAAAATTTGCGCGCGAGTAATGTTGACGGTGCCGATCTGATAATTGCATTTCGCGCCAATCTTGAACGGGTGAGATCCTTCCCATTTGAAGTCGTGCGAGCTTACTCAGCTCGATCCGCAAGCTGAGTTGGACTGATCGCATGAACCGAACTTCAGCATTCCGAGCAGTTCAAAATCACACTTTCTTACCGAAGCAGATTTCGCCACATGTGCCCCACTTCTCGAGGCGTGAACACCCCTGCATCCAAGCTGTTTGTGATGTTCAGAACGTGAGTACCGAACTCACGTTTCGATCACTTCGCTTGTCTCGCCACCAGCAAAACTTCCAATTCACGAGCCTGTAACGCTCGCGTTACCCAACGCGGCGCGAGCAGATGCTCGCTTATTAACAGAAAATGAACACGCTGCTTGAGCAGCGACCAATCTGAGATCTTCGACAGTAGCAGCGCGAGCAGCTGCTCGCTCAAACTAATGAGCAGCTGCCATTTCGAATAGCAGCCAATCGCAGCAGCAGAAATAGCACAAGCAGCTGCTGACTTATTTTGAACACTTCGCCCCAAATCAAAATCGCATTCATGAACAGCACGAGCCGCCCCCATTGGTCAAAGTTGGCGTTGACTTCTCCTCGATTGCAGGGACCCCGCTTCACCTTGAGCTCCGAAATATAAAACGCCAATGCACACTCTATATAAACGAAATCAGCAGATTGATTCACAGAAAAATATTTCTGTGACCAACACTCTTTGTACTCCTCCTTCGCTACAACCGCAGGTTTCTCCTCACCCTTTTGCTGCGCCTTGGCTGTTGCACCAGTCTCCTTATGCTCGCACCCCTTGCTGGCCCCTCCAAGGTTGGCACCATCATTTGTACCGTCGCCGCTACCGACCGTTTCACCCTTGGTGTTGATGATTGCTGCCATTTGCCCCTCCTTACGAATTGGGACCACAATGATTTCCACACCTCATTGTAGACATCGTTGTCCCCGTAAAGGTCCTAAAGAATCCGCTCGCCAAGCCTTGCGGTGTAAGTTTTGGCTCCCTTTGAGCTAGTATCCATGTTGGCCTTTTGCAACCGCCGCAACGAAATCAGGATTGCAAGATTCTTGAGGCCCACCATCTTCCCAAAGCACGTTCTTGAGGCCCACCATCTTCCCATCAGCACCCGAGAAAATGGCCTTGCCCATGCCGTTTACCTCTGCACGCTGCCCCAAAGCCGATGTAGCATGCTTCACCGATGCAAGTCCGCACAAGGTGTTATGCTATAGGTAGTGTTGGGTGCAAATTCATATTGCACGACATCCTGCCGTCTGTTTGTACGAGTATGCGAATGCATTTGGGTGTGAATGGAATGTTTGTGTGTTTAGGGCTCTTGGGATGGCCAGAAACGCTGTGCTTCATGGGCTGAACAAGCACATGCGTATCAAGTGGCACTGGCTGCGTAATGAGGTGAAGAGGGGGACGGTGAATCCGATCTACATCAAGACTCACCAGCAGCCAGCAGACTTTCTCACCAAGAGGCTTGCGCATGAGCCTCATTAACGTTGTGTGCGCATGAGTGGAATGAGCATGAACTAGTATGGAATGATGGGGATGCAGCCGGCAGGCTGAGGGGGAGTGTGTTGGATGCAAATTCATATTGCACGACATCCTGCCGTCTGTTTGTACGAGTATGCGTGTGTGAATGCATTTGGTGTGAATGGAATGTTCGTGTGTTTGTTTGTTTTCGCAATTTTCGCTTGATGCATTTGCAGGTACTCGCGCAATGTGCGTTTCGGCACAACATTGTACGCGCTATGAACAGTGCAAGCAGAAAGGACGAGCTCGCAAAGGAATCCAAGATGGAAGCTTTGCGGTTCGGTCGAATTGATTGCGCAGATTCAGTTCTATCCAACTCAAAATTGTACTATTTTGTTTGGTCGACTATAGTGTAGCAGGGCAGGCACTACAGGGGTACAATTTAGGTGAAGGTTGGATGTTGTTTATCTGTATCTGCATGCTACAAGACCAGGGGAAACCAGCAGAACCAGCATTTGGCTGGTTGGGCAAAGAAAAAACAGGTTCTGTTTTTAGAACCTGAACCTGGTTGTTGTTTTCCCAGGTTGGAAAAAACAGAACCAAAGGTTGTTTACCAACCTACCACCTGCTATTTTGTCCAGCCAGGTTGGTTCTGTTGCTTTGAATTATTTGGGATCATCCCTGGTTGTTCCCAGGTTGATTCCCAAGGTCCTTGCTAGCTAGAAGTATTTATTCCTTCTCTGTTTGTACCTCAATATAGTCAATTGATTCAAGCGAATTCCTTCCTCGCTGGAGTTTCGTTTCTGCGCTATTCGACGGCTGAATGCTACCCGAGTTAACGCTAGTATGCTAGCACTCGAACGCTAGGCAAACGCTGTCCGAGCCATATATTCGTAATGGTAGAACTTTTCGCGAGGCAACTTGGCTCATTTTAAAGCTCTTGGAGCGAGCTTCGTTATAGCAAATTGTCAGCTTAATCCGATCGACGGTCTGCACGGTACGCTGCGCGACGTTCAAGGTACTCTTGTTATTTTGGCTAAGTCATTCTTGACTCCTCTCTCTACAAACCCGGACCCGAGGATAGGGGCTGGTCTTGTACCAGGCACCCAGGGACCCTTGGAGGTGACCCCGAGGAGAGGTTTTAAGTCTGATTAAGTCTTAATAGCCTGAGTTTCTTAGGCGCTTACACCAACAGATTCCCCTCAACTTCACCTTTGCCAGTCACCCTTTGTGCATCGATTTTGCCAGCAGCGCGAGCATTCGCAAAAACAGTTTTGTTTTGCTTCTGACGATTGTGGACTCGCTCGTTGACAACGATTCAACTCAGCTTCAGCTTGTCCTTAGAAGTTTCGACACCCTTGGTACATGAGGTTGTCTTGAGCACTCCATTATTGTTGCCAAGGCCAGACTTGTCAACAGCTTTCATCCCCGCGGTATTTTTGCTTCTCCTAAATGCAACTTTTCCCTTGCTTTTGGTTTTCTTCAAGCACGAGGCGATGACCTTCAGCTGCTCAACCAGCTGCACCCCTATGTGCTTCAACTCGTTTATCTCCTCCATGCTAGCTGTCTTTGGCTCCCCCTCGATGATACATCCCTTCTCAGCGGTTTGTGCCGCAACTTTCTCCCATGACACAACAGGTACTCGCCACAACTCGTTTTCCGAGTTCCACTCATCATGCAGCTCCCAAATTACTTTGCTCCCGAATCTTCCTACGAAGCGTCCAGCTCTGCTCTCTGTGTTCACTCCGGCGACAGCCAACCTCCTCAGCGATATCAAGTTTGCTATCATTTCCGGTACAAATAGCACGTTCTCAATCACAATCGGCTTCCCGTCAGCTCCCAAAAATGCAGCATTTCCTGTACCCATCACTTTCATTGCATGTCCGGATCCGGACTTGACCTCCGAGATAGATGCTGCACCAATATTCTCCAATAGTTCCGCACACGGTGTCATTGACCAGGCTGCTCTAGTGTCCAAGATCCAAGTGCGTCGCCCAGATCCGTTTCGTGCACTTTTCGCACGTGCTGTTTCTCCCGCCGCTACATGAAAGAACTGCCCAGCTGCTCTTTTTTCATATTGATCCGCTACCATGTTGACACCATTCTTCTCGCCTTCGTCTCTGTCATTATTCCGGTAACTAGGGTTCCACAAGTCTGGCCGTTTGTGACACTGAAACCTGTTGGTGTAAGGGCCTAATAAACTCAAGCTATTAGGACTTAATCAAACTTAAAACCTCTCCTCGGGGTCACCTCCTGTTGGTGTAAGGGCCTAATAAACTCAAGCTATTAGGACTTAATCAAACTTAAAACCTCTCCTCGGGGTCACCTCCAAGGGTCCCTGGGTGCCTGGTACAAGACCAGCCCCTATCCTCGGGTCCGAGTTTGTAGAGAGAGGGATCAAGAAGGACTTAGTCAAAACAGCAAGAGTACCTTGAACGTCGCGCAGCGTGCCGTGCAGACCGTCGGTCGGATTAAGCTGAGAATTCGCTATATCGAAGCTCGCTCCAAGAGCTTTAAAATGAGCCAAGTTGCCTCACGAAAAGTTCTGCCATTACTAAGTTATGGCTCGGACAGCGTTTGCCTAGCGTTGGAGTGCTAGCATACTAGCGTTGACTCGGGTAGCATTCCGCCGTCGAATAGCGCAGAAACGAAATTCCAGCGAGGAAGGAATTCGCTTGAATCAATTTGACTATATTCAGGTACAAACAGAGAAGGATTAAATAGTTCTAGCTAGCAAGGACCTTGGGAATCAACCTGGGAACAACCAGGGATGATCCCAAATAATTCCAAGCAACAGAACCAACCTGGCTGGACAAAATAGCAGGTGGTAGGTTGGTAAACAACCTCTGGTTCTGTTTTTCCAACCTGGGAAAACAACAACCAGGTTCAGGTTCTAAAAACAGAACCTGTTTTGTCTTTGCCCAACCAGCCAAATGCTGGTTCCGCTGGTTTCCCCTGGCCTTGTAGCATGCAGATACAGACAAACAACATCCAACCTTCACCTAAATTGTACCCCTATAGTGCCTTCCCTGCTACACTATAGTTAACCAAACAAAACAGTACAATTCCGAGTTGGATAGAACTGAATCTGCGCAATCAACTTAACCGAACTGCAAAGCTTCCATCTTGGGTTCCTTTGCGAGCTCGTCCTTTCTGCTTGCACTGTTCATAGCGCATACAATGTTGTGCCGAAGCGCACATTGCGCGAGTACCTGCAAATGCATCAAGCGGAAATTGCGAAAGCAAACAAACACACGAACATTCCATTCACACCCAAATGCATTCGCACACGCATACTCGTACAAACAGACGGCAGGATGTCGTGCAATGTAAATTTGCACCCAACACACTCCCCCTCAGCCTGCCGGCTGCATCCCCATCATTCCATGCTAGTTCATGCTCATTCCACTCATGCGCACACAACGCCAATGAGGCTCATCCGCAAGCCTCTTGGTGAGAAAGTCTGCTGGCTGCTGGTGAGTCTTGATGTAGATTGGATTCACCGTCCCCCTCTTCACCTCCTTACGCAGCCAGTGCCACTTGATACGCATGTGCTTGTTCAGGCCATGAAGCACAGCGTTCCTGGCCATCCCAAGAGCCCCCTTGCTATCACAAAACAGCGGCGTAGCAACTTTCTGCTCCTGGCCAATCTCCTCTAACAGCCTCCTCAGCCAAATCACCTCCTTCACCCCATGGAACATCGCCATGTACTCTGATTCTACGGAAGAGAGTGCCGTCTCCGTCTGCTTCTTGGACCTCCAACTAACAGGTCCTCCCCCAACTACGCAAATGTATCCTCCCACAGATGAGGAATCCTCCTTCTCAGAAGTCCATGTTGTTGGTGTAAGGGCCTAATAAACTCAAGCTATTAGGACTTAATCAAACTTAAAACCTCTCCTCGGGGTCACCTCCAAGGGTCCCTGGGTGCCTGGTACAAGACCAGCCCCTATCCTCGGGTCCGAGTTTGTAGAGAGAGGGATCAAGAAGGACTTAGTCAAAACAGCAAGAGTACCTTGAACGTCGCGCAGCGTGCCGTGCAGACCGTCGATCGGATTAAGCTGAGAATTCGCTATATCGAAGCTCGCTCCAAGAGCTTTAAAATGAGCCAAGTTGCCTCGCGAAAAGTTCTGCCATTACTAAGTTATGGCTCGGACAGCGTTTGCCTAGCGTTGGAGTGCTAGCATACTAGCATTGACTCGGGTAGCATTCCGCCGTCGAATAGTGCAGAAACGAAATTCCAGCGAGGAAGGAATTCGCTTGAATCAATTTGACTATATTCAGGTACAAACAGAGAAGGATTAAATAGTTCTAGCTAGCAAGGACCTTGGGAATCAACCTGGGAACAACCAGGGATAATCCCAAATAATTCCAAGCAACAGAACCAACCTGGCTGGACAAAATAGCAGGTGGTAGGTTGGTAAACAACCTCTGGTTCTGTTTTTCCAACCTGGGAAAACAACAACCAGGTTCAGGTTCTAAAAACAGAACCTGTTTTGTCTTTGCCCAACCAGCCAAATGCTGGTTCCGCTGGTTTCCCCTGGCCTTGTAGCATGCAGATACAGACAAACAACATCCAACCTTCACCTAAATTGTACCCCTATAGTGCCTTCCCTGCTACACTATAGTTAACCAAACAAAACAGTACAATTTTGAGTTGGATAGAACTGAATCTGCGCAATCAACTCAACCGAACTGCAAAGCTTCCATCTTGGGTTCCTTTGCGAGCTCGTCCTTTCTGCTTGCATTGTTCATAGCGCGTACAATGTCGTGCCGAAGCGCACATTGCGCGAGTACCTGCAAATGCATCAAGCGAAAATTGCGAAAGCAAACAAACACACGAACATTCCATTCACACCCAAATGCATTCGCACACGCATACTCGTACAAACAGACGGCAGGATGTCGTGCAATGTAAATTTGCACCCAACACACTCCCCCTCAGCCTGCCGGCTGCATCCCCGTCATTCCATGCTAGTTCATGCTCATTCCACTCATGCGCACACAACGCCAATGAGGCTCATCCGCAAGCCTCTTGGTGAGAAAGTCTGCTGGCTGCTGGTGAGTCTTGATGTAGATTGGATTCACCGTCCCCCTCTTCACCTCCTTACGCAGCCAGTGCCACTTGATACGCATGTGCTTGTTCAGGCCATGAAGCACAGCGTTCCTGGCCATCCCAAGAGCCCCCTTGCTATCACAAAACAGCGGCGTAGCAACTTTCTGCTCCTGGCCAATCTCCTCTAACAGCCTCCTCAGCCAAATCACCTCCTTCACCCCATGGAACATCGCCATGTACTCTGATTCTACGGAAGAGAGTGCCGTCTCCGTCTGCTTCTTGGACCTCCAACTAACAGGTCCTCCCCCAACTACGCAGATGTATCCTCCCACAGATGAGGAATCCTCCTTCTCAGAAGCCCACGTAGCATCGGTAAAGCAAGTGAGAAATAGCTTGCCTTCTCCAAGCCTCTCCCCCTTCTCTTTCAGCACCTCCACCCCTTTCTGCTTCACCTGTGCAGATGCGGAGTATTGAACTCCAATGCTTGGGTGAGAGTTCAGGTACTTCACCACACGCTCAGCTGCATCCACCTGCTCCTCTGATGGATTCTGCACCACCCTAGCCAGCTGCCCAACCGAGAAAGAGATGTCGGGCCTCGTGTGAACTGCTGCGTACAAGAGGCTGCCCACCAAGGACTGAAATTGCTGCTGCTCTTCAGCTTCAACCCCTTCATCCTCTGCAGCCTTCACAAGCTTGAATTCTGCTGGCAGGGGAGTTGCAACCTTGCGCTCATTCTCAATCCCATACTTCTCCCCCAGCTCCTTGATGAACTTCTCCTGGTGCAGCTTCAACCACCTGTGATCTGGATCCCTCTCCACGTGCATCCCGAGGTAGTACTTTACCTCCCCAAGGTTCTTGCACTTGAAGTTTTCCATCAGTTGCTGCTGCACATTCTGGATCTCCTTCATGCTGCTGCTGAAGAGAAGAATGTCGTCCACATAGACCAGAAACAGCACCAGCTTCTCCCCCTCGCCCTTGAGAAAGAGGCTCTCATCACAGCTGCTGGTCCTGAATCCCATCTCCTCTAAAACAGCTGCCAACTTCTGGTACCAGCAGCGTGGCGCCTGCTTCAAGCCGTAGATGGACTTGTTGAGCTTGCACACCCTGCCCGTACCATCCTCATACCCAGGCGGCTGCGTCATGTACACATCCTCCTCTAAAATCCCATTCAGGAATGCCGTTGAAATATCCATCTGAATGATGAATTTCCCACTAACAGCTGCATCTGCCAACAAGACACGGAGGGTAGGGGGTTTGGCAGTGGGAGCAAAGATCTCGTTGAAGTCCTGCTTCTCCTTCTGCATAAACCCCTTCGCCACCAGCCTACTCTTGTAGATGGTGACCTGCCCCTTGTCATCGGTCTTGATCCTCAGCACCCACTTGCATTGTATCGCTTTCTTCCCATCAGGCAGCACCACCAGATCCCATGTCCTATTCTCCAGCAGACTCTGGTACTCAGCATCCCTAGAAGCCAGCCACTTGTCCCTATCTGGTCCAGCTAATGCCTCCTCCATGCTAGCTGGTTCCTCTGGTGCAGGGGCAAGAAAACAGTACGCAGGCTCATCCTCCTCATCCGGGTCATAGCCATGAGGTAGAATCAGCAATGCCTCTTCGGTCCCTAGCTGCTGCTCTGCTGCATCAGTTCCTGCAGTCAGCTTCTTAGTAGCCATACGGGTACGTCCTGGCCTGGAGACGGGTGTCTCCCATCCCTTCATAACGACACCCTTCGGCTTCTTAGTTTTTCCCTGCTGCTTCTCTCCTCCCTCGGGTCCAGCAGCTCCACTAGTGCTGCCGCCAGTTTCCACACCATTTTCTCCACCAGCAGATGCCTCCTGTACCTTCTCTCCATCACCATTTCCAGCAGCTGCCTCCTCTCCCTCCTCCCACACACTAGGAGTCAGGTCCAGCTGCATGGTGATCTGCTCCATCTGCTGGGACACCCTTGCCTCCGGCTGTTTCTCCCAGCTCCCATACATCATGCCCTCAATGAATTTCACATCCCTGCTGTCAAACAACACACCCTTGGATGGTTCCCACAGCAGCCATCCCTTGCTCTCAGCAGCCAGCCCCAAATGCACACACCAGATTGCACTCGCCCCCAACTTACTGCGGTAGGTCTTGGGGACGTGGGCGACTGCCATGCAACCGAACACCCTCAGCATGTCCACCGGCGGCTTCCTCCCAAGCCACCTCTCCAAAGGCACCCACGAGTCATCCCCAACCTTGGTGAGCACCCTGTTCCTAGCGACGGTGGCGTGCCGGACAGCATGAGGCCACATAGAGTTGCTCAGCCCAGATTCTATGAGCAGCGCCCTAGCTGTCTCCAGAATGGTCCGGTTTGCCCGTTCTGCTACACCATTGGACTGTGGGGTATAAGCCGTGGTCAGCTCTCTCTGGATGCCCTGCTTCTTGAGCCAGGCCGTCATTTCAGCTCCAAGGAACTCACCACCCCGGTCTGTCCTAATCCGCTTCACTACACACTCCGCCTGCTTCTCCACGAATGGCAGCCAATCGTCCCGTATCGTGGAGGCGGCGTGGTCCTTCTGCTTCAGCGGATACGCCCACATCAGCCTGCTCCAGTCATCCACAATTGTAAGAAAATACCGCTCCCCCTTGTGCCCTTGCACCGGCAGCGGCCCCACCAAGTCCATGTGGACCAGCTCCAAAGGCTTCTTGCTCCTGCCAGCCACACTATGGAAAGGGAAACGGGTGAACTTTGAAAGCAAACAGATTTCACAGTTGTCATCGGGTGGCTGTCCGTTCAGCTTCAGACCCTTAACGGCTCCATCCTTCTCCAGCTGCTTCAGCAAAGGCATTGCCACATGCCCTAAGCGCCGGTGTGCCGTTGCCCAATCTGTCTCCCCAGATCTGGCCGACACTTTCACACCAACCCCTCCAACGGCATTGCACTCCCCCTGGGATGCAGACCCCTCTCCAGCCTGCCCCCCACCATGCCACGCCAGGGCCGGCAGCTGCCACATAGATCTGTACACGTCCTTGCTCTCGTGCAGATCCCAAAGCACCCGATTGCCCAGCTTCCCCTTATAAGTGCGTGCCCCATCCGTGTTGGTGTTCACCCCAGCCTTGCCAAGCTTACGGAGGGAGATAAGGTTGGCCTTCAGGTCGGGGACGAAGAGAACGTCGTGCAGCACCACCGGCTTGCCATCCGCTCCCTTAAACGCAGCTCGTCCCGCACCAGCCACCTTCAACATGTGTCCAGAGGCGGAGCACACTTCATTGATCGGTGCAGCTCGTACTTCGTCCAGCAGGTCCTTGCGCGGCGTCATCGTCCAAGCAGCGCCTGTGTCCAACACCCAATAGTCTAGGGGGTGCAGCTCTGCTCCAACTTTGGCAGAGGCGTCTCCTTGCTCCCCCTTGTCTCCCACATGGAAGAATTGGCCCGCGGTGCGCTCCTTCTTCTTCTCCGCACCGCCGTTGCCCTTCGGGTTGTTGTCGGACGAATCAGCGACCATGTTGGCGCCGTTTTTCTGGTTCCTCCGCGCGCCGCCATCCTGGTGACGATTCTGGGGGGTCCATCCATCGGGTTTCTTATAGCACAAAAACCAGGGGTGCCCTTCCTTCTCACAATACCAGCAACTCCCTTTCATTTTGCCACCAGCACCCGACTTGCCCCCACGTCCAGATTTCGCACCGCGACCCCAACCGGTACCTCCTTGTTGGTCGTTGGAGTCGTCGTCTTTCTTTGCACCGCGTCCAGCACCACCGAAGCCACGTCCTCTGCCACGTCGGCTCCCTTGCATCCCGTAGCCGCTGCTGCCGTCGTCTCCACCCCTCAGTTGGCGGCGACGGAAGTCCTCCTCCAGAATCTTCGTCCGCACCCACTCGAGCGTCCACAAGCTCTGGTTCTGCGGCAGGCTCAATCCGCTCGTAAATTGAAGCCACGATTCTGGCAGCAGCGAGAGCATCTTCAAGCACTTGGTCTGCTCCGGGTAGGTGATTCCCGCGGTCGCCAACTTCGCGTAGAGGTCGCGCATCTTGTCCAGGACTGGTTGCACCGGCTCTCCCTCGCTCAGGCGCAACGCGGACAGCTCCCTCTCCAGCATCAACGTTGCGACAACGGAGGTCGGGGCGTGCAGCTCCTTCAACACGGTCCACGCCTTCGGACCGCATTCAACCTCCGGCAGCAGGTGCATGACGTGGTGACGCTGGTTCAGCTCCAAACTCTGCGACATCAAATAGTAGCCAGCCGAGGAGCGCTCGTCCCAATCTTCCTGCAGCGTGGGGTCACTCGGTCTAGGCTCCTCCCCAATCATTAGTTTCAGCAAACCGATCTGACGGAAATATAATTGCATTTTCCAGGCCCAATCATCATAGCCCTCACCATTGAACTTCTCGACGGTGAAATTCTTCAGCACCTCCTTGACAAGCGAGCCCTGGTTTGTTCGCGCTCCCCTTGGCGCTGAAAGACCAGAATCTTGGCTGCCGCTACGATCTTGGGCTGAAGATTCACCAGCTCCCGCCGAGGTGTTGCCCGCCATAGCTACCTATAACGAGGATCACTATAACGCAGCTCTGATACCAGCTTGTTGGTGTAAGGGCCTAATAAACTCAAGCTATTAGGACTTAATCAAACTTAAAACCTCTCCTCGGGGTCACCTCCAAGGGTCCCTGGGTGCCTGGTACAAGACCAGCCCCTATCCTCGGGTCCGAGTTTGTAGAGAGAGGGATCAAGAAGGACTTAGTCAAAA
Organism: Closterium sp. Yama58-4; assembly: GCA_947470075.1. Taxonomy (NCBI): domain Eukaryota; kingdom Viridiplantae; phylum Streptophyta; class Zygnematophyceae; order Desmidiales; family Closteriaceae; genus Closterium; species Closterium sp. Yama58-4. The sequence goes on along the minus strand of CANIUD010000876.1, from coordinate 6,619 downwards.
CAGCAAGAGTACCTTGAACGTCGCGCAGCGTGCCGTGCAGACCGTCGATCGGATTAAGCTGAGAATTCGCTATATCGAAGCTCGCTCCAAGAGCTTTAAAATGAGCCAAGTTGCCTCGCGAAAAGTTCTGCCATTACTAAGTTATGGCTCGGACAGCGTTTGCCTAGCGTTGGAGTGCTAGCATACTAGCGTTGACTCGGGTAGCATTCCGCCGTCGAATAGCGCAGAAACGAAATTCCAGCGAGGAAGGAATTCGCTTGAATCAATTTGACTATATTCAGGTACAAACAGAGAAGGATTAAATAGTTCTAGCTAGCAAGGACCTTGGGAATCAACCTGGGAACAACCAGGGATGATCCCAAATAATTCCAAGCAACAGAACCAACCTGGCTGGACAAAATAGCAGGTGGTAGGTTGGTAAACAACCTCTGGTTCTGTTTTTCCAACCTGGGAAAACAACAACCAGGTTCAGGTTCTAAAAACAGAACCTGTTTTGTCTTTGCCCAACCAGCCAAATGCTGGTTCCGCTGGTTTCCCCTGGCCTTGTAGCATGCAGATACAGACAAACAACATCCAACCTTCACCTAAATTGTACCCCTATAGTGCCTTCCCTGCTACACTATAGTTAACCAAACAAAACAGTACAATTTCGAGTTGGATAGAACTGAATCTGCGCAATCAACTCAACCGAACTGCAAAGCTTCCATCTTGGGTTCCTTTGCGAGCTCGTCCTTTCTGCTTGCATTGTTCATAGCGCGTACAATGTTTGCCGAAGCGCACATTGCGCGAGTACCTGCAAATGCATCAAGCGAAAATTGCGAAAGCAAACAAACACACGAACATTCCATTCACACCCAAATGCATTCGCACACGCATACTCGTACAAACAGACGGCAGGATGTCGTGCAATGTAAATTTGCACCCAACACATGTAGCATCGGTAAAGCAAGTGAGAAATAGCTTGCCTTCTCCAAGCCTCTCCCCCTTCTCTTTCAGCACCTCCACCCCTTTCTGCTTCACCTGTGCAGATGCGGAGTATTGAACTCCAATGCTTGGGTGAGAGTTCAGGTACTTCACACAACACGCTCAGCTGCATCCACCTGCTCCTCTGATGGATTCTGCACCACCCTAGCCAGCTGCCCAACCGAGAAAGAGATGTCGGGCCTCGTGTGAACTGCTGCGTACAAGAGGCTGCCCACCAAGGACTGAAATTGCTGCTGCTCTTCAGCTTCAACCCCTTCATCCTCTGCAGCCTTCACAAGCTTGAATTCTGCTGGCAGGGGAGTTGCAACCTTGCGCTCATTCTCAATCCCATACTTCTCCCCCAGCTCCTTGATGAACTTCTCCTGGTGCAGCTTCAACCACCTGTGATCTGGATCCCTCTCCACGTGCATCCCGAGGTAGTACTTTACCTCCCAAGGGTTCTTGCACTTGAAGTTTTCCATCAGTTGCTGCTGCACTTTCTGGATCTCCTTCATGCTGCTGCTGAAGAGAAGAATGTCGTCCACATAGACCAGAAACAGCACCAGCTTCTCCCCCTCGCCCTTGAGAAAGAGGCTCTCATCACAGCTGCTGGTCCTGAATCCCATCTCCTCTAAAACAGCTGCCAACTTCTGGTACCAGCAGCGTGGCGCCTGCTTCAAGCCGTAGATGGACTTGTTGAGCTTGCACACCCTGCCCGTACCATCCTCATACCCAGGCGGCTGCGTCATGTACACATCCTCCTCTAAAATCCCATTCAGGAATGCCGTTGAAATATCCATCTGAATGATGAATTTCCCACTAACAGCTGCATCTGCCAACAAGACACGGAGGGTAGGGGGTTTGGCAGTGGGAGCAAAGATCTCGTTGAAGTCCTGCTTCTCCTTCTGCATAAACCCCTTCGCCACCAGCCTACTCTTGTAGATGGTGACCTGTCCCTTGTCATCGGTCTTGATCCTCAGCACCCACTTGCATTGTATCGCTTTCTTCCCATCAGGCAGCACCACCAGATCCCATGTCCTATTCTCCAGCAGACTCTGGTACTCAGCATCCCTAGAAGCCAGCCACTTGTCCCTATCTGGTCCAGCTAATGCCTCCTCCATGCTAGCTGGTTCCTCTGGTGCAGGGGCAAGAAAACAGTACGCAGGCTCATCCTCCTCATCCGGGTCATAGCCATGAGGTAGAATCAGCAATGCCTCTTCGGTCCCTAGCTGCTGCTCTGCTGCATCAGTTCCTGCAGTCAGCTTCTTAGTAGCCATACGGGTACGTCCTGGCCTGGAGACGGGTGTCTCCCATCCCTTCATAACGACACCCTTCGGCTTCTTAGTTTTTCCCTGCTGCTTCTCTCCTCCCTCGGGTCCAGCAGCTCCACTAGTGCTGCCGCCAGTTTCCACACCATTTTCTCCACCAGCAGATGCCTCCTGTACCTTCTCTCCATCACCATTTCCAGCAGCTGCCTCCTCTCCCTCCTCCCACACACTAGGAGTCAGGTCCAGCTGCATGGTGATCTGCTCCATCTGCTGGGACACCCTTGCCTCCGGCTGTTTCTCCCAGCTCCCATACATCATGCCCTCAATGAATTTCACATCCCTGCTGTCAAACAACACACCCTTGGATGGTTCCCACAGCAGCCATCCCTTGCTCTCAGCAGCCAGCCCCAAATGCACACACCAGATTGCACTCACCCCCAACTTACTGCGGTAGGTCTTGGGGACGTGGGCGACTGCCATGCAACCGAACACCCTCAGCATGTCCACCGGCGGCTTCCTCCCAAGCCACCTCTCCAACGGCACCCACGAGTCATCCCCAACCTTGGTGAGCACCTTGTTCCTAGCGACAGTGGCGTGCCGGACAGCATGAGGCCACATAGAATTGCTCAGCCCAGATTCTATGAGCAGCGCCCTAGCTGTCTCCAGAATGGTCCGGTTTGCCCGTTCTGCTACACCATTGGACTGTGGGGTATAAGCCGTGGTCAGCTCTCTCTGGATGCCCTGCTTCTTGAGCCAGGCCGTCATTTCAGCTCCAAGGAACTCACCACCCCGGTCTGTCCTAATCCGCTTCACTACACACTCCGCCTGCTTCTCCACGAATGGCAGCCAATCGTCCCGTATCGTGGAGGCGGCGTGGTCCTTCTGCTTCAGCGGATACGCCCACATCAGCCTGCTCCAGTCATCCACAATTGTAAGAAAATACCGCTCCCCCTTGTGCCCTTGCACCGGCAGCGGCCCCACCAAGTCCATGTGGACCAGCTCCAAAGGCTTCTTGCTCCTGCCAGCCACACTATGGAAAGGGAAACGGGTGAACTTTGAAAGCAAACAGATTTCACAGTTGTCATCGGGTGGCTGTCCGTTCAGCTTCAGACCCTTAACGGCTCCATCCTTCTCCAGCTGCTTCAGCAAAGGCATTGCCACATGCCCTAAGCGCCGGTGTGCCGTTGCCCAATCTGTCTCCCCAGATCTGGCCGACACTTTCACACCAACCCCTCCAACGGCATTGCACTCCCCCTGGGATGCAGACCCCTCTCCAGCCTGCCCCCCACCATGCCACGCCAGGGCCGGCAGCTGCCACATAGATCTGTACACGTCCTTGCTCTCGTGCAGATCCCAAAGCACCCGATTGCCCAGCTTCCCCTTATAAGTGCGTGCCCCATCCGTGTTGGTGTTCACCCCAGCCTTGCCAAGCTTACGGAGGGAGATAAGGTTGGCCTTCGGGGACGAAGAGAACGTCGTGCAGCACCACCGGCTTGCCATCCGCTCCCTTAAACGCAGCTCGTCCCGCACCAGCCACCTTCAACATGTGTCCAGAGGCGGAGCACACTTCATTGATCGGTGCAGCTCGTACTTCGTCCAGCAGGTCCTTGCGCGGCGTCATCGTCCAAGCAGCGCCTGTGTCCAACACCCAATAGTCTAGGGGGTGCAGCTCTGCTCCAACTTTGGCAGAGGCGTCTCCTTGCTCCCCCTTGTCTCCCACATGGAAGAATTGGCCCGCGGTGCGCTCCTTCTTCTTCTCCGCACCGCCGTTGCCCTTCAGGTTGTTGTCGGACGAATCAGCGACCATGTTGGCGCCGTTTTTCTGGTTCCTCCGCGCGCCGCCATCCTGGTGACGATTCTGGGGGGTCCATCCATCGGGTTTCTTATAGCACAAAAACCAGGGGTGCCCTTCCTTCTCACAATACCAGCAACTCCCTTTCATTTTGCCACCAGCACCCGACTTGCCCCCACGTCCAGATTTCGCACCGCGACCCCAACCGGTACCTCCTTGTTGGTCGTTGGAGTCGTCGTCTTTCTTTGCACCGCGTCCAGCACCACCGAAGCCACGTCCTCTGCCACGTCGGCTCCCTTGCATCCCGTAGCCGCTGCTGCCGTCGTCTCCACCCCTCAGTTGGCGGCGACGGAAGTCCTCCTCCAGAATCTTCGTCCGCACCCACTCGAGCGTCCACAAGCTCTGGTTCTGCGCAGGCTCAATCCGCTCGTAAATTGAAGCCACGATTCTGGCAGCAGCGAGAGCATCTTCAAGCACTTGGTCTGCTCCGGGTAGGTGATTTCCGCGGTCGCCAACTTCGCGTAGAGGTCGCGCATCTTGTCCAAGACTGGTTGCACCGGCTCTCCCTCGCTCAGGCGCAACGCGGACAGCTCCCTCTCCAGCATCAACGTTGCGACAACGGAGGTCGGGGCGTGCAGCTCCTTCAACACGGTCCACGCCTTCGGACCGCATTCAACCTCCGGCAGCAGGTGCATGACGTGGTGATGCTGGTTCAGCTCCAAACTCTGCGACATCAAATAGTAGCCAGCCGAAGAGCGCTCGTCCCAATCTTCCTGCAGCGTGGGGTCACTCGGTCTAGGCTCCTTCCCAATCATTAGTTTCAGCAAACCGATCTGACGGAAATATAATTGCATTTTCCAGGCCCAATCATCATAGCCCTCACCATTGAACTTCTCGACGGTGAAATTCTTCAGCACCTCCTTGACAAGCGAGCCCTGGTTTGTTCGCGCTCCCCTTGGCGCTGAAAGACCAGAATCTTGGCTGCCGCTACGATCTTGGGCTGAAGATTCACCAGCTCCCGCCGAGGTGTTGCCCGCCATAGCTACCTATAACGAGGATCACTATAACGCAGCTCTGATACCAGCTTGTTGGTGTAAGGGCCTAATAAACTCAAGCTATTAGGACTTAATCAAACTTAAAACCTCTCCTCGGGGTCACCTCCAAGGGTCCCTGGGTGCCTGGTACAAGACCAGCCCTATCCTCGGGTCCGAGTTTGTAGAGAGGGATCAAGAAGGACTTAGTCAAAACAGCAAGAGTACCTTGAACGTCGCGCAGCGTGCCGTGCAGACTGTCGGTCGGATTAAGCTGAGAATTCGCTATATCGAAGCTCGCTCCAAGAGCTTTAAAATGAGCCAAGTTGCCTCGCGAAAAGTTCTGCCATTACTAAGTTATGGCTCGGACAGCGTTTGCCTAGCGTTGGAGTGCTAGCATACTAGCGTTGACTCGGGTAGCATTCCGCCGTCGAATAGCGCAGAAACGAAATTCCAGCGAGGAAGGAATTCGCTTGAATCAATTTGACTATATTCAGGTACAAACAGAGAAGGATTAAATAGTTCTAGCTAGCAAGGACCTTGGGAATCAACCTGGGAACAACCAGGGATGATCCCAAATAATTCCAAGCAACAGAACCAACCTGGCTGGACAAAATAGCAGGTGGTAGGTTGGTAAACAACCTCTGGTTCTTTTTTTCCAACCTGGGAAAACAACAACACAGGTTCCTGGGTGCCTGGTACAAAAGACAAGCCCCTATCCTCGGGTCCGAGTTTGTAGAGAGAGGGATCAAGAAGGACTTAGTCAAAACAGCAAGAGTACCTTGAACATCGCGCAGCGTGCCGTGCAGACTGTCGGTCGATTAAGCTGAGAATTCTATATCGAAGCCTCGCTCCAGACGCTTTAAAATAGCCAGTTGCCTCGCGAAAAGTTATGCCATTACTAAGTTATGGCTCGGACAGCGTTTGCCTAGCGTTGGAGTGCTAGCATACTAGCGTTGACTCGGTAGCATTCCACCGCGAATAGCGCAGAAACGAATTCCAGCGGAAGGATTTTCGCTTGAATCAATTTGACTATATTCAGGTACAAACAGAGAAGGATTAAATAGTTCTAGCTAGCAAGGACCTTGGGAATCAACCTGGGAACAACCAGGGATGATCCCAAATAATTCCAAGCAACAGAACCAACCTGGCTGGAAAAAATAGCAGGTGGTAGGTTGGTAAACAACCTCTGGTTCTGTTTTTTCCAACCTGGGAAACAACAACCAGGTTCAGGTTCTAAAAAGAGAACCTGTTTTTGTCTTTTTGCCCAACCCGCCAATGCTGGTTCTGCTAGTTTCCCCTGGCCTTGTAGCATGCATATACAGACAAACAACATCCAACCTTCACCTAAATTGTACCCCTATAGTGCCTTCCCTGCTACACTATAGTTAACCAAACAAAACAATACAATTTCGAGTTGGATAGAACTGAATCTGCACAATCAACTCAACCGAACTGCAAAGCTTCCATCTTGGGTTCCTTTGCGAGCTCGTCCTCTTTCTGCTTGCATTGCGCGAGTACCTGCAAATGCATCAAGCGAAAATTGCGAAAGCAAATAAACAACA
>CANIUD010000875.1:0-284473 GCA_947470075.1 Closterium sp. Yama58-4 | reverse complement strand
GCATCCACCTGCTCCTCTGATGGATTCTGCACCACCCTAGCCAGCTGCCCAACCGAGAAAGAGATATCGGGCCTCGTGTGAACTGCTGCGTACAAGAGGCTGCCCACCAAGGACTGGAATTGCTGCTGCTCCTCGGCTTCAACCCCTTCATCCTCTGCAGCCTTCACAAGCTTGAATTCTGCTGGCAGGGGAGTTGCAACCTTGCGCTCATTCTCAATCCCATACTTCTCCCCCAGCTCCTTGATGAACTTCTCCTGGTGCAGCTTCAACCACCTGTGATCAGGATCCCTCTCCACGTGCATCCCGAGGTAGTACTTTACCTCCCCAAGGTTCTTGCACTTGAAGTTTTCCATCAGTTGCTGCTGCACTTTCTAGATCTCCTTCATGCTGCTGCTGAAGAGAAGAATGTCGTCCACATAGACCAGAAACAGCACCAGCTTCTCCCCCTCGCCCTTGAGAAAGAGGCTCTCATCACAGCTGCTGGTCCTGAATCCCATCTCCTCTAAAACAGCTGCCAACTTCTGGTACCAGCAGCGTGGCGCCTGCTTCAAGCCGTAGATGGACTTGTTGAGCTTGCAACACCTGCCCGTATCATCCTCATACCCAGGCGGCTGCGTCATGTACACATCCTCCTCTAAAATCCCATTCAGGAATGCCGTTGAAATATCCATCTGAATGATGAATTTCCCACTAACAGCTGCATCTGCAAACAAGACTCGGAGGGTAGGGGTTTGGCAGTGGGAGCAAAGATCTCGTTGAAGTCCTGCTTCTCCTTCTGCATAAACCCCTTCGCCACCAGCCTACTCTTGTAGATGGTGACCTGCCCCTTGTCATCGGTCTTGATCCTCAGCACCCACTTGCATTGTATCGCTTTCTTCCCATCAGGCAGCACCACCAGATCCCATGTCCTATTCTCCAGCAGACTCTGGTACTCAGCATCCCTAGAAGCCAGCCACTTGTCCCTATCTGGTCCAGCTAATGCCTCCTCCATGCTAGCTGGTTCCTCTGGTGCAGGGGCAAGAAAACAGTACGCAGGCTCATCCTCCTCATCCGGGTCATAGCCATGAGGTAGAATCAGCAATGCCTCTTCGGTCCCTAGCTGCTGCTCTGCTGCATCAGTTCCTGCAGTCAGCTTCTTAGTAGCCATACGGGTACGTCCTGGCCTGGAGACGGGTGTCTCCCATCCCTTCATAACGACACCCTTCGGCTTCTTAGTTTTTCCCTGCTGCTTCTCTCCTCCCTCGGATCCAGCAGCTCCACTAGTGCTGCCGCCAGTTTCCACACCATTTTCTCCACCAGCAGATGCCTCCTGTACCTTCTCTCCATCACCATTTCCAGCAGCTGCCTCCTCTCCCTCCTCCCACACACTAGGAGTCAGGTCCAGCTGCATGGTGATCTGCTCCATCTGCTGGGACACCCTTGCCTCCGGCTGTTTCTCCCAGCTCCCATACATCATGCCCTCAATGAATTTCACATCCCTGCTGTCAAACAACACACCCTTGGATGGTTCCCACAGCAGCCATCCCTTGCTCTCAGCAGCCAGCCCCAAATGCACACACCAGATTGCACTCGCCCCCAACTTACTGCGGTAGGTCTTGGGGACGTGGGCGACTGCCATGCAACCGAACACCCTCAGCATGTCCACCGGCGGCTTCCTCCCAAGCCACCTCTCCAACGGCACCCACGAGTCATCCCCAACCTTGGTGAGCACCCTGTTCCTAGCGACGGTGGCGTGCCGGACAGCATGAGGCCACATAGAGTTGCTCAGCCCAGATTCTATGAGCAGCGCCCTAGCTGTCTCCAGAATGGTCCGGTTTGCCCGTTCTGCTACACCATTGGACTGTGGGGTATAAGCTGTGGTCAGCTCTCTCTGGATGCCCTGCTTCTTGAGCCAGGCCGTCATTTCAGCTCCAAGGAACTCACCACCCCGGTCTGTCCTAATCCGCTTCACTACACACTCCGCCTGCTTCTCCACGAATGGCAGCCAATCGTCCCGTATCGTGGAGGCGGCGTGGTCCTTCTGCTTCAGCGGATACGCCCACATCAGCCTGCTCCAGTCATCCACAATTGTAAGAAAATACCGCTCCCCCTTGTGCCCTTGCACCGGCAGCGGCCCCACCAAGTCCATGTGGACCAGCTCCAAAGGCTTCTTGCTCCTGCCAGCCACACTATGGAAAGGGAAACGGGTGAACTTTGAAAGCAAACAGATTTCACAGTTGTCATCGGGTGGCTGTCCGTTCAGCTTCAGACCCTTAACGGCTCCATCCTTCTCCAGCTGCTTCAATAAAGGCATTGCCACATGCCCCAAGCGTTGGTGTGCCGTTGCCCAATCTGTCTCCCCAGATCTGGCCGACACTTTCACACCAACCCCTCCAACGGCATTGCACTCCCCCTGGGATGCAGACCCCTCTCCAGCCTGCCCCCCACCATGCCACGCCAGGGCCGGCAGCTGCCACATAGATCTGTACACGTCCTTGCTCTCGTACAGATCCCAAAGCACCCGATTGCCCAGCTTCCCCTTATAAGTGCGTGCCCCATCCGTGTTGGTGTTCACCCCAGCCTTGCCAAGCTTACGGAGGGAGATAAGGTTGGCCTTCACGTCGTGCAGCACCACCGGCTTGCCATCCGCTCCCTTAAACGCAGCTCGTCCCGCACCAGCCACCTTCAACATGTGTCCAGAGGCGGAGCACACTTCATTGATCGGTGCAGCTCGTACTTCGTCCAGCAGGTCCTTGCGCGGCGTCATCGTCCAAGCAGCGCCTGTGTCCAACACCCAATAGTCTAGGGGGTGCAGCTCTGCTCCAACTTTGGCAGAGGCGTCTCCTTGCTCCCCCTTGTCTCCCACATGGAAGAATTGGCCCGCGGTGCGCTCCTTCTTCTCCGCACCGCCGTTGCCCTTCGGGTTGTTGTCGGACGAATCAGCGACCATGTTGGCGCCGTTTTTCTGGTTCCTCCGCGCGCCGCCATCCTGGTGACGATTCTGGGGGGTCCATCCATCGGGTTTCTTATAGCACAAAAACCAGGGGTGCCCTTCCTTCTCACAATACCAGCAACTCCCTTTCATTTTGCCACCAGCACCCGACTTGCCCCCACGTCCAGATTTCGCACCGCGACCCCAACCGGTACCTCCTTGTTGGTCGTTGGAGTCGTCGTCTTTCTTTGCACCGCGTCCAGCACCACCGAAGCCACGTCCTCTGCCACGTCGGCTCCCTTGCATCCCGTAGCCGCTGCTGCCGTCGTCTCCACCCCTCAGTTGGCGGCGACGGAAGTCCTCCTCCAGAATCTTCGTCCGCACCCACTCGAGCGTCCACAAGCTCTGGTTCTGCGGCAGGCTCAATCCGCTCGTAAATTGAAGCCACGATTCTGGCAGCAGCGAGAGCATCTTCAAGCACTTGGTCTGCTCCGGGTAGGTGATTCCCGCGGTCGCCAACTTCGCGTAGAGGTCGCGCATCTTGTCCAGGACTGGTTGCACCGGCTCTCCCTCGCTCAGGCGCAACGCAGACAGCTCCCTCTCCAGCATCAACGTTGCGACAACGGAGGTCGGGGCGTGCAGCTCCTTCAACACGGTCCACGCCTTCGGACCGCATTCAACCTCCGGCAGCAGGTGCATGACGTGGTGACGCTGGTTCAGCTCCAAACTCTGCGACATCAGATAGTAGCCAGCCGAGGAGCGCTCATCCCAATCTTCCTGCAGCGTGGGGTCACTCGGTCTAGGCTCCTCCCCAATCATTAGTTTCAGCAAACCGATCTGACGGAAATATAATTGCATTTTCCAGGCCCAATCATCATAGCCCTCACCATTGAACTTCTCGACGGTGAAATTCTTCAGCACCTCCTTGACAAGCGAGCCCTGGTTTGTTCGCGCTCCCCTTGGCGCTGAAAGACCAGAATCTTGGCTGCCGCTACGATCTTGGGCTGAAGATTCACCAGCTCCCGCCGAGGTGTTGCCCGCCATAGCTACCTATAACGAGGATCACTATAACGCAGCTCTGATACCAGCTTGTTGGTGTAAGGGCCTAATAAACTCAAGCTATTAGGACTTAATCAAACTTAAAACCTCTCCTCGGGGTCACCTCCAAGGGTCCCTGGGTGCCTGGTACAAGACCAGCCCCTATCCTCGGGTCCGAGTTTGTAGAGAGAGGGATCAAGAAGGACTTAGTCAAAACAGCAAGAGTACCTTGAACGTCGTGCAGCGTGCCGTGCAGACCGTCGGTCGGATTAAGCTGAGAATTTGCTATATCGAAGCTCGCTCCAAGAGCTTTAAAATGAGCCAAGTTGCCTCGCGAAAAGTTCTGCCATTACGAAGTTATGGCTCGGACAGCGTTTGCCTAGCGTTGGAGTGCTAGCATACTAGCGTTGACTCGGGTAGCATTCCGCCGTCGAATAGCGCAGAAACGAAATTCCAGCGAGGAAGGAATTCGCTTGAATCAATTTGACTATATTCAGGTACAAACAGAGAAGGATTAAATAGTTCTAGCTAGCAAGGACCTTGGGAATCAACCTGGGAACAACCAGGGATGATCCCAAATAATTCCAAGCAACAGAACCAACCTGGCTGGACAAAATAGCAGGTGGTAGGTTGGTAAACAACCTCTGGTTCTGTTTTTCCAACCTGGGAAAACAACAACCAGGTTCAGGTTCTAAAAACAGAACCTGATTTGTCTTTGCCCAACCAGCCAAATGCTGGTTCCGCTGGTTTCCCCTGGCCTTGTAGCATGCAGATACAGACAAACAACATCCAAACTTCACCTAAATTGTACCCCTATAGTGCCTTCCCTGCTACACTATAGTTAACCAAACAAAACAGTACAATTTCGAGTTGGATAGAACTGAATCTGCGCAATCAACTCAACCGAACTGCAAAGCTTCCATCTTGGGTTCCTTTGTGAGCTCGTCCTTTCTGCTTGCACTGTTCATAGCGCGTACAATGTTGTGCCGAAGCGCACATTGCGCGAATACCTGCAAATGCATCAAGCGAAAATTGCGAAAGCAAACAAACACACGAACATTCCATTCACACCCAAATGCATTCGCACACGCATACTCGTACAAACAGACGGCAGGATGTCGTGCAATGTAAATTTGCACCCAACAACTAACAGGTCCTCCCCCAACTACGCAGATGTATCCTCCCACAGATGAGGAATCCTCCTTCTCAGAAGCCCACGTAGCATCGGTAAAGCAAGTGAGAAATAGCTTGCCTTCTCCAAGCCTCTCCCCCTTCTCTTTCAGCACCTCCATCCCTTTCTGCTTCACCTGTGCAGATGCGGAGTATTGAACTCCAATGCTTGGGTGAGAGTTCAGGTACTTCACCACACGCTCAGCTGCATCCACCTGCTCCTCTGATGGATTCTGCACCACCCTAGCCAGCTGCCCAACCGAGAAAGAGATATCGGGCCTCGTGTGAACTGCTGCGTACAAGAGGCTGCCCACCAAGGACTGAAATTGCTGCTGCTCCTCGGCTTCAACCCCTTCATCCTCTGCAGCCTTCACAAGCTTGAATTCTGCTGGCAGGGGAGTTGCAACTTTGCGCTCATTCTCAATCCCATACTTCTCCCCCAGCTCCTTGATGAACTTCTCCTGGTGCAGCTTCAACCACCTGTGATCAGGATCCCTCTCCACGTGCATCCCGAGGTAGTACTTTACCTCCCCAAGGTTCTTGCACTTGAAGTTTTCCATCAGTTGCTGCTGCACTTTCTAGATCTCCTTCATGCTGCTGCTGAAGAGAAGAATGTCGTCCACATAGACCAGAAACAGCACCAGCTTCTCCCCCTCGCCCTTGAGAAAGAGGCTCTCATCACAGCTGCTGGTCCTGAATCCCATCTCCTCTAAAACAGCTGCCAACTTCTGATACCAGCAGCGTGGCGCCTGCTTCAAGCCGTAGATGGACTTGTTGAGCTTGCACACCCTGCCCGTACCATCCTCATACCCAGGCGGCTGCGTCATGTACACATCCTCCTCTAAAATCCCATTCAGGAATGCCGTTGAAATATCCATCTGAATGATGAATTTCCCACTAACAGCTGCATCTGCCAACAAGACACGGAGGGTAGGGGGTTTGGCAGTGGGAGCAAAGATCTCGTTGAAGTCCTGCTTCTCCTTCTGCATAAACCCCTTCGCCACCAGCCTACTCTTGTAGATGGTGACCTGCCCCTTGTCATCGGTCTTGATCCTCAGCACCCACTTGCATTGTATCGCTTTCTTCCCATCAGGCAGCACCACCAGATCCCATGTCCTATTCTCCAGCAGACTCTGGTACTCAGCATCCCTAGAAGCCAGCCACTTGTCCCTATCTGGTCCAGCTAATGCCTCCTCCATGCTAGCTGGTTCCTCTGGTGCAGGGGCAAGAAAACAGTACGCAGGCTCATCCTCCTCATCCGGGTCATAGCCATGAGGTAGAATCAGCAATGCCTCTTCGGTCCCTAGCTGCTGCTCTGCTGCATCAGTTCCTGCAGTCAGCTTCTTAGTAGCCATACGGGTACGTCCTGGCCTGGAGACGGGTGTCTCCCATCCCTTCATAACGACACCCTTCGGCTTCTTAGTTTTTCCCTGCTGCTTCTCTCCTCCCTCGGATCCAGCAGCTCCACTAGTGCTGCCGCCAGTTTCCACACCATTTTCTCCACCAGCAGATGCCTCCTGTACCTTCTCTCCATCACCATTTCCAGCAGCTGCCTCCTCTCCCTCCTCCCACACACTAGGAGTCAGGTCCAGCTGCATGGTGATCTGCTCCATCTGCTGGGACACCCTTGCCTCCGGCTGTTTCTCCCAGCTCCCATACATCATGCCCTCAATGAATTTCACATCCCTGCTGTCAAACAACACACCCTTGGATGGTTCCCACAGCAGCCATCCCTTGCTCTCAGCAGCCAGCCCCAAATGCACACACCAGATTGCACTCGCCCCCAACTTACTGCGGTAGGTCTTGGGGACGTGGGCGACTGCCATGCAGCCAAACACCCTCAGCATATCCACCGGCGGCTTCCTCCCAAGCCACCTCTCCAACGGCACCCACGAGTCATCCCCAACCTTGGTGAGCACCCTGTTCCTAGCGACAGTGGCGTGCCGGACAGCATGAGGCCACATAGAATTGCTCAGCCCAGATTCTATGAGCAGCGCCCTAGCTGTCTCCAGAATGGTCCGGTTTGCCCGTTCTGCTACACCATTGGACTGTGGGGTATAAGCCGTGGTCAGCTCTCTCTGGATGCCCTGCTTCTTGAGCCAGGCCGTCATTTCAGCTCCAAGGAACTCACCACCCCGGTCTGTCCTAATCCGCTTCACTACACACTCCGCCTGCTTCTCCACGAATGGCAGCCAATCGTCCCGTATCGTGGAGGCGGCGTGGTCCTTCTGCTTCAGCGGATACGCCCACATCAGCCTGCTCCAGTCATCCACAATTGTAAGAAAATACCGCTCCCCCTTGTGCCCTTGCACCGGCAGCGGCCCCACCAAGTCCATGTGGACCAGCTCCAAAGGCTTCTTGCTCCTGCCAGCCACACTATGGAAAGGGAAACGGGTGAACTTTGAAAGCAAACAGATTTCACAGTTGTCATCGGGTGGCTGTCCGTTCAGCTTCAGACCCTTAACGGCTCCATCCTTCTCCAGCTGCTTCAATAAGGGCATTGCCACATGCCCCAAGCGTCGGTGTGCCGTTGCCCAATCTGTCTCCCCAGATCTGGCCGACACTTTCACACCAACCCCTCCAACGGCATTGCACTCCCCCTGGGATGCAGACCCCTCTCCAGCCTGCCCCCCACCATGCCACGCCAGGGCCGGCAGCTGCCACATAGATCTGTACACGTCCTTGCTCTCGTACAGATCCCAAAGCACCCGATTGCCCAGCTTCCCCTTATAAGTGCGTGCCCCATCCGTGTTGGTGTTCACCCCAGCCTTGCCAAGCTTACGGAGGGAGATAAGGTTGGCCTTCACGTCGTGCAGCACCACCGGCTTGCCATCCGCTCCCTTAAACGCAGCTCGTCCCGCACCAGCCACCTTCAACATGTGTCCAGAGGCGGAGCACACTTCATTGATCGGTGCAGCTCGTACTTCGTCCAGCAGGTCCTTGCGCGGCGTCATCGTCCAAGCAGCGCCTGTGTCCAACACCCAATAGTCTAGGGGGTGCAGCTCTGCTCCAACTTTGGCAGAGGCGTCTCCTTGCTCCCCCTTGTCTCCCACATGGAAGAATTGGCCCGCGGTGCGCTCCTTCTTCTTCTCCGCACCGCCGTTGCCCTTCGGGTTGTTGTCGGACGAATCAGCGACCATGTTGGCGCCGTTTTTCTGGTTCCTCCGCGCGCCGCCATCCTGGTGACGATTCTGGGGGGTCCATCCATCGGGTTTCTTATAGCACAAAAACCAGGGGTGCCCTTCCTTCTCACAATACCAGCAACTCCCTTTCATTTTGCCACCAGCACCCGACTTGCCCCCACGTCCAGATTTCGCACCGCGACCCCAACCGGTACCTCCTTGTTGATCGTTGGAGTCGTCGTCTTTCTTTGCACCGCGTCCAGCACCACCGAAGCCACGTCCTCTGCCACGTCGGCTCCCTTGCATCCCGTAGCCGCTGCTGCCGTCGTCTCCACCCCTCAGTTGGCGGCGACGGAAGTCCTCCTCCAGAATCTTCGTCCGCACCCACTCGAGCGTCCACAAGCTCTGGTTCTGCGGCAGGCTCAATCCGCTCGTAAATTGAAGCCACGATTCTGGCAGCAGCGAGAGCATCTTCAAGCACTTGGTCTGCTCCGGGTAGGTGATTCCCGCGGTCGCCAACTTCGCGTAGAGGTCGCGCATCTTGTCCAGGACTGGTTGCACCGGCTCTCCCTCGCTCAGGCGCAACGCGGACAGCTCCCTCTCCAGCATCAACGTTGCGACAACGGAGGTCGGGGCGTGCAGCTCCTTCAACACGGTCCACGCCTTCGGACCGCATTCAACCTCCGGCAGCAGGTGCATGACGTGGTGACGCTGGTTCAGCTCCAAACTCTGCGACATCAAATAGTAGCCAGCCGAGGAGCGCTCGTCCCAATCTTCCTGCAGCGTGGGGTCACTCGGTCTAGGCTCTTCCCCAATCATTAGTTTCAGCAAACCAATCTGACGGAAATATAATTGCATTTTCCAGGCCCAATCATCATAGCCCTCACCATTGAACTTCTCGACGGTGAAATTCTTCAGCACCTCCTTGACAAGCGAGCCCTGGTTTGTTCGCGCTCCCCTTGGCGCTGAAAGACCAGAATCTTGGCTGCCGCTACGATCTTGGGCTGAAGATTCACCAGCTCCCGCCGAGGTGTTGCCCGCCATAGCTACCTATAACGAGGATCACTATAACGCAGCTCTGATACCAGCTTGTTGGTGTAAGGGCCTAATAAACTCAAGCTATTAGGACTTAATCAAACTTAAAACCTCTCCTCGGGGTCACCTCCAAGGGTCCCTGGGTGCCTGGTACAAGACCAGCCCCTATCCTCGGGTCCGAGTTTGTAGAGAGAGGGATCAAGAAGGACTTAGTCAAAACAGCAAGAGTACCTTGAACATCGCGCAGCGTGCCGTGCAGACTGTCGGTCGGATTAAGCTGAGAATTCGCTATATCGAAGCTCGCTCCAAGAGCTTTAAAATGAGCCAAGTTGCCTCGCGAAAAGTTCTGCCATTACTAAGTTATGGCTCGGACAGCGTTTGCCTAGCGTTGGAGTGCTAGCATACTAGCGTTGACTCGGGTAGCATTCCACCGTCGAATAGCGCAGAAACGAAATTCCAGCGAGGAAGGAATTCGCTTGAATCAATTTGACTATATTCAGGTACAAACAGAGAAGGATTAAATAGTTCTAGCTAGCAAGGACCTTGGGAATCAACCTGGGAACAACCAGGGATGATCCCAAATAATTCCAAGCAACAGAACCAACCTGGCTGGACAAAATAGCAGGTGGTAGGTTGGTAAACAACCTCTGGTTCTGTTTTTCCAACCTGGGAAAACAACAACCAGGTTCCTGGGTGCCTGGTACAAGACCAGCCCCTATCCTCGGGTCCGAGTTTGTAGAGAGAGGGATCAAGAAGGACTTAGTCAAAACAGCAAGAGTACCTTGAACATCGCGCAGCGTGCCGTGCAGACTGTCGGTCGGATTAAGCTGAGAATTCGCTATATCGAAGCTCGCTCCAAGAGCTTTAAAATGAGCCAAGTTGCCTCGCGAAAAGTTCTGCCATTACTAAGTTATGGCTCGGACAGCGTTTGCCTAGCGTTGGAGTGCTAGCATACTAGCGTTGACTCGGGTAGCATTCCACCGTCGAATAGCGCAGAAACGAAATTCCAGCGAGGAAGGAATTCGCTTGAATCAATTTGACTATATTCAGGTACAAACAGAGAAGGATTAAATAGTTCTAGCTAGCAAGGACCTTGGGAATCAACCTGGGAACAACCAGGGATGATCCCAAATAATTCCAAGCAACAGAACCAACCTGGCTGGACAAAATAGCAGGTGGTAGGTTGGTAAACAACCTCTGGTTCTGTTTTTCCAACCTGGGAAAACAACAACCAGGTTCAGGTTCTAAAAATAGAACCTGTTTTTGTCTTTGCCCAACCAGCCAAATGCTGGTTCTGCTGGTTTCCCCTGGCCTTGTAGCATGCAGATACAGACAAACAACATCCAACCTTCACCTAAATTGTACCCCTATAGTGCCTTCCCTGCTACACTATAGTTAACCAAACAAAACAGTACAATTTCGAGTTGGATAGAACTGAATCTGCACAATCAACTCAACCGAACTGCAAAGCTTCCATCTTGGGTTCCTTTGCGAGCTCGTCCTTTCTGCTTGCATTGCGCGAGTACCTGCAAATGCATCAAGCGAAAATTGCGAAAGCAAATAAACACACGAACATTCCATTCACACCCAAATGCATTCGCACACGCATACTCGTACAAACAGACGGCAGGATGTCGTGCAATGTAAATTTGCACCCAACAGGTACGGGCAGGGTGTGCAAGCTGAAAAAGTCCATCTACGGCTTGAAGCAGGTGCCACGCTGCTGGTACCAGAAGTTGGCAGCTGTTTTAGAGGAGATGGGATTCAGGACCAGCAGCTGTGATGAGAGCCTCTTTCTCAAGGGGGAGGGGGAGAAGCTGGTGTTGTTTTCGGTCTATGTAGACGACATTATTCTCTTCAGCAGCAGCATGAAGGAGATCCAGAAGGTGCAGCAGCAGCTGATGGAGAACTTAAAGTGCAAGAACCTTGGGGAGGTAAAGTACTACCTTGGGATGCACGTGGAGAGGGATCCAGATCACAGATGGTTGAAGCTGCACCAGGAGAAGTTCATTAAGGAGCTGGGGAAGAAGTATGGGATTGAGAATGAGCGCAAGGTTGCAACTCCTCTGCCAGCAGAATTCAAGCTTGTGAAGGCTGCAGAGGATGAAGGGGTTGAAGCCGAGGAGCAGCAGCAATTCCAGTCCTTGGTGGGCAGCCTCTTGTATGCAGCAGTTCACATGAGGCCCGACATCTCTTTCTCAGTTGGGCAGCTGGCTAGGGTGGTTCAAAAACCATCAGAGGAGCAGGTGGATGCAGCTGAGCGCGTGGTGAAGTATTTGAACTCTCACCCAAGCATTGGAGTCCAATACTCCGCATCTGCACAGGTGAAGCAGAAAGGGGTTGAGGTGCTGAAAGAGAAGGGGGAGAGGCTTGGAGAAGGCAAGCTCTTTCTCACTTGCTTTACCGATGCTACATGGGCTTCTGAGAAGGAGGATTCCTCATCTGTGGAAGGATACATCTGCGTAGTTGGGGGTGGACCTGTTAGTTGGAGGTCCAAGAAGCAGACGAAGACGGCACTCTCTTCCGTGGAATCAGAGTACATGGCAATGTTTCATGGGGTGAAGGAGGTGATTTGGTTGAGGAGGCTGTTAGAGGAGATTGGCCAAGAGCAGAAGGTTGCTACGCCGCTGTTTTGTGACAGCAAGGGGGCTCTTGGGATGGCCAGGAACGCTGTGCTTCATGGGTTGAACAAGCACATGCGTATCAAGTGGCACTGGCTACGTAAGGAGGTGAAGAGGGGGACGGTGAATCCGATCTACATCAAGACTTTCCAGCAGCCAGCAGACTTTCTCATCAAGAGGCTTGCGGATGAGCTTCAATGGCGTTGTGTGCGCATGACTAGGATGAGCATGAGTTAGCGTGGAATGGTGGAAATGCAGCCGGCAGGCTGAAGGGGAGTGTGTTGGGTGCAAATTCACATTGCACGACATCCTGCCGTCTGTTTGTACGAGTATGCATGTGCGAATGCATTTGCGTGTGAATGGTGTGTTCGTGTGTTTGTTTGCTTTCGCAATTTTCACTTGAAGCATTTGCAGGTACTCGCGCAATGTGCGCTTCGGCACAACATTGTACGCACTATGAACAGTGCAAGCAAAAAGGACGAGCTCGCAAAGGAACCCACGATGGAAGCTTTGCAGTTCGGTTTGATTGATTGCGCAGATTCAGTTCTATCCAACTCGAAATTGTACTGTATTGTTTGGTTGACTATAGTGTAGCAGGGCAGGCACTATAGGGGTACGATTTAGATGAAGGTCTGTGTCTGCATGCTACAAGGCCAGGGGAAACCAGCAGAACCAGCATTTGGCTGGTTGGGCAAAGACAAAACAGGTTCTGTTTTTAGAACCTGAACCTGGTTGTTGTTTTTCCAGGTTGGAAAAACAGAACCAGAGGTTGTTTTCCAACCTACCACCTGCTATTTTGTCCAGCCAGGTTGGTTCTGTTGCTTGGAATTATTTGGGATCATCCCTGGTTGTTCCCAGGTTGATTTCCAAGGTCCTTGCTAGCTAGAACTATTTAGTCCTCTGTTTGTACCTGGATATAGTCAATTGATTCATGCGAATTCCTTCCTCGCTGGAATTTCGTTTCTACGCAGTTCGACGGCGTAATGCTACCCGAGTCAACGCTAGTATGCTAGCACTCTAATGCTAGGCTATCGCCGTCCGAGCCATAACTTTGTAATGGCAAAACTTTTCGCGAGGCAACTTGGCTCATTTTAAAGCTCTTGGAGCGAGCTTCAATATAGCGAATTCTCAGCTTAATCCGATTGACGGTCTGCACGGCACGCTGCGCGACGTTCAAGGTACTCTCGCTATTTTGGCTAAGTCATTCTTGGTTCCTCTCTCTACAAACTCGGACCCGAAGATAGGGGCTGGTCTTGTACCAGGCAACCAAGGACCCTTGGAGGTGAGGTATTAAATTTGATAAAGTCCTATAAAGCTTGAGTTTATTAGGCCCTTACACCAACACCATACTGGTAAATAACTCGCTTACTATTAGTTCCAACCATACGGCTAAGTGAGACACTTATTCTTGGTACCAACCATACGGGTAAGTTACGCACTTACTTTTACTACCAACCATACGGATGAGTATCGCACTTACTCTTAGTACCAACCATAAGGGTAAGTACCGCGCTTAATCTTAGTAGCAACCATATGGGTAAGCGTTGCACTCATTATCAGTACCAACCATACGAGTAAGTAACGCGCTTGCTCTTGGTACCAACCATATGGGTAAATAACGCGCTTACTCTTACTACCAACCATACGGGTAAGTATCTCGCTTACTCTTCGTATCAACCATACTGGTAAGTACCGCGCGTACTCTTAGTGCCAACCATACGGGTAAGTACCGCGCGTATTTTTAGTACCAACCATACGGGTAAGTAACGCGCTTACTCTTTGTACCAACCATATGGGTAAGTAACGCACTTATTCTTAGTACCAACCATACGGGTAAGTAATGTACTTGCTCATAGTACCAATCATACGGATAAGTAACGCGCCTACTCTTAGTACCATCATACAGGTAAGTAAGGCACTTATTCTTGGTACCAACCATACGGGTAAGTAACGCACTTACTGTTACTACCAACCATACGGGTAAGTATCGTACAGACTCTTAGTACCAGCCATACGGGTAAGCGTTGCACTTATTATCAGTACCAACCATACGAGTAAGTAACGCGCTTGCACTTAGTACCATCCATACGGGTAAGTAATGCACTTACTCTTACTACCAAGCATATGGGTAAGTATCTTGCTTACTCTTAGTATCAACCATATGGGTAAGTACCGCGCGTACTCTTAGTACCAACCATACGGGTAAGTACCGCGCGCATTCTTAATACCATCCATACGGTAAGTAACGCACTTACTCTTAGTACCAACCGTATGGGTAAATAACACACTTATTCTTAGTACCAACCATATGGGTAAGTAACGCACTTGCTCTTAGTACCAATCATATGGGTAAGTAACGCGCTTACTCTTAGTACCAACCATACGGGTAAGTAAGGCACTTATTCTTGGTACCAACCATACGGGTAAGTAACGCACTTACTCTTATTACCAACCATACGGGTAAGTATCGCACAGACTCTTAGTACCAACCATACGGGTAAGTACCGCGCTTACTCTTAGTATCAACCATACGGGTAAGATTGCACTCATTATCTCTTAGTACCAACCATACGGGTAAGTAACACACTTACTCTTAGTACCAACCATACAGGTAAGTAACGCGATTTCTCTTAGTACCAACCATACGGGTAAGTAAGGCACTTATTATTGCTACCAACCATACGTGTAAATAACGCACTTACTCATACTACGAACCAAACGGGTAAGTATCGCGCTTAGTCTTAGTATCAACGATACGGGTAAGTAACACGCTTACTCTTAGTACCAACCATACGGGTAAGAAACGCTTTTCACACTTATTCTTAGTACCAACCATATGGGTAAATAACGCACTTATTCTTAGTCGTGCTTGCACTACTTGCTGGTTCACAGGGAAAGTTGGCAAGAGTTTCACTAGCAAAAGTTCACAACAATGGTACAATGAAGTTGGCAAGACTAGACTACATCACAGCTAGCATGCGCATAAGTCCAGCGCAGCACGGTCGACCGCGTGCCAGCACGACTTGGTCGATCGCGCTCCAGCAGTGCAGAGTCGCGGCCATATGGGTAAGTAACGCCCTTGCTCATAGTACCAACAATAGTGGTAAGTAAGGCACTTCTTCGTGGTACCAACCATATGGGTAAATAACGCACTTATTCTTAGTGCCAACCATGCAAGTAAGTATCGCACTCATTATTAGTACCAACCATACGGGTAAGTAACGCGCTTGTTCTTACTACCAACCATGTGGGTAAGTAACACGCTTGCTCATAGTGCCAACCATACGGGTAAGTAAGGCACTTATTCTTGGTACCAACCATACGGGTAAGTAAGGCACTTATTCTTGGTACCAACCATACAGGAATATAACGCAAGTACTCTTACTACCAACCATACGGGTAAGTAAGCCGCTTACTCTTAGTACCAACCATACGGGCAAGTTACACACTTACTCTTAGTACCAACCATATGGGTAAGTAACGCACTTAATCTTAGTACCAACCATACGCGTAAGTAACACAGTTATTGTCAACCATACGGGAAAGTGACACACTTATTCTTAGTACCAACAATACGGGTAAGTAACGCAGTTACTCTTGCTACCAACCATACGGGTATGAAACACTTTTACTCTTAGTACCAACCATATGCGTAAGTTGCGCGCTTACTCTTAGTACCAACCATAAGGGTTAGTAACGCGCTTACTCTTAGTACCAACCGTACGGGTAAGTAACGCGCTAATACTTAGTTCCAGCCATATGGGTAAATATCGCACTAATCTTAGTACCAACCATACGGGAAAGTAACGCACTTACTCTTACGGCTTTACGGGTAAGTATCGCACTTAGGCTTTGTAACAACCATATGGGTAAGTACCGCGCTTGTTGTTGTGCCAACCATACGGGTAAGTAACGCGCTTGCTCATAGTACCAACCAAACGAGTTTGTAACATGCACTTACTCTTAGTACCAACCATACGGGTAAGTAAGGCACTTATTCTTGGTACCAACCATACGGGTACGTAATGCACTTACTCTTGCTACCAACCATACGGATAAGTATTGCATAGACTCTTAGTACCAACTATACAGGTAAGTAACGCGCTTACTCTTAGTACCAACCATACGGGTAAGCGTTTCACTCATTATCAGTACCAACCATACGGGTAAGTAACGCGCTTACTCTTAGTACCAACCATACGGGTAAGTAACGCACTTACTCTTAGTACCAACCATATGGATAAGTAACGCACTTGATCTGAGTACCAACCATACTGGTAAGTACCGCGCTTACTCTTAGTAACAACAACACGGTTAAGTACCGCACTAATTCTTAGTACCAACCATACAGGAAAGTATTCACTTACTCTTAGTACCAACTAAATGGGTAAGTAACGTGCTTGCTCATAGGACCAACCATACGGGTAAGTATGGCACTCATTCTTGGTACCAGCGGTAAGTAACGCACTTACTCTTACTACCAATTATACGGGTGAGTATCGCACTTACTCTTAGTACCAACCAAACGGGTAAGTGTTGCACTCATTATCAGTAGCAACAATAGGAGTAAGTAACGCACTTGCTCTAAGTACCAACCATATAGGTAAATAACGCAGTTACTCTTACTACCAACCATACGGGTAAGTATCGCGCTTACTCTTAGTAGCAACCATACGGATAAGTATCGCGCTTACTCTTAGTATCAACCATATGGGTAAGTAATACGCTTACTCATATTACAAACCATACGGATAACAATCGCACTTACTTTTAGTACCCCATACGGGTATGTACCGTGCTTACACTTAGTACCAACCATACCGGTTAGTAACGCACTTAGTCTTAGAACCAACCATACGGGTAAGTGAGCTGCTTATTCTTAGAACCAACCATACGGGTAAGTTACGCACTTACTCTTAGTACCAACCATACGGGTAAGTAACGCACTTACTCTTAGTACCAACCATACGGTAAGTAACACAGATATTGTTAGTACCAATCATACAAGACAGTAATGCACTTACTCTTAGTACCAACCATACGGGTAAGTAACGCACTTAGTCTTAGTATCAACCATACGGGTAAGTAACGCGGTAATTCTTAGTACCAGCAATATGGGTAAGTAACGCACTCATTATAAGTACCACTCATTATAAGTACCAACCATACGGGAAAGTAACGCACTTACGCTTTGTAACAACCATACGGGTAAGTACCGCGCGTGTTCTTGTGCCAACCATACGGGTAAGTAACGTGCTTGCTCATAGTACCAACCGTACGGGTATGTAACGCGCTTACTCCTGGTACCAACCATATGGGTAAGTAAAGCACTTACTACCAACTATACAGGGGAGTATCGCACTTACTCCTTGTACCAACCATACGGGTAAGTACCGCGCTTACTCTTAATGCCAACCATACGGACGTGCTTCCTCATAGGACTAACCATACTGGTAAGTAACGCGCTTACTCTTAGTACCAACCTTACTGGTAAGAAAGGCACTTATTCTTGGTACCAACCATACGGGTAAGTAACGCACTTACTCTTAGTACCAACCATATGGGTAAGTATCGCACTTACTCTTAGTACCAACCATACGGGTAAGTAACGCGCTTACTCTTAGTACCAACCATACGGGTAAGTAACGCACTTAGGGCGTGTGTGAAACAAGGGTTTGCGAAAGTTTACGTTTTTGACTCGATTTAAGCAGGGTTTTATAACCTGAACTTGACTCGATTTTGAACTGTGCCAATGTTCGAACCGCGGGTGACAATGCTTGTAGATTCACAATCACACACGTATGTGCGAATTTGCAAGTTCGAATTTACAAGGGGGGAACCGAGTCGCACATAGGGACTGTAGGTTACCCGGTTTCAATCACTTCACTGCGCGACACGTCACCGGAGTGCTGCTAAAAAAAATGAGCCCTAGACCTCCAGCTCAACTTCGCCCAAGAGACAGTTGAGCACGATACAATATCAGCCAGCTGAACCATTTTTCAACTCAGCATCTCACAATGACTCTCATACAGCTCGTCCGCTTTCTCGGGATTGTGTTGCAGGGATACCTGCGATGCCTCGTACTTCCTACGCTCACTGCCATTGGCTCGGCCATCCCCACCCTCGTCGCTGCATTCACTCTGCGACAGACCCGCGTCTTCGTCCGTGGAGATCGCCAGGATGCCCGCATGAGGTGGTTCAAGCTGATTACCCTACTGCCCGAGGATAAGTTTTACGAGTACATGCGCGTGGACCGGCGTTTATTCATTTACCTCGTGCGCCAGTACCAGCGCTACAACACCACTACGCGGACACATCCCCTTTTCCACTTCATCTTCATCGCCCTGGGACTTAACCGTCTCGATCATGGTCTGACATTCCGTCAACTCGGCCTGCACTTTGGGTATTCGTATTCTCGTGCCCAGAAACTTTTCACGCAATTTCTTGACTTCGTCAACAGGGTCTTACTTGAGAAGTGGGTCATCTACCCTGACTTTGAAATGTGTCAAGTCTTCGAACGGGAATTTCGTGCGGAAGTGGGAATTCCAGGCGCCGTCGGTGCCATGGACGGCACGTACATCCACTACCAGGGACAGGGGCCACATTGCGAAGATTTTCGTAATCGCAAAAAACTATTCAACATCATAGCACAACTAATTTGTGACTACAGTGGCTACATTTATGACTTCTACGTTGGATGGCCGGGAAGCGTAAATGACGCCAGGGTCTTCCAGCACAGTCCGGCACGACACAAGATCGAGCTAGGAGGTCGCTACGACTACGTCATCGTCAGCGACGCCGCCTATGGCCTACGTGACTACATCCACACTCCCTACAGGGCGCTTCCAGGCCGTGGACTACCGGACGAGCAGTGCGTGTGGAACCTGCAGCAGAGCCGCGCGCGAATGATCGTCGAGCAGGTGAACGGCAGGGCTCAAGACGCGCTGGCGGATGCTGGACGGCCGGCTGGAGTGGGACATTTTCCGCGCCCCGCAATACGTCTCCGCCTGCATCGTGCTGCACAATATCGATCTGCTCCTCGGCCCCCGCCCCCGGCTTCTCCCTCCGCGCGAGCACAACACGTGGTGGCAGGAAGGCCCTGCCGCCGAAATGCCGCACTTCTCGCCGCTGGAGGAGGGCTTCACTCCTGCTCGTCGTCGCGCTCGGATGGCGGCGTGCCTCTACGCTTCCTACAGGCTGGGGCATCCTGAACAGACGCAACCAACTCTTGGGTACGTTCCATAAATTGAGCAAATTGTGCCTCCATTGCACCGTCAACTTTGAGTTGTGGCAATGTTCGAACCGCGGGTGACAATGCTTGTAGATTCACAATCACACACGTAGGTGCGAATTTGCAAGTTCAAATTTACAAGGGGGGAACCTTGTTGCGTATAGGAACTGTAGGTTACCCGGCTTCAATCACTTCACTGCGCGACACGTCACCGAAGCGCTGCTAAAAAAAGTGAGCGCTAGACCTCCAGCTCAACGTCGCCCAAGGGACAGTTGAGCACGATACAAATATCTGCGTGCTGAACCATTTTTCCAACTCAGCATCTCACAATGACTCTCATACAGCTCGTGCGCTTTCTCTGGATTGTACTTCAAGGATACCTGCGATGCCTCATACTTCGTACGCTCACTGCCATTGGTGCGGCCATCCCCTCCCTCGTCGCTGCATTCACTCTGCGACAGACCCGCGTTTTCGTCCGTGGGGACCACCAGGATGCGGTGGTTCAAGCTGATTACCCTTCTGCCCGAGGATAAGTTTTACGAGTACATGCGCGTGGACTAGCGTGTATTCATTTACCTCGTGCGGCAGTACCAGCGCAACAACACGACTACGCGGACGCATCCCCTCCACCACTTCATTTTCATCGCGCTGGGACTTAACCGTCTCGGTCATGGTCTGACATTTCGTCAACTCGGCCTGCACTTTGGGTATTCGTATTCTCATGCCCAGAAACTATTCACGCAGTTTCTTGACTTCGTCAACAGGGTCTTACTGGAGAAGTGGGTCATTTGGCCCGACTTTGAAATGTGTCAAGTCTTCGAACGGGAATTTCGTGCGGAGGCGGGAATTTCCGACGTCGTCAATGTCATGGATGGCACGTATATACACTGCCAAGGTCAAGGGCCACATAGCGAAGCTTTCCGAAATCGCAAAGGTTTATTCAGCATAATTACGCAACTAATCTGTGACTGTAGTGGCTACATTAATGACTTCTACGTTGGATGGGTGGGAAGCGTAAATGACGCCAGGGTCTTCCAGCACAGTCCGGCACGAGACAAGATCGAGGTAGGAGGTCTCTATGACTACGTAATCGTCTCCGACGCCGCCTATGGTCTACTTGACTACATCAACACTCCCTTCAGGGCGCTGCTAGGCCGCGGACTACTGTTCGAGCAGCGCGTGTGGAACCTGCAGCAGAGCCGCGCGCGAATGATCGTCGAGCAGGTGAATGGCAGGCTGAAGGCGCGTTGGCGGATGCTGACGGGCGGCTGGAGTGTGACATTTTCCGCGCTCCGCCTGCATCGTGCTGCACAATACTGATCTGCTCCTCGGCCCCCGTCCCCGGCTTCTCCCTCCGCGCGAGCGCAACAAGTGGTTGCAGGAAGGGCCCGCCGCCGAAATGCCGCAATCTCGCCGCGGGATGAGGGCATCACTCCTGCTCCTTGTCGCGCTCGGATGGCGGCGTGCCAACACGCTTCCTAGAGGCTTGGGCATTTTGAACAGACACAACCGGCTCTTGGGTACGTTTCATGAATTGAGCAAATTGTGCCTCCATTGCACCGTTAACCGACTCCGCAATGATTGCAGCTATTTCCTTGCACAACGACGCATCACTAGCATTCATCATACTCCCTAATGCCTGTGCACCCGGGTCATTTACTATGGTCGTTTCACTCGCAGTCGCAGGCCCAGGCCGACGGTTGACGCCACGCCCACGGATCGAAGCTCCCGTGCGGGCACCGAGGAAGTGTGAGCGGACGCGAGAGTCCGCCGCGGCGGCATTTGTGGGCTCGTCAACGCTGGGGCCTTAGTGAGCGGCGCGTTCGATGGCGACCCACTCGGCGTTGAAGACGTGCGCTGGCGCGAGGTCGTGCGGGGAGTCGCCTTCAGCCGATTTGGCGACGCCGACGCCGCGGGGTGAACGTCCGTAGTATTGCCTGCTGGAACTTGCATGGCACGACCTGCAGATGGAAGGGTCAATAATCCGAAGGCGGACAGAGTAGGGTTAATGTAGCAGTAGTAGTCTCTATTTTGGGGCGAAGATTAATAGCTATGTATTTCATCATTGATATGTAGCTACTACCTATTATCAAGGTGGGCTGTTCGGTGCTTTTGTGAACTCAAATGAGCACATCATAACACTTACTGGCAGCGGTGCTAGTTGACGGCAGGTTAACCACATTAGCCCCTGGGAGGCTGCCTGCTAGCGCAGGCGGACGTGCATTCACGCGATTGCGCAAGATGCGGTTAAAAATGTCATAAAAGATGGGCATTTTTGGGGGCCTGCCCTTGCCTAAGTCGTTGAGCGGGAGATCCCCCACCCGCCGATACTGTGCCTCCACCCGGAAGACCTTGGCCTTGACAGCAGCCAAGTTATGCCGGAACTCCGGGTGGCGCTCGCGCAGCTTATCGAATAACATCACATCCCGGTTCTGCCCTTGCAGGCGGGTCTGGCGGGTCTGGTTCTTGGTCTTTTTTTGTTTTTTGTTGAGTTTTTTGTTGTTTTTTTGTTTTTTTCTTTGCGGCTTGCCAATGCTGCAAGTCGACGGCATGCCAACGTCGCAGGTTGACGGCGTGCCAACGTTGCTCCCGCAGGACAGCAGCGCACCTGCTTCGCAGGTGCTCGCAGATGATTGGCGTGCTGTGCCTCGTCACCTGCACAGCGCACAGACCAAATCAACATCGTGCTGACGACTGCTTCTGATCAGCCACGCCGACCTCGGGATACCACCCTCGTGGTCGGTCTCGCCAAAACCACCTGGGCGACCGTCGCACTCTTCCGCAGAACCTCGTCACCCAGGTAACCTGGTCGACCGGGCAACCATGTCGACCAGCTGCTCCTGAATGTGCCCGTTGGCCTCCAAAGTCGACGGCCACCTCCAGTCGACCTCACCAGGTCGACCACTACCCCTGGTCGACCAGCTCCAGGGCGACGTCACTCCTGGTCGACCAAATCCTCGTCGACCAGCGTAGCTGTCGGCCGACCCCAAAGTCGGCTACCCGAAGTTGGCGTCACCAAGTTGACGCCCAGCTGCTCGGCGTCCTGAATCCCTCTGTCGAGGTCGACGTCGGCCCCTCCTTCGTCGACCACCATGTTCGATCGACCACCAAGTCGACCTTACGCCTGGTCGACCAACCAGGTCGACCAGAAGTTCTGTCAGCCGACCACCCAAGTCGGCTGCCCCAAGTTGGCGTCACCAAGTCGACGCCCTCCGCAGGTCGACTTCCCAGGTCGACCACCCGAAGTTGGCGCCCTCCCGAAGCCGGCGCCTTTGCGATGGCTCCCGTGCAGGTCGACCAACCTCGTCGACCAGCTCGCCCACTGCTGCAGGTCGGCTGCACCCCTACACCCGACGATGAAGTCCCGTTGACACTCCCCTGCGGCCTTCACGCTTGGGCCCCCAGCCCACACGGCAGTACCTCTCGGAGAAAATCTTGTCGACGTGTACGGAACACACAGCACGTCGTCAACCGCACCAGCCACGGAAGAGGGCATGGCACCTACTGCTGCACGTCGTCGTCGCCGTCGCCCACGTCGGCCAGACGCACTTGGCCGATTGCAACGGATAGTGCATTGCCTTTGTCAGGAAGTCGGCCGGCTGCTCAGCGGTCGGGATGTACTGTAGCAAAAACATCCCCCGCTTCACCATGTGCTGCAGCAAAGCCTGTCGCCGCTCCATGCGCGTACTCTTAGTGTTAACCATATGGGTAAGTAACGCGCTTACTCTTAGTACCAACCATATGGGTAAGTAACGCGCTTACTCTTAGTACCAACCATATGGGTAAGTAACACGCTTATTCATATTACAAACCATACGGGTAACTATCGCACTTACTCTTAGTACCAACCATAGAGGTAAGTACCGTGCTTACACTTAGTACCAACCAATAGGGTTAGTAACGCACTTACTCTTAGTACCAACCATACGGATAAGTAACGCACTTACTCTTAGTACCAACCATACGGTAAGTAACACAGATATTGTTTAGTACCAATCATACAGGACAGTAACGCACTTACTCTTAGTACCAAACATACGGGTAAATAACGCACTTACTCTTAGTATCAACCATATGGGTAAGTAATGAGCTAATTCTTAGTACCAGCAACATGGGCCCCGTCCTCGCTTGGGCGGAGCCGACTTTTTGGTCGGGTGTAGGGGTGCAGCTGACCTGTTGGTGTAAGGGCCTAATAAACTCAAGCTATTATGACTTAATCAAACTTAAAACCTCTCCTCGGGGTCACCTCCAAGGGTCCCTGGGTGCCTGGCACAAGACCAGCCCCTATCCTCGGGTCCGAGTTTGTAGAGAGAGGAGTCAAGAAAGACTTAGCCAAAATAACAAGAGTACCTTGAACGTCGCGCAGCGTGCCGTGCAGACCGTCGATCGGATTAAGCTGAGAATTTGCTATATCGAAGCTCTCTCCAATAGCTTTAAAATAAGCCAAGTTGCCTTGCGAAAACTTCAGCCATTACGAAGTTATGGCTCGGACAGCGTTTGCCTAGCGTTGGAGTGCTAGCGTACTAGCGTTGACTCGGGTAGCATTCCGCCGTCGAACCGCGTAGAAACGAGATTCTAGTGAGGAAGGAATTCGCATGAATCTGGATAGAACTGAATCTGCGCAATCAATTAAACCGAACCGCAAAGCTTCCATCTTGGGTTCCTTTGCGAGCTCGTCCTTTCTGCTTGCACTGTTCATAGCGCGTAAAATGTTGTGCCGAAGCGCACATTGCGCGAGTACCTGCAAATGCATCAAGCGAAAATTGCGAAAGCAAACAAACACACGAACACAACATTCACACGCAAATGCACTCACACACACATACTCGTACAAACAGACGGCAGGATGTCGTGCAAAGTGAATTTGCACCCAATACACTCCCCCTCAGCCTGCCGGCTGCATTCCCATCATTCCATGCTAGTTCATGCTCATTCCACTCATGCGCACACAACGCCAATGAGGCTCATCCGCAAGCCTCTTGGTCGACCGCGTGCCAGCACGACTTGGTCGACCGCACTCCAGTAGTGCAAGTCGCGGCTTGCCAATGCTGCAAGTCGACGGCGTGCCAACGTCGCAGGTTGACGGCGTGCCAACGTTGCTCCCGCAGGACAGCAGCGCACCCACTTCGCAGGTGCTTGCAGGTGATTGGCGTGCTATACCTCGTCACCTACACAGCAGACAGACCAAATCAACATCGCGCTGACGACTGCTTCCGATCAGCCACTTCGACCTCGGGATATCACCCTCGTGGTCGGTCTCGCCAAAACCACCTGGGCGACCGTCGCACTCTTCCGCAGAACCTCGTCACCCAGGTAACCTGGTCGACCGGGCAACCATGTCGACCAGCTGCTCCTGTATGTGCCCGTCGACCTCCCAACTCGACGGCCATCTCTAGTCGACCTCACCAGGTCGACCACTACCCCTGGTCGACCAGCTCCAGGTCGACCAACTCCTCGTCGACCAGCGCAGCTGTCGGCCGACCCCAAAGTCGGCTACCCGAAGTCGGCGTCACCAAGTTGACGCCCTGCTACTCGACGCCCAGCTGCTCGGCGTCCTGAATCCCTCTGTCGAGGTCGACGTCGGCCCCTCCTTCGTCGACCACCATGTTCGGTCGACCACCAGGTCGACATCACACCTGGTCGACCAACCACCAAGTCGACCAACAGGCCTGGTCGACCACCCGAAGTTGGCGCCCTCCCGAAGTCGGCGCCCATGCAATGGCTCCCGTGCAGGTCGACCAACCTCGTCGACCAGCTCGCCCACTGCTGCAGGTCGGCTGCACCCTACACCCGACCATGAAGTCGGCTCCGCCCAAGCGAGGACGGGGCCAACACACAACTCCCGTTGACAGTGCCCTGCTGCGTTCACGCTTGGGCCCCCACCCCACACGTCAGTACTTTTCGGAGAAAAGCTCGTCGACATGCACCCAACACACAGCACGTCGTCCACAGCATTAGCCATGCAAGAGAGCATGGCACCTACTGCTGCACGTCGTCGTCGCCGTCGCCCACGTCGGCCAGATGCGCTTGGCCGATTCCAATGGAGCACTGGTCGAAAGCCGGATAGTGCTGGCAGGTCTTCATCCTCGTCGGCGTCGTCGTACAGCAGGTCGTCGTCCTCGTCGACCACGTCATACACCGTGGTGAAGGCAGCCGGGGCGATGAAGTCGGGAGGCTTCCGAAGTCGGCCTGTACGTTGTGGTCTATGTTGGGTGCAAATTCACTTTGCACGACATCCTGCCGTCTGTTTGTACGAGTATGTGTGTGCGAGTGCATTTGCGTGTGAATGTTGTGTTCGTGTGTTTGTTTGCTTTTGCAATTTTCGCTTGAAGCATTTGCAGGTACTCGCGCAATGTGCGCTTCGGCACAACATTGTACGCGCTATGAACAGTGCAAGCAGAAAGGACGAGCTCGTAAAGGAACCCAAGATGGAAGCTTTGCAGTTCGATTGAGTTGATTGCGCAGATTCAGTTCTATCCAACTTGAAATTGTACTGTTATGTTTGGTTAACTATAGTGTAGCAAGGCAGGCACTATAGGGGTACAATTTAGGTGAAGGTTGGATGTTGTTTGTCTGTATCTGCATACTACAAGGCCAGGGGAAACCAGCAGAACCAGCATTTGGCTGGTTGGGCAAAGACAAAACAGGTTCTGTTTTTAGAACCTGAACCTGGTTGTTGTTTTCCCAGGTTGGAAAAACAGAACCAGAGGTTGTTTACCAACCTACCACCTGCTGTTTTGTCCAGCCAGGTTGGTTCTGTTGCTTGGAATTATTTGGGATCATCCCTGGTTGTTCCCAGGTTGATTCCCAAGGTCCTTGCTAGCTAGAACTATTTATTCCTTCTCTGTTTGTACCTGGATATAGTCAATTGATTCATGCGAATTCCTTCCTCACTGGAATTTCGTTTCTACGCGGTTCGACAGCGGAATGCTACCCGAGTCAACGCTAGTACGCTAGCACTCCAACGCTAGGCAAATGCTGTCCGAGCCTTAACTTTGTAATGGCTGAACTTTTCGCGAGGCAACTTGGCTTATTTTAAAGCTCTTGGAGAGAGCTTCGATATAGCAAATTCTCAGCTTAATCCGATCGACAGTCTGCACGGCATGCTGCGCGACGTTCAAGGTACTCTTGTTATTTTGGCTAAGTCTTTCTTGACTCCTCTCTCTACAAACTCGGACCCGAGGATAGGGGCTGGTCTTGTGCCAGGCACCCAGGGACCCTTGGAGGTGACCCTGAGGAGAGGTTTTAAGTTTGATTAAGTCATAATAGCTTGAGTTTATTAGGCCCTTACACCAACAAGCTGGTATCAGAGCCGCGTTATAGTGATCCTCGTTATAGGTAGCTATGGCGGGCAACACCTCGGCGGGAGCTGGTGAATCTTTAGCCCAAGATCGTAGCGGCAGCCAAGATTCTGGTGTTTCGGCGCCAAGGGGAGCGCGAACAAACCAGGGCTCGCTGATCAAGGAGGTGCTGAAAAACTTCACCGTCGAGAAGTTCAATGGTAAGGGCTATGATGATTGGGCCTGGAAAATGCAACTCTACTTCCGTCAGATTGGATTGCTGAAACTAATGATTGGGGAGGAGCCTAGACCGAGTGACCCCGCCCTTCAGGAAGATTGGGACGAGCGCGCCTCGGCTGGCTACTACTTGATGTCGCAGAGTTTGGAGCTGAACCAGCGTCACCACGTCATGCACCTGCTGCCAGAGGTTGATTGCGGTCCGAAGGCGTGGACCGTGTTGAAGGAGCTGCACGCGCCTACCTCCGTCGCTGCGACGCTCATGATGGAGAGGGAGCTGTCCGCGTTGCGCCTGAGCGAGGGAGAGCCGGTGCAGCCTATCCTGGACAAGATGCGCGACCTCTACGCGAAGCTGGCGATCGCGGGAATCACCTACCCGGAGCAGACCAAGTGCTTGAAGATGCTGTCGCTGCTGCCGGAATCGTGGCTTCAATTCACGAGCGGATTAAACCGGACTATTCTAGAGACAGCTAGGGCGCTGCTCATAGAATCTGGGCTGGGCAACTCGATGTGGCCCCATGCTGTTCGGCACGCTACCGTGGCTAGGAACAGGGTGCTCACCAAGGTTGGGGATGACTCGTGGGTGCCGTTGGAGAGGTGGCTTGGGAGGAAGCCGCCGGTGGATATGCTAAGGGTGTTTGGTTGCATGGCAGTCGCCCACGTCCCCAAGACCTACCGCAGTAAGTTGGGGGCAAGTGCAATCTGGTGTGTGCATTTGGGGCTGGCTGCCGAGAGCAAGGGATGGTTGCTGTAGGAACCACGCAAGGATGTGTTGTTTGACAGCAGGGATGTGAAGTTTGTTGAGGGCCTGATGTATGGGGGCTGGAAGCAACAGCCAGAGGCCAAGACATCACAGGAGATGGAGCAGATCACCATGCAGCTGGACCTGACTCCTAGTGTGCGGGAGGAGGGAGAGGAGGCAGCTGCAGAGGGTGGTGATGGAGAGAAGGTGCAGGAGGCACCTGCTGGTGGAGGAGGTGATGTGGAGACTAGTGGTAGCACTAGTGGAGCTGCTGGATCCGAGGGAGGAGAGCAGCAGCAGGGGAAAACAAAGGTTCCTAAGCTACCATCAAGGAGGAAGCCAAAGGGTGTTGTGATGAAGGGATGGGAGACACCCGTCTCCAGGCCAGGACGTACCCGCATGGCAACGATGAAGCTGACTGCAGGAGCTGATGCAGCAGAGCAGCAGCTAGGGACCGAGGAGGCATTGCTGATTCTACCGCATGGCTATGACCCGGATGAGGAGGATGTTGGTGTAAGGGCCTAATAAACTCAAGCTATTAGGACTTAATCAAACTTAAAACCTCTCCTCGGGGTCACCTCCAAGGGTCCCTGGGTGCCTGGTACAAGACCAGCCCCTATCCTCGGGTCCGAGTTTGTAGAGAGAGGGATCAAGAAGGACTTAGTCAAAACAGCAAGAGTACCTTGAACGTCGCGCAGCGTGCCGTGCAGACCGTCGGTCGGATTAAGCTGAGAATTCGCTATATCGAAGCTCGCTCCAAGAGCTTTAAAATGAGCCAAGTTGCCTCGCGAAAAGTTCTGCCATTACTAAGTTATGGCTCGGACAGCGTTTGCCTAGCGTTGGAGTGCTAGCATACTAGCGTTGACTCGGGTAGCATTCCGCCGTCGAATAGCGCAGAAACGAAATTCCAGCGAGGAAGGAATTCGCTTGAATCAATTTGACTATACTCAGGTACAAACAGAGAAGGATTAAATAGTTCTAGCTAGCAAGGACCTTGGGAATCAACCTGGGAACAACCAGGGATGATCCCAAATAATTCCAAGCAACAGAACCAACCTGGCTGGACAAAACAGCAGGTGGTAGGTTGGTAAACAACCTCTGGTTCTGTTTTTCCAACCTGGGAAAACAACAACCAGGTTCAGGTTCTAAAAACAGAACCTGATTTGTCTTTGCCCAACCAGCCAAATGCTGGTTCTGCTGGTTTCCCCTGGCCTTGTAGCATGCAGATACAAACAAACAACATCCAACCTTCACATAAATTGTACCCCTATAGTGCCTGCCCTGCTACACTATAGTCAACCAAACAATACAGTACAATTTCGAGTTGGATAGAACTAAATCTGCGCAAGCAATCAAACTGAACTGCAACCTTCCATCTTGGGTTCCTTTGCGAGCTCGTCCTTTCTGCTTGCACTGTTCATAGCGCGTACAATGTTGTGCCGAAGCGCACATTGCGCGAGTACCTGCAAATGCTTCAAGCGAAAATTGCGAAAGCAAACAAACACACAAACACACCATTCACGCGCAAATGCATTCGCACACGCATACTCGTACAAACAGACGGCAGGATGTCGTGCAATGTAAATTTGCACCCAACACCAGCTGTGGCTACACCAGCAGTCGTACATCGACAAGCTGCGTCGGCGCTTCATCGACGAGGAGCAGACCGGGCGAGTGCCGAAGACGCCGGTCTCCGTCGACGCCTACGCAGAGCTGATGTTCGACGACGAGAGTTTCAGTCGTGCGAGCAAACAGAGTACCGGCAGAAGGTCGGCTCGCTTCAGTTCGCTGCCACCACGCCAAGGCCCGACATTGCCTTCGCGTGCAGCAAGCTCGGATCCGGCCTGACAGTGCAGAGCAACAACCACCCACTGGCGTGAGGTCGGTCGCTCTCTGCACTACCTCGCTGAAACTCGTAACGTCGCTCTGGAGTTCGGCGGCGGACCAGAGTCGCTGGTTCTGGTCGGCTATGCAGATGCAGACGACGCTGGCGACAAGCAGAATCGGACGAGCACGGGCGTGTTGATGTAAGGGCCTAATAAACTCAAGCTATTATGACTTAATCAAACTTAAAACCTCTCCTCGGGGTCACCTCCAAGGGTCCCTGGGTGCCTGGCACAAGACCAGCCCCTATCCTCGGGTCCGAGTTTGTAGAGAGAGGAGTCAAGAAAGACTTAGCCAAAATAACAAGAGTACCTTGAACGTCGCGCAGCGTGCCGTGCAGAGCGTCGATCGGATTAAGCTGAGAATTTGCTATATCGAAGCTGTCTCCAAGAGCTTGAAAAAAAGCCAAGTTGCTTCGCGAAAAGTTCAGCCATTACGAAGTTATGGCTCGGACAGCGTTTGCCTAGCGTTGGAGTGCTAGCGTACTAGCGTTGACTCGGGTAGCATTCTGCCGTCGAACCGCGTAGAAACGAAATTCCAGTGAGGAAGGAATTCGCATGAATCAATTGACTATCTCCAGGTACAAACAGAGAAGGAATAAATAGTTCTAGCTAGCAAGGACCTTGGGAATCAACCTGGGAAAAACCAGGGATGATCCCAAATAATTCCAACCAACAGAACCAACCTGGCTGGACAAAACAGCAGGTGGTAGGTTGGAAAACAACCTCTGGTTCTGTTTTTCCAACCTGGGAAAACAAGAACCAGGTTCAGGTTCTAAAAACAGAACCTGTTTTGTCTTTGCCCAACCAGCCAAATGCTGGTTCTGCTGGTTTCCCCTGGCCTTGTAGCATGCAGATACAGACAAACAACATCCAACCTTCACCTAAATTGTACCCCTATAGTGCCTTCCCTGCTACACTATAGTTAACCAAACAAAACAGTACAATTTCGAGTTGGATAGAACTGAATCTGCGCAATCAACTCAACCGAACTGCAAAGCTTCCATCCTGGGTTCCTTTGCGAGCTCGTCCTTTCTGCTTGCACTGTTCATAGCGCGTACAATGTTGTGCCGAAGCGCACATTGCGCGAGTACCTGCAAATGCTTCAAGCGAAAATTGCGAAAGCAAACAAACACACGAACACAACATTCACACGCAAATGCACTCGCACACACATACTCGTACAAACAGACGGCAGGATGTCGTGCAAAGTGAATTTGCACCCAACAGGGCGGTTACATTTTCATCTTCGGAGGAGCCGCAGTTTCGTGGTCGAGCCAGCGCATCAAGTACGCACTCTCTCGTCGACCGAATCAGAGTACGTCGCGGCCACCGAAGCCGGCAAGGAGGCTCGCCGTCTGCACTTTCTCCTTGCAGAATTCCGCCTGCTCGACCCAAGGAAGCCGATTGTTGCGCACGTGGATAACCAGTCGACGATAAAAGTGGCAGAGGGCTTGGGGCTCAAGGGCAACCTCAAGCACATGGAACGATGCTACGCATGGCTGCAGAAGATGGTGAAGCGCAGGAAAATTGCTCTACAATACATCCCGACCTCCGAGCAGCCGACAGATTTTCTGACAAAGGCGCTGCATTTTCCGGCTTTCAACCGGTGCTCCGTCGCAATCGGCCAAGTGCGTCTGGCCGACGGGGATGACGAGGTACAGCAGTAGGTGCCGTGCCCTCTTGCACGGCTGGTGCGGTGACATGCGTTCTATGTGTTGGGTGCACACAGAAGGAATTTTCTCCTTGTATTCTATCCCTCTGGGTTCTGGGTGGACCTTGTGTGTGGGGTGCCCAAGCGTGAGCGCGGCAGGGGAGTGTCGAAGGAAATGGCCCCGCCCTCGCTTGAGCGTAGCCGATCCCGCCGTCGACGGGACTTTCGCGACGGATTGGTCGACGAAATGGGCTTCTGCAGTTCGACGGAAGTTGCGGTCGAGCAGGCTCTGCTCGACGGGACCTGGTCGAACACTGCGCGATGAGCTCTGGTCGACGATCTCGGCGCGACGATCTCCTGTTGAAGAGCGCTGGTCGAAGAACATTGGTCGAAGAGTTCTGGTCGAGAAGCACTGCTCGACGAACGCTGTTCGACCGAGCAGAGTCGAGCTGTTCGATCAAAGTTGCAGAGTTGTGCGAAACTCTGCGAAGGCGTGTGAACTTTCGCCCAGGAGATTTTAGCGAAGTTCTACCTGCGGAACTCATCACGTGGTCGACGGCGCGCACCTGGCGCAACCGATCAACACGTGTTCTACCTGGCACCTGCGCAATGTGCCTGACGGTGAAACCGCCAACCTGCACCTACTTGGTAGGTGCGCACATCTGCGCAGATAGTCAACCTGCGACCGCAGAAAGCTACCTGCGACTGCAGATAGTCACCTGCGACTGCAGTGCTGGCAGACCGCGCGCAGTGCAACGCTGGCAGACCACTCTGCTGCAGCGTTGGCAAGCCGCTCTTCTGCTGCGCTGGCAGATTTCGCCCTTGCTAGGAGTTCCATGCCATTCTAGTCCTTTTGTTCTGCATGCCTCAATTGTACTCTATTCTAACCTATCAACTTTGTTATTGCAAGTTGTTCTTTCCTTAGTGGAATTCTTGCCAAACTTCTCAATGAACATAGAAAGCAGTACGAGCGCTAGCAAAGCGCTACAATCACTCGCACAACCCCGTGCCCTCCTCCGTAGTCCACTCCCGTTGTGTAGTGACTCTCCGCATGGTCAAATGGGTGATGTCAGCCGGAATATTAGAATTCCTTGACTTCGTCGTTCCTATAGCTCTCTTTGATACTAGAGTGTTTACAGGAAGGGGGGTCTAAAGGGGCTTCGTAACGGGGGTTATTACAAAAATAGAGATAGCATCAATCAACCCAAGCGGCTATACTTTTGACGGGGGCTATTAGTCGGGTAATTACGATAGTAATCCTCCAAAATTTACCCAAACCCATTAGTGCTAGCCCGAAATTCCACCCTTATAATCAGTACATAAGGGTATATTACATTGATAAAATAAGCCCTGGTGCTATGGACCACCAAAAGCGAAGATAAAACATGCACACACACACACACACACACACACACACACGCACACGCACACGCACACACACACACACAAACACGCACACACACACACACAAACACGCACATACACACACACACACACATACGCGCGCACGCGCGCACGTGCGCGCACACACACACACACACATACACACACACATACACACACATACACACACACACACACACACACACATACACACACACACACACACATATACACACACACACACACACACATACATACACACACACATACACATACACACAGACACCAGACGGGGGGACGAACGACTGTACAATGGCTCACGGTAAGACTATATTGGCAGCAATACCATACAAGAGTTACTTTGCTTCTCCAATCAAACGACAGATTTACCCAGCAAAGGACAGTGGAACACTGATGGTCATGGGAATGGCCCATGATTACTAATGACTGAGCATCCCTCTACATGATGGAACGAACTGTCTAGGGCAAGAATTCTTGGCATGAGCACATACGGTAATCGCACACCTTGAGTGCTTCAGGCCTGTGTAGAGCAAGAATGGGTGAGGCAGGGGGTAAGTACGTGTGTGCAAAAAAGGTATTGGTGAACAAGGCAGGGCAGACAGAAGACAGTGCAGGGGCGGTGGGGAAAGGGGGTGAGGGGTCGGGGATAGAGCTGTGGACCGATTCTGTCAGCTGCCATGCAAGTCACTGCCACGATAGACACGCCAGCCGATCCCATGCAGCAAGTACGGGACAGGAGCCGGACTTCCACCACAGAGCCCGTATCACAGCAATTGCACCGAATAAAACTGTCACCAGCACAAGCTCCCCATGGACTTAGCTGTAATAAGTCGAACCAATGTGATTCTTGGCTTTGGTTCCCAAATGTGTGTGGACATTGGACTATGATTATCATGCGAGTTCCAGGAGGAGATTTGAGTTTCCATGGTAGAAACATTAAAGACTAGTTCAATCACTCTCTCCATGGAATGCAATTTTCCCCCTCCCACCTCCCCAGTCAAACCACCCATTCTACCCCTTAAGCTTTGAAAAGTGGGCAAACATGTGAGAAACACCCTACCCTAGTTCGTGCTTATCAGACTTGCCTTGCCACTGTGACTTGTGAGTGAGACAGCGGAAATGAACATCACAGCTTCAAGAGAAGAATGCAAACCTCTCTGCTGCATCCAGTATCTCCCTCCAGCCACTCGCCTTGCCACTGACCTTGCTATTCATATTAACACTTACCCTGCTACTCACCTTCACACTCTTCTTGGCACAATTCCTGCCGGGCCAGGTGAGCTTGTGGGAGGGCCAGTGCGCCTTTTGGCACTCTCTGCTGCAATACGCCATCTTGGCACACCCAGAGCAGTTCTTCAGCCTCATAGCACCACCCTCCGCCCTTCCACACCCCTCAGCACCATATGCGCGCCCGCCTGTAGACAGAGGAGTAGAGCGTTTTACATTTGAACTGGGATGTGTGTTTGAAACGGCTGCTGCAGCAATGCTTGGTGTAGCGAGAGTGGATGCAGCAACACAAGAGGGTGGTGCCGTGGCAGAGTTCCTCGATGCTCCAATGGACGCTGCACCACGCCTTCTCACAGCACCTGCACTGCTGCTCGCTGCAGCACTGGTGTTCACAGCAGCAGAAGGGGTGGGGCGGGCAGCAGGAGTGGGAGAGGCAGCGGGATGGGTGGGGCGGGCAGCAGGAGTGGGAGAGGCAGCGGGATGGGAAGCCATAGCAGCAGCATTAGGGGCGGAAGGCTCAGCAGGGGAGGCAGGGCGGTAGCACGGCTCCCCCAGCAGCATCTCTCGCAGACATGCCACCAAAATTCACTCCCCCCAGCCACGGCTTCCGGTAAGCCGCCTCTTCCCCCTTATTGCCCTTCCGCTTGCTGCGCATACTAGCACGGGCAATGGCAGGCCCGGCTACGTGCTTCATGTCTTCACAGAACCGGGGCACGGTACACCACTCAGACGCCTGCATCACCCTCTCTGCGTGCGCGGCCGTACCTACTCCCTTGCCTCGCTGCCCCTGCACGCGGGCCTGCCAGCCCCTGTACCAGCAGCCGGCAGCATTGCCGCGTCGAACCACGACTTCACCTCCTCACACACATTCCCGCTATCACCTTCACCCCTCCCACTCTCTCCACCCTCCCCTCCTTCCCCACTATCGCGATTCCCCGCCCTCCTCCTTCCCGCCTTGCCTTTCGCCCCATTGCTGCCCCCACCAGCCTTTGAAATATGCTCCCCTTCAGCCCCACAATGTCGCGAGAGAGCCTTGGAGTGGTGAAGGGCGAGGGTGAGCAGGAAGAGGATGGGGACCTCCTCTACCGCTTGCTGCAGCACACGCACGCGGCCATACGAAGCGTGCAGCCCCAGGCCTTCGAAGATGTTGCAGTACTCGTGGCTATGAGGGGGGAACACGGAGGCGAAGCGCTGCACGAGGGCAGCAGCGGGGCGGTAGGCGTAGGTGGCGATGAGGGCAATGACAGACATATGCGAGGTGTAGATGGTGATGCAGCGACTGCAGTTGTTACATGCAGGCGGCACGAAGAGCACACTGGAGAAGTTTAATATGCCGTCCACGTCTACCCTGCACCGAACCATGGGACGCGCTTCTGCCCCCACCCACACGCCTTTGCTGGGACCTGCTTCTGCTGCCACGTGCCCTCTGCTCCTACAACACCGCCTGCCCTCCGCCATGCCCAGCCCAAAACAACTTGCACTTGGGTTCTTAGGAAACTTCGCAGCGGCTTCGTCTCCCTCGGGCCACTCCTCCCACTCCGGAAGGAGGCTGCTTCCATACAAAGGCTTGGGAACAGCGCCAAACCTGACCAGCACACTCGGAAGGTCCCGAAACGGGTGGCGCATGGGCACGACCTTGCCCTGCGGGCTGTCCTTGAAGCAGCTTCTGGCGGAGATGAAATCTGAGACGTAGATCCGTAGCCACTGCAAGATGCAGGCAACCCGATATATGAGAACCCCAAGCACAGGTTCTGTGTTGACAGGCACGAGGACACTGTGCCGGTAGAACCGCTGCTGCTGCCCAGGGCAGCTCTGGGGCAGCAGCTGCCCCAGGTTCTGCTGAGGCAGCAGCTGCCACAGGTTCTGCTGAGGCAGCAGCTGCTTTGGAAGCTGGGCGCCCTCTTGTTCGTGCCGCTGCCACTGTTGTTCCAATATACCCCCACCACTTGCCCCTCCCCCTTTCATCCGTGTTGCCAGCCCCAGCGTTGTGAGCCTCCCCCTGGCGGCATCTTCCACCGTGCTGCTACATCCACTGCACCCTGCGAAGAACCTCGCTACCAATGTGCGGTGCTGCGGCCTCCACAGCACAGTGGCCACTGCCAGGGCGAAGCCACTACCATCCACGCCACTCACATACAAGCCCTTGGGAATACCCTTGCCCTTTCTTCGGCTGCATGTATCGCTGCTGCCGCCGCCGCCGCCGCTGCTGCTGCCGCCGCCGCCGCTGCCGCCTGTTGAGTGCAAATGCACATTGCACGACATCCTGCCGTCTGTTTGTACGAGTATGCGTGTGCGAATGCATTTGCGTGTGAATGGTGTGTTCGTGTGTTTGTTTGCTTTCGCATTTTTCGCTTGATGCATTTGCAGATACTCGCGCAATGTGCGCTTCGGCACAACATTGTACGCGCTATGAACAGTGCAAGCAGAAAGGACGAGCTCGCAAAGGAACCCAAGATGGAAGCTTTGCAGTTCGGTTGAGTTGATTGCGCAGATTCAGTTCTATCCAGCTCGAAATTGTACTGTTTTGTTTGGTTAACTATAGTGTAGCAGGGAAGGCACTATAGGGGTACAATTTAGGTGAAGGTTGGATGTTGTTTGTCTGTATCTGCATGCTACAAGGCCAGGGGAAACCAGCGGAACCAGCATTTGGCTGGTTGGGCAAAGACAAAACAGGTTCTGTTTTTAGAACCTGAACCTGGTTGTTGTTTTCCCAAGTTGGAAAAACAGAACCAGAGGTTGTTTACCAACCTACCACCTGCTATTTTGTCCAGCCAGGTTGGTTCTGTTGTTTGGAATTATTTGGGATCATCCCTGGTTGTTCCCAGGTTGATTCCCAAGGTCCTTGCTAGCTAGAACTATTTAATCCTTCTCTGTTTGTACCTGAATATAGTCAAATTGATTCAAGCGAATTCCTTCCTCGCTGGAATTTCGTTTCTGCGCTATTCGACGGCGGAATGCTACCCGAGTCAACGCTAGTATGCTAGCACTCCAACGCTAGGCAAACGCTGTCCGAGCCATAACTTAGTAATGGCAGAACTTTTCGCGAGGCAACTTGGCTCATTTTAAAGCTCTTGGAGCGAGCTTCGATATAGCGAATTCTCAGCTTAATCCGACCGACGGTCTGCACGGCACGCTGCGCGACGTTCAAGGTACTCTTGCTGTTTTGACTAAGTCCTTCTTGATCCCTCTCTCTACAAACTCGGACCCGAGGATAGGGGCTGGTCTTGTACCAGGCACCCAGGGACCCTTGGAGGTGACCCCGAGGAGAGGTTTTAAGTTTGATTAAGTCCTAA
Source organism: Closterium sp. Yama58-4 (assembly GCA_947470075.1). Classification (NCBI taxonomy): domain Eukaryota; kingdom Viridiplantae; phylum Streptophyta; class Zygnematophyceae; order Desmidiales; family Closteriaceae; genus Closterium; species Closterium sp. Yama58-4. The sequence goes on along the minus strand of CANIUD010000875.1, from coordinate 247,625 downwards.
TAGCTTGAGTTTATTAGGCCCTTACACCAACACCGCCTATGCTGCTGCTGCTGCTACTGTCACCGCCGCCACCGCCACCGCTGCTGCTGCTACTGCTGCTTCTGCTGCCCCCCTCACTGCAATGGCTGCACGTGAAAGTCCTCCGCCCCCCCCCTCCATGCTCCAGAATCCAAGCCATGCCATCCACATACCTCTCCCACTCACGCCCCTTCATATGCTCCCTCCAGTTCACTTCCTTCCTATCCCTACCGCACTTGCTAGCAACCCTATCAACGTCTACCTTGCTCCTTGATTCTTCCTCTCCGTGTTTCCCCTCCCCATGCACCTCCCCAGTAGCCTTCCCCCCAGCTCCCCCTCTTCCATTTTTTCTCCTCGTGCGACTTCTCCACCCCGCCTGACAGCACATGCTGCACAAAGAACCCAAACCCTTCCTTGAACTCAGCACGCTCCTTCACCCCCAGCACCTGCACAAGCATGGACACAGCAAGGTTGTGCTCCCCTGCCTGCCCGCCCCCAGCTCGCCCACCTGCGCTGGGTGCACGGCGTCATACGCGTAAAGATGAGCTCTCCGTAGCGTGTCCATGTGCGGCCACTGTGCCACCAGCACGAGGAACGCAGCGAAGCTGACAGCACGGCGGTAGGCAGCCCAGCAGCTGCTGCAGCGCCAGCAGCAGGACCACGCTGCAGAATCAAGAGCAGCAGCAGCAGCAGTAGCACAGCAGCAGCAGCAGGTGGAGCAGATGCAGCAGGTGGCGATGTAGCAGGGGAATCTCCAATGGCCAGAATGGCAGGCAGGCGGGATCTGATGGTCCCCAGATCCATGAGCACGCCCACACACGGCTCAGCCATCCACGCGAGCAGCATCACCTCCGCACACAATGGCGCAAGAGTGCACTTGCAGGGAAATTGCGCCGCGGGCTCCAGCTGCACGTGTGGTCCAAACGCCTGCACTGTGGCGGAATACTCCAGCACACCCTTGCTCATTGCACTTGCACGTGCAAGGGGCGTGCAGCGGGGCTGCTGTGTGTGCAGGAGCGATTGGAAGAGGTCAAGGCTCTCCATGGTGACAGCACGCTCTGCTCCCAGGGTGAGCACGTGGTGGAAGCAGCACTCGCACTCAGCCGCGTGCCACCACCCTCCCACGTCCAGGTAGTGAACCATGTCCGCACGCGACAGCACCTCACTTCCTACCTACTTCCTCAGCCCCCACTCCCCCTACCCCCCCGGCGGTATGCGAGTGTGCCGTGAGGGCATGAAGCGCGCCAGTGAGAATTCCAGCGCCGCACCACCTCGTCTCGACCACGCCAAATCTCCTCCTTAAATTCCGAAAGGCCTCCACCGTAGGACGCGCCACTCCCTGCTAAACGTGCGCTCAGCTTCGTATCCTCACCGTCGTCGTCGTCGCTGCTGGAGGCGATGTGGTCCCACTTGCCGTAATCCACCGCGGGAGTGGGTGCCGCAGCAGTAATGAGCGACGCAGCAGCAGCAGCACGTGGAGTCGCAGCAGCTGTTGGAGTGGCAACAGTAGGTGCAGCAACAACAGGATGAACGGCAAGGATTGGTGCAGCAGCGGGAGCAGCGGCAGCCGCAGCAGTAGGAGGAGCAGCAACAAGCGGAGGCACGACCTCAAGAGGTGGGGCGGCAGGAGCCTTCACGCTCTGATCAGCCCCGCCCTTGCGCTCCCCCTCTCCACCTGCACGCACTGCCTTGACGAGAAGCACCTTGATGGTGGAGGTGGGTTTGAGGTGCGCGTGTGCTACAGCACAGTCAAGTGACAGGTACACCACCTGCCCACCACCATGAACTGCACCGCCTGCGCTCCATGCACCGAGAGCGCCTCGCAGACTGGTTGCGTCCCACGCAGCGAGTCAGTGTGGGCTTCCCCGCCATCCGCGCCTCCCCGCTACGCGTGACGTGCCTCGCACAGCAACTCCTCGCTTCCTCGCGCTACCTGCCGTGCATCGCACGGAGACTTATCCTTGGTTCCAAACAATGGCGGCCGCGGCGGTGCCTCGCGCGCATCGCACGGCAGGCAGCAGTGCAGCAGGTGCGAGTGAAACAGTCGGGTGAAGACCGACCGGAGAGGCTCGCCTGGGGAGGCGGCGACGTGAACGTCCACGTGGCACGACACCGATAGCTTACTACCGGCACAACTGTCACTACCATGGTTGTCTGGGCTGCATTGGATTAAAGCAAACGGGGACGCGGAATCGAACATCAAAACCCATGTCGATGCTGCAGGTAGCACTAAACGTGCTTGCTGGTCACGAATCTAACATTGTCCACCATATGTCCTTTCGTTGCGAAGGCATGTGGATAAGCTAATGTGACTATCCCGGATCTGGACTTCCACACAAATGAAGTGTGGACGTACGAGCTGAACACGGATGAGCTGCTGCTGTAAAATGAGGTGCACGACGAGCTGAACTAGCAGTGACAATGATGCGACAGATCGCATTCATTCGTGCTGCCTCCGATACACTACGCGGCACGGCTTGTGTTTGCAACTCACATAGAAACCTTTCCAGCTCTGATGCACAACATATGTAAACCCCAGTAACCTTGAAAGGGCTGAAAGTAATTCATCACTTCGCGGATTCCTGGGAATCCTTAGTGTTGTTAGTTGGTTGGGTGATACGCTCTCGATTTGGCGACTCGGATTACGTCCTGCATTGGATTAAGCAAACGGGGATGCGGAATCGAACATCAAAACCCATGTCGATGCTGAGGTAGCACTAAACGGGCTTGTGGTCACTAATCTAACATTGTCCACCATATGTCCTTTCGCTGCGAAGGCATGTGGATAAGCTGATATGACAATCCCGGGTCTGGACTTCCACACGAATGAAGTGTGGACGTACGAGCTGAACACGGGTGAGCTGTTGCTGTGAAATGGGGTGCACGACGAGCTGAACTAGCAGTGACAATGATGCGACAGATCGCATTCATTCGTGCTGGCTTCGATACACTACGCGGCACGGCTTGTGTTTGCAACTTACATAGAAACCTTTCCAGCTCTGATGCACAACAAATGTAAACCCCAGTAACCTTGAAAGGGCTCAAATTAATTAATCACTTCACGGATTCCTGAGAATCCTGAGTGTTGTTAGTTGGTTGGGTGATACGCCCTCGATTTGGCGACTCGGATTACGTCCTGAAAGCCTCTTAGACTTCGCCCGGCTTGCAAAGACAGGCCTGTCTGTTGGCAGCATACTTGTGGCGAGACTGCTTTGACACGCGTATTCTATGCACTTGACTCTTAAAGCTGCTGCATCGCAATGGGCATCTCGGAGTTAAAAAATATCGACTCTTTAGCACGGCGCTTTGGGCCCATCACCAGTTACTACCAGTTGCGCTACACTTTAGGATCACCAGGTCAGTCAACGTGCGTGCGGGCTTGTCCCCGCAACAAGTCGTGTTATACCCGTTACAGTCTCAATAGCGCTCGCTCGCGGCGAGCACTGAAGAACGTGGATGCACATTTGATTGCCTTTCCAGCTCATCCCCGTCGTGGTGCTCTTCATAGAACTATACGGATTCCCGTTACAGGATCAGAAGGCCGCGCGAGTAGCAGGCACTGAGGGACGTGCAGCTCGGCGCGCAGGCAGTAGAAGACTCTCATCGTTCTCCTTCTCACGCCACACCCTCGCTCTATGCTTTTCCGCTTTTCTCCTTTGCAAGACCATTCTGGGCCGTTTTATTGAAGCACATGGACATGCGTGCTTGAAGTACTGTGGTTCCACCAGCCATTCTCCCATGGGCCACGCGCACAACCTAGCCCTTTTCTGCTCTGTGATCCTTTCTTCTCCCCATCTTATTGTGACTGCCACCATCCATTCCCTCTTAAGATCTGAAGAGGGCGTGGGACGCAACATGGAGGGCCAGAGACGCACAGGTGGCGATTCTCGTTCCTCTCATTGCTTCCTAAATACATACGTTATTCTGGCGATTCTGCTGTCCTTTCAACATAATCTCAACTTCAACTGGGCCGTTATGGCCAGAACGAACTTTGTGTACAAGTAAATTCATGTGCGGTTAGTTTCCGAAGACTATATCTATCAATGAAATCTACAAGATGCCCAGCTCCACGCTTGTAAGGCCCTGTTCTTTTGCTAGCACGTCCGCGCTCTCCGCTACCCCCTATTTCCATCTCCCAATGCCCAATAACTTCCGAATCCCAATTCTCGATTGCGGATCCATAATCCCCTATGCCCTATCTACTATCACTTACGACCTCTTTTGTGAGGATCTGGTTCAGGAAAGATTGAACTATTGAATAATGCACCTGGGTACAAGGCGAGGCTATATATAGGCTCGACACAAAGGCAGTAACCCTGGTGTTACTAGAAGGTTCCGCGGGTCGCGAAGCGTCCCGAATGGGTCCTTCCCGAATTCGGTAGAAGGCAATTCGGTGGCAATCGAAAAGCCTAGGATTAGGTGCACTCAACCTAGTTCGGTGCCTATAACTATAAAAGATATAGTAAAGCAACAAACCTAGGAAATTAAGCAAAGCAAGCAAAACAAAATAAAGCTAAGCTAGATAAAGCATAATCAAGCTAGTAAATCATAGCAAAGCCGTCGTACTCTCACACGTCCCTCCCTCAAAGCTGGGTGGCGTGGGATACACCCTGCTTCACAAGTTAATCCTTGAGAGCACGGCGTGCATTGCCCATATCAGCTTCTGCAACCCAACTGTCCTCCGACGGGTCGTATCCCTTCCAGCGTATCAGGAACTCGAGCGTGTTGCCGCGTCTGCGTCGATGAGCGAGAACTCGTTCCACCTCGTACTCTGGTTCATCTTGTACGAGAACAGGTGGTGGTGGCGGTAGCTGTCGTCCTGTGAACTGCTGGTTGGGGTCCTTGTAGGGCTTCAGCAGCTGAACATGGAAAGAGTTGTGAAGCTTCCATGTAGAAGGTAAGCGCAAGCAGAATGTAACTAGTGTCATCATCGCCTCAACGCGAAAGGGACCACAGAAGCGAGGCCGGAGCCTGGATGGAATGTGGGACAAGTCCAAGCTGCGTGAGTCGAAAAGCACCTGATCTCCGACTGCTACTGAGTGATCTCGTCGCTATCGATCGGCATACTGCTTCTGGGTGTGCTGCATCGTAGTGAGACGTCGATCAGTCTTCTCCCATAGCTGCTGCATGGTGGTGACGAAGTCGTGTGCGGCTTGGACGTGTGCCAGTACGGTTGGCTGCTGTGGTGTAAATGGTTCAAGTCCATAGCACATTAAGAAAGGAGATTTCCCTGTGGCCGCATGCGACGCGTTGTTGTAAGCGAACTCAAGCGTTGGTAACTGTTGATTCTAGTGGCTGATGTCGTCTTTGCAAGCTGTGCGCAATAACTGTTCAACCACCTGATTGAGTCGCTCAGTCTGTCCGTCAGTCTGGGGGTGGTATGCTGAAGACATTGCAAGCTTTGTCCCCAACAATCCCATGAGTTCCCTCCAGAACTTACTAGTGAATTTTGGGTCTCTGTCTGAGATGAGTGTAGCGGGGATGCCGTGGATGGTGATGATGCGGTCGAAGAAGAGGCGAGCGGATGCTTCAGCTGTAGCTGTGGCGTTGGTCGGAATGAAGTGTCCCATTTTAGAGAACTTGTCTATCACCACGAGTATAGTGTTATGCCCTCGTGAGGTCGAAGGAAGACCAGTGATGAAGTCTAGGCTAACGACTTGCCATGGCTGCTCCGGTACGGGTAGAGGCTGAAGTAACCCTGCTTTTTTCTGCTTGCTACTCTTCATCCGCTGGCACGTGTCGCATGAAGTGACGAACTGCTGCACGTCTGCTGCCATCCGGGGCCAGTAGTAGTACTTCGCAATTCCCGCTAACGTCTTGTTGCTCCCGAAATGTCCCGCGTATGCCACATCGTGGAACTCCTCCAGTAAGATCTGTCGGAGCGGGGCATAGTTCGGTACCCAAATCTTTCCCGATCCCTTTCTTACAGCTAAGTCATTCTCCTACTGTAACAGCTTCTGGTTCTGTGCTGTAGCGATCTCTGCGTCCACGGAGTACCCATGTTGGAATAGACCCTTGAGCAGAGGGTTCATCCCGTCGAGCTGGATGCCTGCTACAAGTCCGGGGGGGCTCAACGCGTCTGCTTTGTTGTATAGCCTGGGCTTGTAGACGATGTCGTAGTGGAAGTGGGTCTCCAAGGAGTCCATCCACCACACCTGTCGCCGTGAGAGCGTCGGCTGCGACTTTAGATATTTGAGGCTGCAGTGGTCAGTGTAAACTGTAGTCTTGGCTCCCTCTAGGTAACACCTCCACGCCTTGAAGGCTGTGACTATCGCTAAGGCTTCCTTGTCATGGATGGGGTAGTTCAGTTCTGCTCCGTGTAGCTTCTTACTTAGGAAGGCGATGGGCTGCAAACCGTATTCGCGATCCTACATCAGTACTGCTCCAACTGCTTGGTCACTAGCGTCTGCTTCCACCACGTAGTCTCTATCTGGATCCGGTAGGATGAGTACTGGCGCTGTAGTCAGTGCTGTCTGTAGCTGCTCCATGGCTTGCTGTTGAGGAGTATCCCATTTATAGGGCATATCCTTTTTTCAGTAGGTTGGTCAGTGGCACTGCTATCTAACCGTACTGCGGCACGAACCTGTTGTAGTAGTTGGCGAAGCCTAGGAACTGCTGCAACTCCTTCACGTTCTCTGGAACTTTCCACTTCTTGACGGCTTCGATCTTCCGCGGGTCCACGTGTACGCCCTCCGCACTCACCATGTGCCCGAGAAACTGCACCTTCTTCAGGGCGAAGTCGCTCTTTGACAGCTTCACGTAGAACTTGTTCTTCCGCAGGATCTCGAAGACTTTTCGCAGATGCTCCATATGCTCCTTCATATTCTTGGAGTAGATCAGTATGCCGTCCAAGTACACTACCACGCACTCGTCCAGCAGGGGCCGTAGGATGTGGTTCATCTCTGCCTGGAACGTCGCTGGTGCGTTGCAGAGTCCGAACGGCATCACCAAGTATTCGTAGGAGCCGTATCTGGTACGGAACGCCGTCTTGTGGATCGAGTTGTCCGCCATCTTGATCTGCCAGCAACCCGACCGTAGGTCCCGCTTTGAAAACACCGTCGCACCACGCAGTTGGTCTAGAAGATCGTCTATGCGCGGTATGGGGTATTTGTTCTTGACTGTCTGTTTGTTCAGTGCGCGGTAGTCGATGCACATCTGTAAACTACCGTCTGGCTTAGGAGCGAAGAGAACCGGTGCGCCGTAGGGAGAGGTGGATGGGCGAATCAGTTGTCTGTCCAGTAGATACTCAATCTGTTTCTTCATGTCTGTCAGTTCGGTCGGACTCAGTCGGTATGGTGTGTTGGTGTAAGGGCCTAATAAACTCAAGCTATTATGACTTAATCAAACTTAAAACCTCTCCTCGGGGTCACCTCCAAGGGTCCCTGGGTGCCTGGCACAAGACCAGCCCCTATCCTCGGGTCCGAGTTTGTAGAGAGAGGAGTCAAGAAAGACTTAGCCAAAATAACAAGAGTACCTTGAACGTCGCGCAGCGTGCCGTGCAGACCGTCGATCGGATTAAGCTGATATATCGAAGCTCGCTCCAAGAGCTTTAGAATAAGCCAAGTTGCCTCGCAAAAAGTTCAGCCATTACGAAGTTATGGCTCGGACAGCGTTTGCCTAGCGTTGGAGTGCTAACGTACTAGCGTTGACTCGGGTAGCATTCCGCCGTCGAACCACGTAGAAACGAAATTCCAGTGAGGAAGGAATTCGCATGAATCAATTGACTATCTCCAGGTACAAACAGAGAAGGAATAAATAGTTCTAGCTAGCAAGGACCTTGGGAATCAACCTGGGAACAACCAGGGATGATCCCAAATAATTCCAACCAACAGAACCAACCTGGCTGGACAAAACAGCAGGTGGTAGGTTGGAAAACAACCTCTGGTTCTGTTTTTCCAACCTGGGAAAACAAGAACCAGGTTCAGGTTCTAAAAACAGAACCTGTTTTGTCTTTGCCCAACCAGCCAAATGCTGGTTCTGCTGGTTTCCCCTGGCCTTGTAGCATACAGATACAGACAAACAACATCCAACCTTCACCTAAATTGTACCCCTATAGTGCCTGCCTTGCTACACTATAGTCAACCAAACATAACAGTACAATTTCAAGTTGGATAGAACTGAATCTGCGCAATCAACTCAATCGAACTGCAAAGCTTCCATCTTGGGTTCCTTTGCGAGCTCGTCCTTTCTGCTTGCACTGTTCATAGCGCGTACAATGTTGTGCCGAAGCGCACATTGCGCGAGTACCTGCAAATGCTTCAAGCGAAAATTGCGAAAGCAAACAAACACACGAACACAACATTCACACGCAAATGCACTCGCACACACATACTCGTACAAACAGACGGCAGGATGTTGTGCAAAGTGAATTTGCACCCAACACACTCCCTCTCAGCCTGCCGGCTGCATTCCCATCATTCCATGCTAGTTCATGCTCATTCCACTCATGCGCACACAACGCCAATGAGGCTCATCCGCAAGCCTCTTGGTGAGAAAGTCTGCTGGCTGCTGGTGAGTCTTGATGTAGATCGGATTCACAGTCCCCCTCTTCACCTCCTTACGCAGCCAGTGCCACTTGATACGCATGTGCTTGTTCAGCCCGTGAAGCACAGCGTTCTTGGCCATCCCAAGAGCCCCCTTGCTATCACAAAACAGCGGCGTAGCAACCTTCTGCTCCTGGCCAATCTCCTCTAACAACCTCCTCAGCCAAATCACCTCCTTCACCCCATGGAACATTGCCATGTACTCTGATTCAACAGAAGAGAGTGTCGTCTCCGTCTGCTTCTTGGACCTCCAACTAACAGGTCCACCCCCAACTACGCAGATGTATCCTCCCACAGATGAGGAATCCTCCTTTTCAGAAGCCCATGTAGCATCGGTAAAGCAAGTGAGAAAGAGCTTGCCTTCTTCAAGCCTCTCCCCCTTCTCTTTCAGCACCTCAACCCCTTTCTGCTTCACCTGTGCAGATGCGGAGTATTGGACTCCAATGCTTGGGTGAGAGTTCAAATACTTCACCACGCGCTCAGCTGCATCCACCTGCTCCTCTGATGGATTCTGCACCACCCTGGCCAGCTGCCCAACCGAGAAAGAAATGTCGGGCCTCGTGTGAACTGCTGCATACAAGAGGCTGCCCACCAAGGACTGAAATTGCTGCTGCTCTTCAGCTTCAACCCCTTCATCCTCTGCAGCCTTCACAAGCTTGAATTCTGCTGGCAGGGGAGTTGCAACCTTGCGCTCATTCTCAATCCCACACTTCTCCCCCAGCTCCTTGATGAACTTCTCCTGGTGCAGCTTCAACCACCTGTGATCCAGATCCCTCTCCACGTGCATCCCGAGGTAGTACTTTACCTCCCCAAGGTTCTTGCACTTGAAGTTCTCCATCAGCTGCTGCTGCACTTTCTGGATCTCCTTCATGCTGCTGCTGAAGAGAAGAATGTCGTCCACGTAGACCAGAAACATCACCAGCTCCTCCCCCTCCCCCTTGAGAAAGAGGCTCTCATCACAGCTGCTGGTCCTGAATCCTATCTCCTCTAAAACAGCTGCCAACTTCTGGTACCAGCAGCGTGGCGCCTGCTTCAAGCCGTAGATGGACTTTTTCAGCTTGCACACCCTGCCCGTACCATCCTCATACCCAGGCGGCTGCGTCATGAACACCTCCTCCTCTAAAATCCCATTGAGGAATGCCGTTGATATATCCATCTGAATGATGAATTTCCCACTAACGGCTGCATCTGCCAACAAGACACGGAGGGTAGGGGGTTTGGCAGTGGGAGCAAAGATCTCATTGAAGTCCCGCTTCTCCTTCTGCATAAATCCCTTAGCCACCAACCTACTCTTGTAGATGGTGACCTGCCCCTTGTCGTCAGTCTTGATCCTTAGCACCCACTTGCATTGTACCGCTTTCTTTCCCTCAGGCAGCACCACTAGTTCCCAAGTCCCATTCTCCAGCAGGCTCTGGTACTCAGCATCCCTAGAAGCCAGCCACTTGTCCCTATCTGGTCCAGCTAATGCCTCCTCCATGCTAGCTGGTTCCTCTGGTGCACGGGCAAGAAAACAGTACCCAGGCTTATCCTCCTCATCCGGGTCATAGCCGTGCGGTAGAATCAGCAATGCCTCCTCGGTCCCTAGCTGCTGCTCTGCTGCATCAGCTCCTGCAGTCAGCTTCATTGTTGCCATGCGGGTGCGTCCTGGCCTAGAGACAGGTGTCTCCCATCCCTTCATTACAACACCCTTTGGCTTCCTCCTTTGTGGTAGCTTAGGCACCTTAGCTTTGCCTTGCTGCTGCTCTCCTCCCTCAGATTCAGCAGCTTCCCTGATGCTACCACTAGTCTCCACATCACCTCCTCCACCAGCAGGTGCCTCCTGCACCTTCTCTCCATCACCACCCTCTGCAGCTGCCTCCTCTCCCTCCTCCCGCACACTAGGAGTCAGGTCCAGCTGCATGGTGATCTGCTCCATCTCTTGTAATATTTTGGCCTCTGGCTGTTGCTTCCAGCCCCCATACATCAGGCCCTCAACAAACTTCACATCCCTGCTGTCAAACAACACACCCTTGCGTGGTTCCCACAGCAACCATCCCTTGCTCTCGGCAGCCAGCCCCAAATGCACACACCAGATTGCACTTGCCCCCAACTTACTGCGGTAGGTCTTGGGGACGTGGGCGACTGCCATGCAACCAAACACCCTTAGCATATCCACCGGCGGCTTCCTCCCAAGCCACCTCTCCAACGGCACCCACGAATCATCCCCAACCTTGGTGAGCACCCTGTTCCTAGCCACGGTAGCGTGCCGAACAGCATGGGGCCACATCGAGTTGCCCAGCCCAGATTCTATGAGCAGCGCCCTAGCTGTCTCTAGAATAGTCCGGTTTGCCCGTTCTGCTACACCGTTGGACTGTGGGGTGTAAGCCGTGGTCAGCTCCCTCTGAATGCCCTGCATCCGAGTTGGTTGCGTCTGTTCAGGATGCCCCAGCCTATAGGAAGCGTAGAGGCACGCCGCCATCGGAGCGCGACGACGAGCAGGAGTGAAGCCCTCCTCCCGCGGCGAGAAGTGCGGCAGGGCCTTCCTGCCACCACGTGTTGTGCTCGCGCGGAGGGAGAAGCCGGGGGCGGGGGCCGAGGAGCAGATCGATATTATGCAGCACGATGCAGGCGGAGACGTATTGCGGGGCGCGGAAAATGTCACACTCCAGCCGGCCGTCCAGCATACGCCAGCGCGTCTTGAGCCTGCCGTTCACCTGCTCGACGATCATTCGCGCGCGGCTCTGCTGCAGGTTCCACACGCACTGCTCGTCCGGTAGTCCGCGGCCTGGAAGCGCCCTGTAGGGAGTGTAGATTTAGTCACGTAGGCCATAGGCGGTGTCGCTGACGATGACGTAGTCGTAGAGACCTCCTAGCTCGATCTTGTGTCGTGCCGGACTGTGCTGGAAGACCCTGGCGTCATTTACGCTTCCTGGCCATCCAACGTAGAAGTCATAAATGTAGCCACTGTAGTCACAAATTAGTTGTGCTATGATGTTGAATAGTCCTTTGCGATTACGGAAATCTTCGCAATGTGGCCCCTGTCCCTGGTAGTGGATGTACGTGCCGTCCATGGCACCGACGACGCCTGGAATTCTCGCTTCCGCACGAAATTTCCGTTCGAAGACTTGACACATTTCAAAGTCAGGGTAGATGGCCCACTTCTCAAGTAAGACCCTGTTGACGAAGTCAAGAAATTGCGTGAAAAGTTTCTGGGCATGAGAATACGAATACCCAAAGTGCAGGCCGAGTTGACGGAATGTCATACCATGATCGAGACGGTTAAGTCTCAGGGCGATGAAGATGAAGTGGAAAAGGGGATGTGTCCGCGTAGTGGTGTTGTAGCGCTGGTACTGGCGCACGAGGTAAATGAATAAACGCCGGTCCACGTGCATGTACTCGTAAAACTTATCCTCGGGCAGTAGGGTAATCAGCTTGAACCACCTCATGCGGGCATCCTGGCGATCTCCACGGACGAAGACGCGGGTCTGTCGCAGAGTGAATGCAGCGACGAGGGTGGGGATGGCCGAGCCAATGGCAGTGAGCGTAGGAAGTACGAGGCATCGTAGGTATCCCTGCTGCACAATCCCGAGAAAGCGGACGAGCTGTATGAGAGTCATTGTGAGATGCTGAGTTGGAAAATGGTTCAGCTGGCTGATATTGTATCGTGCTCAACTGTCCCTTGGGCGAAGTTGAGCTGGAGGTCTAGGGCTCATTTTTTTTAGCAGCACTCCGGTGACGTGTCGCGAAGTGAAGTAATAGAAACTGGGTAACCTACAGTCCCTATGTGCGACTCGGTTCCCCCCTTGTAAATTCGAACTTGCAAATTCGCACCTACGTGTGTGATTGTGAATCTACAAGCATTGTCACCCGCGGTTCGAACATTGGCACAGTTCAAAATTGAGTCAAGTTCAGCTTATAAAAACCTGCTTAAATCGAGCCAAAAACATGAACTTTCTAAAACCCCTGTTTCACACACGCCCTAAGACTCGATGATGTGTCTCTTTGACGTAAGCTGTCGTCTCGAGACTAGCTTGGATGTTGCTACACCTGGTCCGCGGTATTTTAACCGCCGCTATCTTAACCACGCGAGGGTACTTCTCCTTTGTCAAACTTATTTAGTCGGGTTTATTGAAACATTTACGAGGGTAGTATCTAGCATTCCCTCCAAGAGATGACGGCAACAAAACTCAGTCAATGCCGATTCGCCCTCTTTCACGGAGCACTAAGTGTGAGTTTCTTTAAACGGAAATGCCTTCGGCTGCAGAATCATAGCCTCGAAATCTCTGGGTGCCATCTCATTACCCAAAAACAAAAATAGGAGGTTCGAAAGAACAAAGGGTACGTTCCTGGCTCGTGTCAAGCTTCGGGCCTTCCCAGGAAGGCCAGAAGCTTTGGGTCAAACTCCCTGTCAAACTTCAGGTCTTCCGGAAACAGGGGCAATTTTTGGCCGGAAGACCCGAAGTTGGTCTCGGGTGGCCTAAAATGGGTCCAACTTCTGGTCATCCGCGGATGACTGGAAGCTTGACACTAGCCAGGAACGTACCCAAAGTTCACTTGGTTAAAATACCGCGGACCAGGTGTATGGCTGAAACACGAATACCCTGTGAGCAGTGGACATGCCAATGACCAGGGCCCACGTTATCAGGGCAAAACATCCTGATTACCCTGAATTTAGGATGCAGTTTTGTATTTACCCTGCAATTTCAGAATAGTCATAATTTTAACCCTGAGGTCACAGGATGTTTTTATGTGAAATGCCCTGGAGTTTCAGGATGGCCGTAGTGTTCTTCCCTGTAGCGTCAGGATGAATGTCGAGGCCTGCCCTGACGCGGATTTTAGGGGGGGGGGGGGGGGTGGGGTGGGTGTAAGGGGGGGTGTTCCGTTTCGGGGGGAATTTTTTCCCGAGGATTTTTGTCTCCGTTGAAATTTTCCCCCGTGTATGTTTCCCGCCTTCGCACGTTCTCTTCCCCTTGACATTTCCGATCCCCCGCTACACCAGCCAAGCCAACCCCATCACCCACCGCCAAGGCAACTCGTCCTCTGCCTGGCTAGCTCTAGCTGGGTTTCTCACGCTGAAATCAGAACCCTACCCTGAACACTATTATTTTTGCCCTGACAGGTCAGGATTAGTTTCTGCAAAAGCCCTGACCAATCAGGAAGGCTCTGAAGATTTGCCCTGAGAAATCAGGGCATTTTTTAAGATTCTAGAAAAGTGCCCTGAGGGCTCAGGGTGCCCCAAAACCTAGCACGTGCCCTGCCAATGACTCCCTGTCTATTCAATGTTACACTTTCGTTATCAGCTGTTACGTTTCGTCAAGCTCGCCAAGGCCGCTGGAGCAGGCTTTTGGGTGCAGTGCAGCACAAGGCAAGCCGAAACCTGTGGATGCCTTCACTTCCGACACGTCTCATCCACAGAGTTTCTGTCAGGAGTCTCACGCATCACGCTCCTCTGTGTTCAATTTTCGACCGAGTCGGACATTCATATGCAATTTCTAACGCGAAGCTAGGCAGCAGCGGCGGTACGATTCGTCGAGTTTCGTCCCACTAAGAGAATGACGGCCGCAACGAGAGTGACGGACCTGCCTGACGACTGCCTCGGGTGCGTCCTCTCCTTCCTACCTCCCGCTCTCATCGCCCGCTGTGCATTCGTCTGCTCTGCTTGGCGCGCCGCTGCTGCGTCTCCCGTGGCGTGGATGCGCGTGCTGCCCGCCCTCTGCTAGCACGCCTGCTTCACCGCGCTGCCGCTCGCCTCCCGCCACCCCCACCCGCGCGCGTGGTGCCGCGCGCTGTGCGGGGGCGTGCTGCTGCACGGCGGGGTGTTCCACGCGCGCATGGACCCCAACACCGCCAAGCTCACTGTCAGCATCAGTATCGCCAAGGCGTGCGCGATCACATGGATGGACGACCCTCGCTACTGGCACATGGAGACGGGGAGTGCGGCGGGCGCGGTGTTCCCCGAGGTGCCGCACCTCCTGACCGTGTGCTGGCTCGAGGCGAGCGCGCACGTCGCGCTGCCGTCCCCCCTGCGCTGCGGGGTGTACGACGTGGCATGGCGTGTCGCGCGCGACCCGACGCACGATGAGTACGCACGGGCAGCAGGCGAGCAGCCGAGGCGCGTGGGGCTGTTGCACGCAGGCGGCGACGAGAGCGAGGAGGAGGACGAGGAGGATGACGATATGGAGTTGGAGGGCGGGGATGGTGGGGTGCATGGCGGAGAGCAGACACCAGGTGGGTATGCCACGCTCCAAGTAACGAATGGCGATGCGGTGGGTGGCGGTGGCGTTGCGGGGAACCCGTTCCACCACATGGTGGGGCTCATGCGCCGCCTCGTGGGGCGCACGCACGCCGTGCAGGCACGGCGCACTGAGGCTCGCGGGCCGCACAGCAGCGAGCAGCAGAACTGGGAGCAGAGGAGGGAGGCGTGGAGGCGAGTGGAGAAGCGGTGCTGGTTCAAGTGGGTGCGGCAGCCCACATGGAGCAACGTGCGGGAGGAGGGGTGTGCTGGGGGAGGGGGAGGCGCGCAGAGGCAGCTGCGAGTTTCCGCTGCCACCATCGCCATGCTGCCTGACTGGACCACCCTGCCTGCGGGCCGTGTGAGCATCAGGGGGGCAAGCGCAAGGGAGACGCAAGTGGCGCCGACGCTGAGTATGCGGCTGTGGGAGACGGAGAGTGGGTGGTGGAAGGATGGGCTCTACTTGGATGCGCTGCAGCTCACAGAGACGTGAAGCCGTGCACAAGTCGTTCACATTGGATCTGTACATGCCTGACTCTCGACACAGTCCTCGTTTACAGTCCATGCTAGTGGCTGGATAGAAAGTGGACTTCTGCCCCTCCCCCGCCGGGCCGCCGCCTTCCACGGATTTGTCACAGATTCTTAGGGTTGAAGAAAATAGCTGCTGTAGTACATCCCAAATGACCCACAGGACCCTGGGCCCAAATGTTCCACAGGCTGATAGATATGATTTTCCACAGGACCCAGACCCTGGGCCCAGATGTTATTTGCCACCCTTGAAATTTAGGGTCCCATCCAGGGCTGTTTTTTCACTAAAACTCTAGCTAAAGGTAGTCTCAGAAATCACACACGATGGGCGTCCCTGAACTATTATAAAAGGACTGCCATGTGAGAGCAAAGAGAGAGAGCAAACACGGCAGTACAAGAGAGACCTGGTAGTACTACTAAAAGCAGTAACCATGCCACAAGGGGCCAAACAACTGCCGAAACACTCCCAGTGCCCCAACCCCTAGCCCGCTCTTGAGGAGCCTCAAGCACTGAGCCATCAATGATTGAGGAACCTCAAGAGTAGGTTGATTTCAACACACATGGGAACTCCCACACACACCACCCCCCAACCCCCCTCCGCCGAACCCCGACCTCCAAGCCATTCTAAATTACACCCGTCGAAGGCAAGCCACCGGCCACATGGCGAGCACGCAGTGCGCGCGTGGCGGCGTCATCAGTCAGCATGTACACGGGCGCGCGCAGCACGGTCAGTTGTTGAGCTTGACGCGCGGGATGACCATGGTGCTGACGCCGTGCGCCGCCAGGTACTTGCCGCAGTGGATGTCGCGGTCCTTGATCTGCGCCCACGACAGCCGCGCCAAGATCGTCTTGGCGCCGGGCGTGCCCACGGCCACGATGGAGCCGCCCAATGTGAGCAGCGCGAGCGGCGTGACGGGCGTGAAGTACTTGGCGATGGGGTAGTCGGGGATGAACGTGGGCATGGTGGCGCCGTGCGGCATGCGCCGCAGCTTGTCGAAGTGGTACGTGCCGTTGATGATGTTGTACAGCGGCGCCAGCAGCAGGTACCTGACGTCGCCCGCGCCCTTGGCGATCACGTTCATCAGCGCGAAGTTGGACGGGATGAAGTACGTGCGGCACCCCAGCCCCGTCAGGTCCGCGCCGTTCTCCTCTGCGCGCACAAACATACACGAGCTTGCGCTCCTTATCAGCGAGAGATGGGAAGCAAAAGAGCATCAAGAAGTTATTGAACATAGTCTGCGGGGAATGCTGCATCATCAATCCTTGCGACACTCACTGGCGTTCTTGGCGAGGTTCCTGAAGAAGCGCGCCATGATGGTGTACTTGATGGGCCGGAAGTGCAGCCTCCACGCCAGCCGCGACACCTCCTTGGTCATCTGCGCCTTGGTGGCGGGGCACCCATCTGCCAGGGGCGACACCGCGTTCACGCCCACCTTTCCGCCGCTGCTGCTACCGGCAGCGGCGTCGCTGGTGGCGAAGAGGTCGTTGAGGTGCAGCAGCACCTCCCAGGGGTTCTTGATGGTCCCCGCGATGCGCTCCAGGCGCGTCACTAGCTGCTTGATCGCCGGTGTCTCCTCCATGTAGTACCCCTCCCCGTCGTCACTCGCGGCGACGACCGCGCTTGCCGCGGCACCGGGGAGCACACCCGCGACAGGGTCTGAGCTAGGCGCGTCTGGGGTTGTTGTGCTCTGAGCTGCGCAGAAAGGCGAGGCGACCAAGAGGATGACGAGGAGGGGCAGGCGACAAGAGATGCGGCGCATGGACGACGTGCTAGGCGTGGTGGGAGCCATGAATGGCGAAACTGCTTGGCAGCTGGGGCGGGTTGAAGGTGGCGGAATGGCGGGAAAGCTGGAAGAACAGCTAATTTGAGTGAAAAAACAAGAGCTATGTGGGGAATGAAAGAGCTATGTGGGGAATGGTACTGTACAGTAGCCTGTTGGCGAAAGCAGATTGTTGGCGAAAGGGAAGGATGGTCTTGTGTTTTTTAAGCACCCTGTCTCCAGTGGAAAAGGAATAATTTGTCTTTTTATTGTTTTTATTGCTTTTATTTTCGTACGTTTGTTCATAGGTGGGGAGTTGTGGCTGACAAAAATTACCACCTTATGCCACAACAATTTGTCCCGTCATCTCGACAAAGACTCTCTGTGCCCTTTCAAAAGAAGTTTTCGTTCGGATCCACCCTGGCGTAGTTGAGCAGCACAAGAATCCCAATTCGCCAAACGACATTGCCCCAGCTCGACGGAAAGAGCTTTGGAGAGCGGCTAAGTAGCCGATTCGGACTCGACCACCACAGTCATTTTGGGAGTGGTGGGGGGGGGGAGGTGTGGGGGGAAGGCGCAACCTTGCGAGCGGAAGAGGGACGTGAAATGCGCTCAGGAGAAGAACGAGAAAATCCCAAGCCAAGTCGCGATTGCTCAGGTCAGAGCGAGGCACCAAGGTGAGCAAAGGTATTCTAGCGGGCAGTAAAAATATGTGTGTTATATTCATTTACATATTTGTTTTTCCTGTGCCACGAACGCATAGCGTCCCCCACACATAGGGGCGAACATCCAGTTGTGTCGAAGGGCAGGAAAAAATAGGGGGAATCAAATATGACCAGGTTTACTGTAACGAGATTGCGCTTGTTTGTGGACACGCAACTTGCATGCTGACGTGACAAAATCCTAACCATCGAAAACTCGTGAGATTGGCTTGTCAATTTGTCATCCGATGAACTGTAACAACCAAGGCACTTGACCTCACGTCAGTCCATCTGGTAGGAATACCTCGCTAAAACGGGCGACCGCCAGCGCACCAGCCCCCAGACCCAAACTTTTCAAAAACAGAATCTCAAATAAATCAGGTTCAGAACAAAATGAATTACAAAAACAATACAAATCATCGTTGCTAAACCCAAAAAAAATCCGGGTTGTATTGTAAGCGTAAGTGCGCAGCACGAGCCTTAGGACCACACCCGATCGGTTGTCTAGATCGATCACGATCTATAAGTTCCCAGAAACCAGGATCAGCGATCAGGGCAATCGGGAGCAATCTATCGATCGCAATCGACGAGTCGACCCGTCTCAATCAATCGCTTCGATCTACCTCGATCGATCGAGATCAATGTAGATCTATAGAGATCCATTGATCGGCAGCGATTGGGTGTCTTTTAGCGAACCCCGCGACGAGTTACTTTATCGCGCAGAAGTTGTTCTCACATCGAAAGTATAGTAAATTGGGCGAAAATCTCTGGAATGGTGGTTTCGCGGTGGTCACAATGTTGATGGCGAGAATCTATTTTTATCGCCATGACTCGCCAAAGCTGCGAAATAACCAGGTGATGACGCCATGCAGTTTTACAAAAACTCCGCCGAAAAACTTTATTGATCGGGCGGCGCAGGCACTGCAATTTGAACTGGCCCGCTCCGACTCGATTCGACCTGATCAGAGCCGATCAGTAGCGGTATGGTCCACGTCCTTAGGACGTGGTGCAGATTGTTACGATCGGAGAATGGTCGACCCTAGGATCACCTCGGGAAGGTTCGCACACAACTAAGTGGTGGTGGTGGGCCCTTGACCTCAAAACAGAGTGAATGTAAAATGCTTTGAGATGATTAAAACATGCAAATACAGAAAGTATAAATATGAGCACAGGGCAATTCGAAACGACCTAACTAGCCATGTACTCTAAGGAATACATTCCCTTATTCAAATTTATTCCCAACCGTGCGGCGCGCACAGTTACGAAATTGTTCCCACCAAATCCCTCTTCCCTGCAGCTGCCCGATGCCGTATGCTCAGACGGTCCAGATCCATTCCAATCGTGTGCGTCGCTTCGAGTTAACTCCGACTCCTTGCATTCATCCTCGTTACCTTGTGTTTCGTTTAGCTGCAGTTAGGAGCGTACAATAGCATTTCACTATTCATAGCTCGACTTGACCTGCTTGACCACTCCGCTGAGTTCGGAGCAGTGGTGGTACCGCTGGCGTGGCAGTCGCTTCGTGAGGAAGTCCGTTGCCATGTCACCTGTCGTGCAATATGTCAAGTCAACCTTGCCTTTGTCCACTTCGTCCTTGACGAAGAAATACCGCAGCGCAATGTGCTTGGTGCGGTTGATAAAGCCAGGTTTGTTCGCGATGCGGATCGCGCTCTAGTTGTCGAAGTGAAGCCGAAAGGTGGGCGAAACTGGAATTTTTGCCTCCTGCAGGAGTTCTTGCAGGTATAGGCCTTCACGAACTGCTGCTGTAGCTGTGATGGATTCCGCTTCCGCTAATGATACGGCAACCAGCTCCTGTTTCTGCGAGTTCCATAAAATTGGTCCCGTTGGCTCGAGTCGGAACAGGAAGCCAGTCCTGGACCGTCGATTGTCGGGGTCTGCTGCGTGATCGGCGTCCACGTAGCCGATGAGGTTGAAGGATGGGGTCGGCACTGTAGCAGAGCCCAATCTTGGGCGTTGAAACGAAGAACTGTAAGGCGCGCTGCAAATCTAGAAGGTTCACAGCCGTTGGTCTGCGCGAGTATTGAGCCAGTTGGCTTGCAATGTAGGAAAGTTCGGGCCTGCAGGTAACAGAGGCGAAGAGTAGGCATCCCAGCTGCTGCTGAAAAGTCTGAATCCCAGCAGGGGATAGGGCTTTGTTGTCAGGTTTGTGGTTCGGTCCGGGGGTTCGGTAGGGAGTGGAGAATGGTGCAGGCGAAATGTTGAAGCGTTTCCCAAGCTCCTCTGCATACTTAGCCGCTGAGAGGTGGATAGCTCCTGGCATGTAAGAGATGTTGAGGCCTAAGAACTGCTTCACCTCGCAGGTAATGTCGACGCGTCCTGCCAGACTCCTCTCGAACTGCTCCAGTAGTTCATTGCTTGAACCTGTAGGAGGTCGTCGACGTAGACCGTGAGTAAGATGTATTCGCCGCGGAAATCATGGCGGTACATCCCTGGGTCGTGAGGCAGCTGTTTAAACCCAATTTCAAGCAGAATGTTGTGCAGGTACTGCTGCCAGAGCCTTGGCGCTTGTTTGATCCCGTAAAGAGATTTACGCAGTTGACACACGCGTGAATCCCCTTCGCCATAGGTGTGCGGCTGCTCCACGTAGATCACAGCGTCTACTAACGCGTATAGGAACACGTTCTTCACGTCGATCTGACGCAGAGGCAGGTGCCTTGCAGCTGCGATGGCGAGCAGGATTCGGACGGAAGTGTGACGGCTGACCGGCGCAAATGTCTACTCGAACTCGATGCCGTGCCTTTTATCATAGCCGCGCACCACCCAATGCGCCTTGAAATGCTCAATCGTGCCGTCTGCTGCGGTCTTCACGAGGAAGACCCACTTGCCGGAGAGGACCCTTGCACCTTTAATTGCTGCGCGGTCGACCAGTACTCAGGTGTCTCGGGATTCGAGTGCCTTAATCTCCGCACCCATAACCTCGCGCCACTCCCTGTGTGGTCCGGTGAGAGCTTGGCGCGGGATTCTCGGCTCGATGACACGTGGCGCCTTTGAGGTTGCGGTGTGGAGTCCGAGTAGCTGCAGCCCGGAGACGGTGCTGTCATGGCGATGCTGTGGGGTAACCCCCTGCACATCGTCGTCGTCGCTCTCTGGCTCAGGCGGTGCTGGTGGCGTTGCGCCTCTGTCGCTTGCTCCCGTTCCGCCCATTCCTCCTCCAGAGGAATTGTCGTCATTGTCGTCGCTGCTGTGGCGGTCTCCTCTCGTGAACTCGCCCCTGGTGTCCTGCTCCAGGATTGCTGCAGCGGCTTCGTCCTCGGGTGTTGCATAGTTGTGCCCGTCATTTGCGTAAACGTGGTTCGCATTTGTCTGCTCGTCGTGGCGGAACTGCTCGAGGAAGAGGCGTTCGTAGAAGATGACGTCACACGCGTGGGTGGTTTTCTGGCTGAGCAGGTCCAGAATGATCCATGCCTTGTATTCATGACTGATGACGAGGTCAATTCCCTAGCGCGCGGCTGGCGAACTTGCCGATAGTTGAAGTTGGTGGGGGATATTGCGCCATGCACCTCCACACGTGGAGTATGGAGGTGTCACCCTTGGTCCCGATCCATTTCACATGCGGTGACAAGTTGCTGGTGATGGATCTTGTTGACAGCACATGTGCACTAGCACAGCGTGGTGCATCGCGTAAGTCCAGTAGATCGGCGGCAGCTTCGACTGCTTCATCAGCGCCCGTACCTTCGTCATGAGCGTGAGGTTCGTTCGCACGGCTACGCCCTGCTGTTGGTGCGCATAGGGGAGAGAAATGCGATACTCGATCCCCTTGTGCGCCAGAAAATCTTGTAATTCCTTGCTCCTGAACTCCGCTACGCCGTCAGATTGCCAAATTTTCAGCTTCTCCCCAGATTGCCGCTGCGCGTGCGCTAGCCAGAGGCGGAAAACTTCATACGCTCTGCTGCGCGCTTCCATGTTCACGACCCACACGAAACGTGTCCCAGCGTCGATGAAGGTGAGCGTATATAGCTCGTCGTTGATTCCGCAGTGCCCCACGTTCAAGAAATCGCTGTAAACCTTTGTCAAATGATATATATGTTATATATTGGTAGGCTGTAGTGGGGTAGATGTTATAGGGGATAACACTTTAGGGTTCTCCTTGTACCAATTTCTCTCGATAGTCACAACAACCTTGCCTAGCTATCTCGACATGGCATCTAGAGCAGGTTCTTAGGACCTAACCTTAAGGGCCCACCAGTTACTAAGTTACCTCACCAACGGCCTGCCTACCTGCCTTGCCTGTTTGTCTGCCTAGCCTGCTGCCCGCGCGCGCCTCGGCTGCGCGCGCACGTTTTTTTTTTTTTTTAGCGCGCACAGCTGCTGCCAGCCGCGTCGCGCCCCGTAGGTCGCCCGCGCAGCCCGCCCTGAGCCCGCGCGGCCCGCAGCTGCCCTGCGCACCGTCCGTGCAGCCCGCGCCGAGCCCGCGCGGCCTGCACTGAGCCCGCGCAGCCCGCGCGCAGCCCGCGCAGCCCGCGCGCAGCCCGCGCAGCTCGCGTCGCGCCCCGCCAGCCCGCGCGCAGCCCGTCACTACTCTGCGTGCTTACTTACCTGCTCGCACTGCGCCTGTACCAACTGCCTGCCTGCTACAGTTGCCTGCTGCCTGAGCCTGCAGCCTTTGCCTGCTGCCTGAGCCTGCTGCCTGAGCCTGCTACTTTTGCCTGCGCTGCAACCATGGCGACCCTTACTGTTCTCGCCTTTGAGCCTGACGGCCGCCCCATCGAGTTTGACACCTGGCTTAGTGATCTGCGGCTTTACCTTATGACTGACGTCGCAGACGGAGTATCACTACTAGCCTATGTCACTGGCACTGTCCCTACTCCCGCTGAGAATGCTCCTGCCCCTGAACGAGCACAGTGGGAGCTCCGTGATGCAGTCGCGCGCCTTGTTATTCGCAATCACCTACCGAGGTCTGAGCGCGCGCATTTCAACCAGCTTAAGACTGCTAAGACGCTGTATGATGCTGTCGTTGCCCGCTATTCCGCCCCGGCCACAGCCACCGTTGGTAGTCTCATCCTGCCTTACCTGTTCCCAGACTTAGCCTCGTTTCACACTGCTGCCGACCTTATCACTCACCTCCGCGCTAGTGACGCCCGCTTTCGAGCCGCTCTTACCGACGAGTTCCTCGCCACGAACACCCCCCCGCTGTACTTTACCCTCTACATCCTCGTCACCCGCCTCCCTGACACTCTTCGTTCTGTCAGGGATCACTTCCTTGCCAAGGATCCTCCAACTATCACTCTGGACGACTTCGAGCAGCAGCTGGTCGCAGCAGAGAAGAACATCCTCGCTGTCGGTGCTGCTCGTGGCACTCCTCGCACTCCCCTCTTTGAGGGGTGCTCCCCCTCCCCTCTTGACCCCTCCTACACCTCTGCTGCTACTGCATTCGACTTCCTCGGTGCGGAGAAGGTCGCAGCGGCTTCCGCTCCTGGTGGGAAGCGCGGCGGTGGCAAGGGCAACAAGGGTGGCAGGGGTGGCGGAGGTGGCGGTGGAGGGAGCGGTGGTGGAGGCGGCGGGGGTGGTGGAGGTGGTGGGAGTGGACGTGGGGGTGGAGGCGGTGGGTGGGGTGGCGGCAGGACCGGGGGCGGTGGAGGCGGCAGCGGAGGTGGTGGGGGAGGAGGCAGCGGCAGTGGCGGTGGAGGTGGGAGTGGGGGTGGATCTGGCCAGAAGGGTGGCCCCACTGGTGGCCAGCAGCAGCAGCCACAGCAGCAGCAGCAGCGTCCTCCCCTCACCTCCCAGCAGCTAAATAACTGGTTTGCTGGGCGTGGGGCGACTCGGGGTTCTGACCGCTGCCCCTATGTCATTCGTACTGGTCCCCGCCAGGGTCGCACCTGCGACGGTTTTCACACTGAGTATCGTTGTTTTGCTAGGCTTAGTGACGCCTTGCGCGCCAAGTACCCTGATGCTACTGAGTTCCCCAACTGGGCAGAGCTGCTTAGGCGTGATGTGCCTATCTTTGATCTGGACTATGATGTTATTCTTGCTGCCATGTATGCATTGACTGTTAGTGCTGAGGGTGACTGCTACTTGTGTGTGCCGCCTGACCCTGGTATTGACCCCGGTATAAGGGCTGCAGCCCTAGGTGCTAGTGAGTCTGCTCCCCTTGGTACTGCGTCGGCTCAGGCCTTGCACACGTTTACACTTGACTCTGGTGCTTCCCGCTGTTTCTTTCGCGATAGCACCACCGTCACTCCCCTCCCTGCACCTGTCCCTGTCTCACTGGCTGACCCCTCTGGGGGCCCAGTGCTTGCACGAGCCACGACTGTGCTCCCGTGCCCGGCGGTCCCGTCTGGTGAGCTGTCAGGTCTCCACGTTCCCTCGTTCTCTACGAACCTGGTGAGCAACGCCGTCCTCCAGGATCACTGGGTTGACACCTGGACTCCTGGAGGGCAGCGTGTGGCGATCTGCACGTGCTCCAAGACTGGCCGCCACCTGGCCACGTTCACTCGTGAGCCGGGGTCCAGTCTGTACACCCTCACCACTGTTTCACGCTACACCCCTTTGTCTCCTCAGCTGTACGCGTCTGCTCAGGTAGCTACCTAGTGTGAGTGCCGCCGCTGTCAGAATATTATGCTCTAGCCTGTAGTGGGGTGCTCTATAGCGAGTACAACCCTTCTAGGGTTTGCTATTTGTATCCCCATTCTTGCTAGTGCAACCCTCCTCTTTCGCCTAAACTCTCTTGCCTAGCTAGGACTCTCCTAGCTATGGCTCCTAAGACTACCGGTTATCTTGACATGCTATCAGAGCGGTTACGCTCCTGGCCTGTGGGCCCGCCTGCTTCCGCTGCCTTCCTGTGTGTCGCGCGTCCCGTGGCGCGCGATGTTCGTTTTTTCTTCCCGCCGCGCGCTCGGGGCACGCGGCGGTTTTCTGCCCGCCGTGCGCCCCGAGGCGCGCGGCGGTTTCCCACCGTCGAAGCGCCCCCCGTCGCCCGTCGAAGCGCTCCCCCCCGTCGCCCGTCGAAGCGCCCCCGTCGCCCGTCGGAGCGCCCCCCGTCGCCCGTCGAAACGCCCCCGTCGCCCGTCGAAGCGCCCCTGGGACCCGCGCGCGGCCCGTACGGGCTGCGCCAGGCCCGCGCGCGGCCCGTACGGGCTGCGCCAGGCCCGCGCGCGGCCCGTACAGCCCGCGCGCGGCCCGTACGGCCTGCGCCAGGCCCGCGCGCGGCCCGGGCAGCCCGCGCGCGCCTCGTCCGGCCTGCGGCAGGCCCGTGCGCGCGCCTCGTCCGTCCCCCGAGCTTCTGCCGGCGCCCCACCCCCCACCCCCGCTACTGCCCGCGTTCCTGTGTTAGGGTTTGGGGGTGGAGGGTATGGGGGTGCCGTGAGTGTGAGCCGTCCCCTGCTCCTCCTCCTCCTCCGTCTCCCACTGCTGCAGCTGCTGCTCAGGGGGGTGGGTGTGTGGGAGCCGAGGGTTTAGGGTTTAAGGGGGGTGCCATGGGAGTGGAGCTAGGGTTTCAGCAGGGGGTGTGTGTCGAGGGGTGTGGGACTGTTGGGGGAGGTTGAGGGGAGGTTGCCGTCGTGTCGTACGCAGCGCCTGTACTCCGGGGCACTCACTCCCGGTAGCTCAGAGAGCCGGTTGCGCCGTCGCCTGTGGGTCCGTTGCTCCTGCTGCTCGTCTTAGCCGCGGAGCCTGTTACTCCTGTACTCCGGGGCACTCACTCCCGGTAGCCACTGTGTCGCACCAGAGCCGTCTGTTGCCCGTGTGCCTGCAGCTTCAGTCGTCGCCTCCCATCTACTCTCCTCTCGCCAGCCCTCCTCCTCCTCACTTGCCCGTTGTGACTACCACTAGCTTTGCTCATAATTGTGAACTTTAAACTATTGCTTCTTAAACTTGTGCTCAGAATGTGTGGTGACATTGTGATCCACCCTGAGCTTGTACTGCTTTGCTTGCTCTGCTGATTACACCCCACTTTGGCTATGGGGGTGTGTCAGAATATTATGCTCTAGCCTGTAGTGGGGTGCTCTATAGCGAGTACAACCCTTCTAGGGTTTGCTATTTGTATCCCCATTCTTGCTAGTGCAACCCTCCTCTTTCGCCTAAACTCTCTTGCCTATCTATGACTCTCCTAGCTATGGCTCCTAAGACTACCGGTTATCTTGACAGCCGCCTGTCGCACGACACGCTTCTGTGGCACCACCGCCTTGGTCACCCCTCCCTGCCTCGCCTTTGTAGCTTGCACTCTCGCTCCCTGGTCTCTGGGCTTCCCAGGTCTCTGCCTGCCCTCCCTCCCTCGCCTGCGCCGCCCTGCATTCCCTGCGTCGAGGGGCGGCAGCGCGCCGCTCCTCACTCCTCCTCGTTTCCTCCCACAGAGGCTCCGTTGCAGACGCTCCACCTGGACGTGTGGGGCCCAGCCCGCGTCCAGGGACAGGGCCGTGAGCGGTACTTCCTGCTGGTCGTCAACGACTACACGCGTTACACCACGGTCTTCCCCTTGCGCAGCAAGGGGGACGTCCCTGCTGTTTTGATCCCCTGGATCCGCGCTGTGCGTCTCCAGCTCCGCGAGCGGTTCGAGCGGGACTTTCCTGTCCTGCGTCCGCACTCTGACAGAGGTGGTGAGTTCTCCTCTGACCTCTTGGCAGCCTTCTGTGCGGAGCACGGCATCACCCAGTCGTTCACGCTTCCGGCCTCTCTGCAGCAGAATGGGGTTGCTGAGCGCCGCATTGGCTTAGTCATGGAGGTCGCTCGTACCTCCATGATCCATGCGGCAGCTCCCCATTTTCTGTGGCCGTTTGCGGTCCGGTACGCCGCGCATCAGCTCAACCTCTGGCCCCGTGTCTCCTTGCCGGAGACCTCGCCCACGCTGCTGTGGACGGGGGAGGTTGGCGATGCGTCGCGTTTCCGGGTCTGGGGTGCTCGTGCCTTTGTCCGCGATCTCACCGCGGACAAGCTCTCTGCTCGCGCCATTCCCTGCGTCTTCCTTGGTTTTCCTCGTGACGCGCCTGGCTGGCAGTTTCCACCTCGCGCCGTGTCTTTGCATCTCAGGACGTCACCTTTGACGAGTCTGTTCCCTTCTACCGTCTCTTTCCCTACCGCACTGCCTCTCGCCCCCCCCCCGCCGCTCTTTCTCGCTCCAGGTCCTCCCCAGGTAGACCCCCTCCCCGCGCCAGGTCCTGCTCCTTCAGGTGTTTCTCAGGTAGACCCTCCGGTACCTGCGCCTGTTGAGGTCACTGGTGACTCAGGTCCTGCTGGAGGTGGTCCTGCTCGGGGTGCTGTCTCTGGGGGTGCTGAGCCTGGGGGTGCGGAGCCTGAGCGAGAGGCGCCTGGAGGTGCTGAGCCTGGGGGTGCGGAGTCTGGGGGTGCTGTGCCTGCGCGTGAGGAGCCTGGAGGTGCTGAGCTTGGGGGTGTCGAGTCTGAGGGTGCGGAGCCTGAGCGAGAGGAGCCTGGAGGTGCTGAGCCTAGGGGTGCGGAGTCTGGGGGTGCTGTGCCTGCGCGTGAGGAGCCTGGAGGTGCTGAGCTTGGGGGTGCCGAGTCTGAGGGTACTGAGCCTACGCGTGAGGAGCCTGGAGGTACTGCGCCTGGAGGTTCTGGAGCTACTGAGGGTGCTGGCGCTGGAGGTTCTGGAGCAGTTGGGGGTGCTGGCGCTGAGGGTTCTGAGTCTACTGTTGTGCGGTCTTGTTGGAGTAGCCGCCTTCGTCCACGTGTGCCTCTCACCTCACAGCAGCTGCACGACTGGTACGGTCGCCGTCAGGGTCGCGCTGCTGGAGCCCGGGGCTCTGCTGCTGGAGGTACTTCTGCTGACGTCCCTGGAGCTAGGAGTGGTGCTGGTACTTTGTCTACTGGAGGTGCTGGAGTCGCTGGTCCCGGAGGTGCTCGTACTGGAGGTACTGGAGCTGCTGGGGCTGGGGGTGCTGCGTCTGGAGGTGCTGCTGCTGGAGACACTGAGACTGGAGACCCTGGGACTGGAGGTGCTGGTTCTGGGGGTGCTGCTGCTGGAGACACTGAGGTTGGAGACCCTGGGACTGGAGGTGTGGGTTCTGGGGTTGGAGCTTCTAGAGCTGCTGGAGGTGCTGGAGCTGCTGGAGGTACTGGAGCTGCTGGAGCTACCGGTACTAGTGCAGCTGCGCCGACACGACTGTTCTTCGCTCCGCCGTCTCCGTCGTCTCTGCCGCCGCCTGACTCTGTTCTTCGTCAGGTTCTTACTCTCTCGTCGTCTACTGGTCTTCCGTTACAGCCTGGCTCACCGCTGCCTGCTCCTTCTCCTTACACTGAGCAGACAGGTAGTCCTGCTGAGCGTCGTGAGCCAGCGTCGCGTCCTGTCTCGCCTGTTCGTCCTGGTCGTACCGGTCGTCGTGTTCCGAGTTCGCGTCAGCCGGCTGTCCCCAGCACACACCTCCTAGTCCATCGTCCTTCCTCTGCTCCGCAGCCTGTTCCTCTGCCGTCTCCTCCTGCGTCCTCTCTGCCTGCCGTTCCGGACCCTGAGTCTGACCGGTATCGTGCTGAGCACCCTACTGTCACGCGTCTGCTAGCCACTGTTGTCACTGACCCGTCGTTTGAGTCTACTGCTGCGTCTGCTCTGGTCGCTGAGCTTGTTGACTTTGCTGCTGCCTGTCGTCTAGACTTCGCTGCCAGTCTTGTTGCTGAGTCTGAGTCTGTCTGTCCTCCATCCGTCGGGGGTGAGTGTGCTCTTAGCACGGACGTCCTTGAGGACAGGCACGAGGACCTTGAGTGTCTTGCGGCTGCTGCGCCTCATCTCGTGGCCATGCTGCTTGCCCCTGAGGGAGACCCGGATGCACCAGACATCCCGACCCCGCGCTCTTACGCTGAGGCGATCGCAGGTGAGTACTCCTCTCAGTGGTAGACAGCCATGGACGCAGAGATGGCATCCTGGAAGTCCATAGGCACTTACGTCGATGATGTTCCCCTTCCGGGGGTGAACATCGTTGATGGCATGTGGATTTTCAGGGTGAAGCGGCCGCCAGGTTCTCCGCCTGTCTTCAAGGCTTGTTACGTTGCTAGAGGCTTCAGTCAGCGAGAGGGAGTTGACTTCTTCCAGACCTTCTCCCCCACTCCGAAGATGACCACTCTTCGGGTGCTGCTGCACGTTGCCGCTCAGCGTGACTACGAGCTTCACTCTCTTGACTTCAGCACAGCCTTCTTACAGGGCAGCCTGCACGAGGAGATCTAGCTGCGCCGCCCACCTGGCTTCACTGGGTCGTTCCCTCCTGGTACCCAGTGGAGCCTCCGGCGGCCAGTCTACGGTCTCCGCCAGGCGCCTCGTGAGTGGCACGACACACTGAGGACTACACTTGCGGCTCTTGGGTTCGCTCCTTTGACTGCTGACCCGTCGCTGTTCCTGCGCACCGACACTTCGCTGCCACCGTTCTACATCCTCGTGTACGTCGACGACTTGGTCTTTGCCACTGCTGACACTAAGGCTCTCGCCTTGGTGAAGTCGGAGCTGCAGAAGAGACACACGTGCACAGACCTGGGTGAGCTGCGCAGTTACCTTGGCTTGCAGATCACCTGGGACAGAGCACGGCGCACCATCACACTGACTCAGTCACACATGGTGCAGCAGGTCCTTCAGCGCTTCGGCTTCACCTGGTCCTCGCCACAGCACACTCCTCTGGCTACAGGTCACTCGCTCTCAGCTCCACCTTCGGACGAGTCCGTAGAGCCGAGTGGTCCTTATCCAGAGCTCGTGGGCTGCCTCATGTACCTGATGACCTGCACTTGTCCTGACCTTGCGTACCCTCTTGGCCTTCTCGCTCGCTACGTGGCTCCTGGTAGGCACCGACCAGAGCACATGGCTGCTGCTAAGAGGGTATTGCGCTACTTGTGCAGTACATCGGGCATGGGGCTCATGCTTGGAGGACGGAGTGAGGTGGTCCTCACTGGGCACTCAGACGCGTCTTGGGTTGACGACCAGACTACACAGCGGTCGTCACAGGGTTACACATTCAGCCTTGGCTCTGGCTCTGTTTCTTGGCGGTCTACACGCTCGTCTTCTGTTCTCAGCTCCAGTTGTGAGGCTGAGATCTACGCCACCGCCATGGCTGCACAGGAGCTACGCTGGCTCACCTACCTGCTGACTGACTTGGGTGAGCGGCCTCGTTCTCCTCCAGTTCTGTACGTTGACAACAAGGCAGCCATTGCCTTGTGTGAGGAGCACAGACTGGAGCACAGAACGAAGCACATCACTCTGCGTTACTTCCTGGCTCGAGAGTTGCAGCAGCGAGGCCAGCTTCGTCTTCGTCACGTGGCCACTCGGGCCAACACTTCTGATATATTCACCAAGGCACTTCCGTCTGGTGATCATCAGCGCTTCTGTACCCTGTTAGGCCTTGTGCCTATGTTTCCACACTTGCTGTAGTCTTTGCTTGTACTGTGATCTATATATATACCTGCTTGCTGGCTCTTGCTAGATAGTCATCAATTAACTGCTATTGCTGCTTGTATATCTATGCTTGTGAACTGGCCTTGTGGCCCTTTGCTTGTGCTCAGAGTGTGTGGTGACGTTGTGATCCACCCTGAGCTTGCTTTGCTTCTCTTGACTGGTCTTGTGACCCTTTGCTCTCCCCCACTTTGCCTATGGGGGTGTGTCAAATGATATATATGTTATATATTGGTAGGCTGTAGTGGGGTAGATGTTATAGGGGATAACACTTTAGGGTTCTACTTGTACCATTTTCTCCCGAGAGTCACAACAACCTTGCCTAACTATCTCGACAACCTTGTGCAGCTTGGGGTAGCGATTCGTTCCTGCTCGAGCGCGGCTTCAGGGGAGATGGTGCAGTTGCGCGGATATGTTGCCCCCCTTACTTCAGTGCCGTCTGGGCGTAGGAGTGCGCCAGGAGTGAAGATGTCTGCTTCGATGCAGTTTTTCAGCGTCGCGCGTGAAGGGTGTCCGAGGCGCTGGTGCCAGAGCGCATCGTCGGCGCGAAAACCGGAGGTGCGCATGTAGCGCGCGCGAGCTTCTTTAGGGTCTTCGTCAAGTATTGGGGCAGGTTTTGCTGCTGTTGCCACTGCTGCTTCGTCTTCGTCGTTGGCAGCAGTTAGCATTAGCGTTAAGAACTCTCTGTCACAGATTTCGGGGCGAGAGATGTTGGTCCCAGGGATAGTTCTGGCGACGAAGGTGGGTTCGCGCGGCTCGGGAGCGGGTCCGTAAACAGTGCGGCACGGAGTTGACGGTTCGTTGCCCCAGTGGATGGTATCCCATGGGTCGTGGTGCGGCTGGGTGTCAGGTGGAGGTACTGCAGGTGCAGTGCGACGCGGGGGACGACCGAGGGGAACAATAGCAGGTTCAGCTTCTGGTTCTTCTCCCCGCTTTTGTTCTTCGCGGGAAGTTCCCCAGCTGCTGCCTTCACCGCCGTATGCGGTGCACCAGCCGCCGTTTGCGTTGGCCCAGGTTCCGCCGCTGTTGCCCCATCCGCTGGTGTCACCCGTTCCCCATCCTTCGACGTTCCCCCAACTTCGACGTTCCCCCACCCCCCTTCATTTGAGGCGCTTTCCTCCTCGTCGGCGCCCCATGCACCGCATGCGAAGGTTCCGCGCGCTTCGGCAAGACTCTGTTGGCGGAGATCCTCTGTTTCGCGGCGCGCCAATTCTTCTTCTTCCGCCACTGTCAGCTTCTTCGTGGGATCGCGCCAGTGGGGGTATACCTTCAGAAACTCTTCGCGAGTGTAGGGGCGCATGACTCCGCGTGCATCGAAGGTTCCTCGTCGTTGCCCGCGCAGAAGGCTCTCGAGCCGTTGAGTGGGTGGTCCAGTGAGGGCTTTGATCGGTGCCAAAGACGCGCTGCGTGGTGATCTCGAGCTCCAGCGCAGACATGCCTTCTTCTGGTGGCGCGTATCGTTCAGCTCGGCGATGGCGGCAAGCCCACTGCCGGCAATCTCGCCGGTTGACGCTGTTGGCGTGCAGCAGTCCCTGCACATGCCATCTGGGTCAGGGTCGTGCAGCGCCAGTTCACATGGGTGAGGATGGTGTGGCGTCCACGGCTGTCCATCAGGGTATTTCCGGTCCCTGCGGTGGATGTGCTCGAAGCGTAGTGGAACGAGATCAATTAACTCGTTCAAATCGCTGCTGCAGTCGGGAATGTCGAAGTCAAGGATATATACTCCATTTTTGGAGTGCGCTCTTCCGATTTGCCTGCAAGAAAACGTTGGCGATTCATAGTGCAGCAGGATGTCGCGTGTCTCGCGATCCGTGCTGAGCTCGATGCCGCATTCTATGAGTTGAGCGGCGGAAAGCAGGTTGAAGCGGTGGTTCTGGACGATAAGCACGTCATTGAAGGAGATGTGCGTGCGGCTTCCTCGTGCCTTGAGCAGGACGATGCCTTGCGCGCTTGTGCGCAGGCGCGTGTTGTTGACCACCGTGACATAGGTGACAATAGGGATGGGGACGGCGTTGGAGATGAAACGTTCGGAGCCCACCATGTGCTGGCCGCAGCAGCTGTCCAGGAACCAGGTGTTGTAGTGCTTTCTGTCATCACGTGCGAGCAGCGCCAGTCGCGGCGTGACGATGTGAGGCATGTCGAACTTCAGAAATTGCTCGCGCGAGAGCCAGTCAAGTGGCGCCACCCGCATGTCAGGTACGTGCGGGGGACTTTCAATAAGCGGGATTGGCAGATTCCAATCTTGATCGTCGTCATCGGTGAAGTCATGGCGCAAGCTGGATGGGTTGTTGTTGGAGAACGTGCCGATGGGATGTTGAGCTGGCTCTGGTGACAACGAGCGCACTCGCCGACGACGCGATTCGCCTGTCATGGCCATGTTCCCCATGACGGTTCCGTACTGGGGCAGGCGGTGACGGCTGCTGCTGCTGATGCTGAACTGCTGGGTTCAGGTTGCGCGCGGGGGTTGGTACCCCTGGGCTGGACGCACGTCGCCTCGTGCGTCTTGTCGGCCGGACCAGTTGCTCGGATTGGTCTGGCGAGGGTGAGATCGGGATTTACATCGATCTGCCAAGTGAGGCGCCGCGGTCGTCGCTCTTCAGTGTTGTCGGCGTAGAAGGCGAGGCGTTCTCGTTCTCGCCGCGGCACTGGTCGCTGCTGATCCATATCCCTTTGTTCGACAAGAAGGGCGGCGCAAAGGGCGGCCTCCGAGATGACCCCCTGCTGTCGGAGAAGCGCCTTGCAGGGCCGCCACTCTGGGCCGAGCCCTTGAAGCACGATGTTCACACAAATTTCCTCTGACATCGAGCTTCCCAACATCGCGAAGGCTCCGACAGCGATTAATGTAGCTGTTGGCCTTCTCCCCTGGGGCCATTTTGGTCTCCAGTAGCTGCTGGAATAGCCGGCTCGAAGAGACGGAGTCTTTCGGCTGGTACACGCCGTTCAGGTGGCGCCAAGCGTCGAGGGCTGGAGCAGGTGATGTTTTGTATGAGAGTATGCTCAGCTGCTCCGCCGGCAACATGTTGCACATAAGAACCCCGTACGCCATGAGAGACTTGTTGTAATACCTCGTTCTGGCGTCGTCGGTATCTTCAGCGGGTTTCGCGCAACTCCCGTCGAAGTAGTGAAAAAATCGAGCGTTCTGCAGCAGGAGCTCCAACTCGAAGCTCCAGGTATAGAAGTCTCTGCCGTCAAAGCACACACTTGTCTCTATTTTTGATATGTTGAGAAACCTTGATTGCGCAAAGAGGATTGCCTCTTCGCTGGGACGGGGAGTCTTGGGAGTTGAGCCATTTGTGTCGAGGGGGAAAGTGTGCGGAGCGGCGTTCTAGTCGTTTGAGGCCGGTTGAGAGGGTGCGAGGAAGTTTCCGCGTCGCCATTCCGCAATGTTTGGAGTCCTTGCTCCAAGCTGGTGAGTCGCTGAAGCAGTTGTGCGAGGACGGCGGTTCCAATCGTCGTCGTTTCCTCGCTTGTCGCAGCCGGATTGGGTTGCGCTTCAGCCGTCAGATTCGTCTGACCACCAGATCCTCCGGCCATTCTCACACGCGAGCGTGTGCCGGACGCCACTTTCCATTTGTCGGAGATTTCGGAGTTGGCAGTGCGAAGGATTCCCAAGTCACTCTGATACCATGTTACGATCAAAGAATGATCGACCCTAGGATCACCTCGGGAAGGTTCGCACACAACTGAGTGGTGGTGGTGGGCCCTTGACCTCAATAGCAGAGTGAATGTAAAATGCTTGAGATGATTAAAACATGCAAATACAGAAAGTATAAACATGAGTACAGGGGAATTTGAATCGACCTAACTAGCCAAGTACTTTAAAGGGTACATTCCCTGATTCAAATTCGTTCCCAACCGTGCGGCACGTACAATTACGAAACTCTTCCCTCCAAATCTATCTTCCCTGCAATTGAACGATGCCGTCTGCTCCGACGGTCCAGATCCATTCCAACCGTGTGCGTCGCTTCGAGTCAACTCTGACTCCTCGCATTCATCTTAGTTACCTTGTGCTCCGCTTAGCTGCGGTTAGGAGTGTACAATAGCATTTCACTATTCGTAACACAGATCGGGGCACTGAGGCTGATTGCCTCAGATTGGGGCAATTCACCATTTACGGGAAGCGGGTAGTTTGAGGCAATCTATCGATTGCGATAAAAAAACAG
Source organism: Closterium sp. Yama58-4 (assembly GCA_947470075.1). NCBI lineage: Eukaryota > Viridiplantae > Streptophyta > Zygnematophyceae > Desmidiales > Closteriaceae > Closterium > Closterium sp. Yama58-4. Next base: position 213,370 of record CANIUD010000875.1, on the reverse strand, counting down.
ATCGATTGCCTCGATCTGACGCAATCAATCGCGATCGGTAGATTTCCTCAAATTGCGGCTCCTGGCGACAGTTAAGATTGGTTACTCACCCTGCCAAAATTCTGGATATCATGAAATTAATTGGCATGAAAGAATTGGGAACCCCAAGCGGGGGCTACGTTGTAATTGCGCGATACAAAACTTCGCCGGGTCTCGTCTACCCTGTATGGAAGGAACTTGTTCATTGCCTGGAACCCGCGCAGCCGATTCCAACTGAATTCCGCGAAAATTTTGTTTCTGATCGCGTGGCTCAGGACGCGATCGATAGATTGCCTTAGATTGGGGCAATCTCACCCAACATGATCCGACCCGACCCGATCGACGATCTGAGGAGATTGATCGCCCGATCTGCACCACGTCCTTTTTAACACCATAAACGGGTTCCGTCATACCCCGGATAGAAGCGCCCCTGGGGTTGTAATAAAACACTATGTTTTAGGGGGTGCGCTTATAATTGAGGAAATTTATAAGCGCCGACATCTATAAAATGACAAAAGTGAAATGTACTTTTTTTTTAACATGTAATTGAAGCTTTTACAATCGGGGACTCAATCCACATCTCGAACGTTCGTAAGCGTGCATGAATTGCGCGCCAAATGGCCAACAAGGCGTGGACTCACGCCCGCCACGCCTTGCTGGCCTGGCCAGATTCATCGTACATGAATCTGGCCCATGCCAGTGCACACGCTGTATTGTGTGCGACTGCCCAATCAGGGTCGAATGCCGTGCCAACCACGACGCAGTACAGCCACGAAATGGGCATATGCGGCAAGATTCCTTGCCACCAAGGCTTGGACCCCACCACATCAGCTCCTCTGCGGAGAGATCTTGACAGTTTCGACCCTTTCTCTGCAGAGGAACTCGGGCCGCGAAGTTGGAGGGGTCTCGGACGAGGGTTTCAAACAGCCTTCATTCTCACCGTTTTTTCCAGATTTCTTGTTTTCTCTCTGCCTGCCTCTACCATGGCGAGCCTTCCATGCACCCATTTTCTCTTTATCCGCCGAGGTGCTGTTGCCAAAACTCCCGATTACTCTCAGTGGCAGAGTCGCCCAGCTCCCATACCTCCTGCTCCTCCAACGCATCCTGCTCCTCCTGCGCCTCCTGCTCCTCCAGCGCCTCCTGCTCTTCCCGCTCCGCCTAACGTCCTCATCAACGGTGTGCCCGTTCTGCAGCTACTCCCTCGCGGCTACTCTGCTTTCGACGTGTACGTCTCCGAGCCCGAGCCCGAGCCCGAGCGCAGCGATGACGAGGAAACCGGTCCCGGTCTTTCGCCACGCTGGGGAGACCCGGAAGACTGCCCGTACGACGAATCCGCCACTGGTGCCGAAGACGACGTTGAGTGGTGGGCGGCCGACGGTCTTCCCGAGGACTTGCCTGTCTCAAGCTTTCCCCCGCCGCATAAAAAACGGCCCCACCTGTAAGAGTACGTCGACGTTCGACATATTTCTCATTTCCATATTTTTACTCTATCTTATTCTCCTTATTTTCCTCTTTCATTTGCACTTTATTTCACCTCAATCGGACTACTATTCTATTTTCTAGAGCTTTTCGATTATTTCACTTATATTGTATTTTCGACACTGTCAATTACATTATACGGCACCGACAGCACCGACGGTGGTGTACAAGGCGTAATCTCGCCATAATCCAATGTGCCAATGGGCTTGCGTGCTTATGCGCACTAGTGATTATCTATCCTATGAGAGCGCGTTCCCGAAGGTTCGGATTATCGCTTGTTTCTATGTATTTCTAAGTATAAATACGCCTTGTACTCACCTTTAGTGCAACATTCTCGAGTGGAAATTCGATCCTGTGACACTTGGTATCAGAGCCGTTTTCACTCGCGGAGTTTCAGCTAAGCAGCGCGCTCAAGAAAATCCTGCTTCGAAAAACCGTCGGGGGCGAAGAATTCGGCGCCGACGCTGGTAAGCACCAGAATCCGCGTTTCTTGAATGACCCCCCTCGCGCGTTTTTTGAACAGGTCTGAAAGTTCAGTTTTCTGGCGACGAGTTGGCGATATAGCGACGACAATCGCGAATTTTCGGGACCTATGGCCTTGTTCGATAGCCAACGGGAACGGGAACGGGAACGGGAGGGACTGGCTCGAAACAAGGCTCGGGAGGGGAAAATCGCATGGCGATGTCCATACGACTGAGACCGAACCACCTTGGGATGCTCGGGGACTTCCGAGCTTGGCTCCTCCCATTGCCCTCCCGCTGCACAGTGCGCTGGCAACTGTTGTACAGTGAACCACTAGCAAAATCCCAACCCGTTCCCGTTCACCTGCCCCATGCAGAACGGGAACAGGTTCAGCCCTAAAATGAAAATATTTGGGGGAGTGCTAGGGCTGAGTTCCTCGGCTGGGATGGGTACAGTGTTTAGGGCAGCTTAGCTGCAAAACTTTCTTAATCCAACCATGCCTAGCCGTATCGGTTGAGATGGGTACCCGATTAGGTCCACAGTCTCTCGCCACCGTACGGGGGTTTCATCTGGCGTTTCAGTCATGTTTTGTCCTTTAGTTGTCTCAGGCTCGGGATGACCACCTCCTCCCGTTCCCGTTCCCGTTGGCTATCGAACAAGGCCTATATCGAGCGGTGCACAAGTCGCAAGACCGACGCGCGATAGATCTAACGAAGTCGGATGAAAGCGCGCGTCATAGCGAAAATTGCGACAGGAACAAAATCGATCGTGACTTCGCAGCAGTCGCGAAAATTTCCCAAGGCCCAAAAAAATCGAGCCCCCAACACCTTCGACGAGGAAATCGATGTGCGGAGGTGGTTGGCGGAAATCGAAATATATTTCGTAGCCGTCGGTTGGACATCCCCGACATACAACGGATCGCGAATTAAATTTGCAGCAACACAACTGCGCGGACCAGTAATTGATTGGATAAGCGGAAGCGGATTATTAAACCAAGGCGAAGCGACGTGGCAGCAGTTACGAGAAGGATTACTACAACGTTCGAGCCAATAAATGCAGCGTTTATCGCCCGCGACAAAATGCATTGTCATTGACAAATCGGGAGCGTCGCGAACTACACGCAACAAATGGAGGAATTGTTTAACCGCATCCCCGACGTCACGGAAGGCGAAAAAATTAGAGCATTCATCGCAGGGCTGAAAAACGAAATACGACAATACGTTGCGGCAGCAAATCGGAGCAGCTACAACGACGTTGTCTCGGCAGCAGAACGTTTCGACGTAATCACGATCGGAACACGACGACTTCATGGACGAGCTAGACGACATGGAGGACGCTTGGCTACCCCCACGTACGCCGACCCGATGGAACTCGATCGAATCGACGCAAAGGCAAGACCAAAGAAGAACAAAGCTAAGTGTTCTTTCTGCGGCAAGCCGGGACATCGTTTCATCAATTGTAACAAAATGAAAACCGCACGTGCCGCGCTTTGGGGCCGCGGCAGTGGAGCAGATTTAGTGGAAAAATTGGAGGATCGTGGAGTGAAATTTTCAACACACGAACGGACTCTACCAGGGAAAAACGCCGAGAAAAATAAAATCTCCGCGAAACAAGACCCTGATTGACCCGGACAAATCCAAAAAGGCCCTGTAAAAAGAAAGGCCTCCTTGAAATTATCATACAAGGATGCTTTACTTGGGAAAAACTCCCTTGGGTCTACGACCTCGGTGAAATTTGGAGAGAGGCTCCAGAAGAAAAATAATGTACCGGTACGACAACTGCAGCAGCTGCGCATGGGGAACCAACAACGGAGCATGGAAGATCGACCTTCGAACGACGACATCGTCCTCTCATAACAACCAGCCCACGTCGACCAACCGGTCCCCACGGAAGAAGTCGGTGGCGCTGAAGCAGCTCAAGAGGGAGCTGGAGGTCAACATGAAGCTGCGACGACCTCAAACCTCCTCTACAGATGCATCTGAAACAATTGCAACGTCTAGCATACGAAAGAATTCTACTACGAACTCGAAAACAACGTCGTCGACGAAAACAAAAAATCATGGCAACAGGAAAGGCTAGACCGGCCGCCTGCCACCCAAGGAGATACCACGGAGCTATGGGATGTGCCCTACGATCCAATCAACGAGACGATCAACGGGTACAGCGAGCAACGCCAACCACTTCTGCTCGAGGTGATCTGCAATGGACGACGCCTCCAAGCACTCGTGGACAGCGGAGCATCCCATTCAGTATGCAAAAAGCATCCCTCGAACGCATTAATGAGGAGTGCATGTCTTCAAGTTTTACAGCTACGATAATTTACGGAAGCAAATTACAAATCTACGGCGAAGTAGCATTACACTTGCAGATGGGTCCTCTTCGCTGGAAATCGACCTACCTGTCACCAACATCAAAGGGCTAGACTTGATTCTTGGGAGAGACTTTCTACCTCGAGATCAACTGGGTCACCCGCACGGCGAGCATCTACAATCAAGACAGAAGAGTTCCACTTCCGAGTTGGAGCAACACGGGAGATATTCCGGAGGAGACTCTCGCACGCTTCGAGAAGGACGTGAAAAGAACCATGGCAGAGTTCGTCGCACTGGTTACAGACAAGGATGAAGCAGAGGAGAAAGCACCTGAGCTTCCACCTCCTATCGAGAAACTGTTGGAGGAGTTCAAAGACGTTCTTCCTGACGACCTTCCAGACCAGTTGCCGCCATACCGAACCCACCAGCACGAGATCGTCGAAGAACCTGGTTCCAAACCAACCTTCCGAGCACCATATCGACTCAGTCCTACCGAATTGGCTGACATGAATAAGCAGATTGAGTACCTCCTGGACAAGGGACTCATTCGACCATCGACATCACCATACGGTGCACCAGTGCTCTTCACGCCAAAACCTGACGGAAGCTTACGCATGTGCATCGACTACCGAGCTCTCAACAAGCAGACGATAAAAAATAAGTATCCCATTCCTCGGATCGATGACCTACTTGACCAACTTCAAGGAGCCACTATATTCTCAAAACTCGATTTGAGATCAGGATACTGGCAGATTCGGATGGCGGACAATTCCATCCACAAGACGGCGTTTCGTACACGAAACGGATCCTACGAGTACCTCGTCATGCCATTCGGCCTCACCAACGCACCCGCTACATTCCAGGCCGAAATGAACCATATTCTTAGGCCTCTACTTGACGAATGCGTGGTGGTGTACCTGGACGACATCTTGATCTAATCGAAGGATATGAAGCAGCATATCGAACACCTACGACGTGTCTTCGAGATACTTCGACGGGAGAAGTTCTACGTCAAGCTATCCAAGAGCGAATTCGCCTTAAAGAAAGTTCAATTTCTTGGACATATGGTGAGCGCTCAAGGAGTGCATGTCGACCCAAAGAAGATCGAAGCCGTACGTATGTGGAAGTCGCCTGAGAACGTGAAGGAACTTCAGCAATTCCTTGGCTTCGCGAACTATTACAATCAGTTCGTGCCACAGTACACGAAGATTGCAACACCTCTCACCAACCTACTGAAGAAGAATACACCCTTCAAGTGGGAGGATGTGCACCAACAAGCCATGGAGCAGTTGAAAACCGCACTCACGTCCGCACCCGTCCTGATCCTGCCAGATCCAGAAAAAGACTACGTCATCGAAGCTGACGCTAGCGACCAAGCAGTTGGAGCAGTCTTGATGCAAGACCAAGGGAAAGGACTACAACCAATCGCTTACCTCAGCAAGAAATTGCACGGGGCAGAACTCAACTACCCGATTCACGACAAAGAGGCCTTAGCGATCATCACCGCATTCAAGACATGGCGATGCTACCTCGAAGGAAGGAAGACCACGGTCTACACTGACCATTGCAGCCTGAAGTACCTAAAAACGCAGGTGACCCTCTCCAGGCGACAGGTCAGGTGGATCGACTTCCTCGAGACACACTTCGACTACGACATCGTGTACAAGCCGGGACACAAGAATAAGGCAGACGCACTGAGCCGGCCTGGACACGTTGCCGCCATACAGGTTGAGGGGATGAATCCGCTACTTAAGGGACTCTTTACGCACGGGTACACTATCGACCCCGAGATTCCCTTGGCAGAGAAGAAGAAATTGCTGCAGTGGGACCACGACATCGCACTACGCAAAGGATCAACAAAGATATGGGTACCCAATTACCCACCTCTTCGGCAGTTGCTTCTCGAGGAGTTCCACGATGTGCTCTACGCTGGACACTTTGGGAGTAACAAAACCCTTTCTGGGATTGCGAAAGTCTACTATTGGCCTCACATGGCAGACGACGTGCAGAAGTTCGTCACTTCGTGCGACACATGCCAGCGGATGAAGAGCAGTAAGCAGAAGAAAGCAGGACTTCTTCAGCCTCTGCCCGTCCCGGAACAGCCTTGGCAAGTGGTCAGCTTGGACTTCATCACTGGATTACCACCTACCAAAGCGGGGCATGACGCCATCCTGGTCGTCATCGACAAATTCTCAAAGATGGGACACTTCATTCCGACGCATACAAATGCACGCACGGAGGCAACGACACATCTGTTCGTCAAGCACATCATCTCACCTCACGGGATCCCGACAACGCTTATATCCGACAGGGACCCCAAGTTCACTAGCAAGTTTTGGAAAGAGCATGGGGACACGCTCATAAGGACATGCTTGGCGATGTCATCTGCATATCATCCCCAGACCGATGGGCAGACAGAGCGCTTGAACCAGATTGTGGAACAACTCTTGCGCGCAGCGTGCAAGGACGACGTTAGCAAGTGGGACTTGCACTTGCCGGTGTTGGAGTTCGCCTACAACAATGCGAGGCATGCCGCAACAGGAGAGACTCCATTCTTCCTCTGTTACGGTCGACATCCGCTAACTCCACAGCAGCCAACAGTACCTGCAAGCGTCCAGCCCGCGCACGACTTCGTTACTACAATGCAGCAGCTTTGGGATCGGACACACAAGTGCCTGCAAGACATCAGGTCTTCACAGAAACGCTCAGCCGATCGCCATCGCCGTGATCATACTAATACGGTTGGTGACCATGTGCTTCTTGACACATGCAACCTCAACCTCGGTCACCTTCCATCCAAGTTGCGACCTCGCTTCTGCAGACCTTTCCTCGTAGAAGAGCGGTTTACTCCAGTCACATTCCGCTTGCGCCTACCAGCTACTTGGAAGATTCATAACGCCTTCCACGTGCAGCTTCTTAAACCCTATCGGGATCCAAATAAGCTGTACACGGGACGCCAACCTCCGCCGCCGCCTCCAGTTCTCATCAATGATGAACCTGAGTACGAGGTCGAATCTGTGCTTGCACATCGTCGTCGTCGGCATGGCGCCCTGGAGTTTCTCATACGCTGGAAGGGCTATGATCCTTCCGAGGACAGCTGGGTCTCTGAAGAAGACATGAGTAACGCCCGACGTTCTCTTCGCGACTATCTTGTCAAGCAGGGTGTTACGTCTACCACCCAGCTTTGAGGGGGGGAAGTGTAAGAGTACGTCGACGTTCGACATATTTCTCATTTCCATATTTTTACTCTATCTTATTCTCCTTATTTTCCTCTTTCATTTGCACTTTATTTCACCTCAATCGGACTACTATTCTATTTTCTAGAGCTTTCCGATTATTTCACTTATTTTGTATTTTCGGCACCGACAATTACATTATACGGCACCGACAGCACCGACGGTGGTGTACAAGGCGTAATCTCGCCATAATCCAATGTGCCAATGGGCTTGCGTGCTTATGCGCACTAGTGATTATCTATCCTATGAGAGCGCGTTCCCGAAGGTTCGGATTATCGCTTGTTTCTATGTATTTCTAAGTAAAAATACACATTGTACTCACCTTTAGTGCAACATTCTCGAGTGGAAATTCGATCCTGTGACACCACCCCTCTAAAGCGAATCGTGATGCTCGCCCCCCGTCTCCCAGGAGCAGGCCTTCGAAGCACAAGCGGCTCCTACACTTCTCAGGAGAAGCTGCAATGGATTGCACAGCTGGAGTCCAGAGCTGTGAGTAAGCGGAAAATGGCGCGCGACACTGATATCTCCCGCAAATCCCTGGCAGAGTGGAAGTCGCGGAAGAGTGAGCTCGAGGGCGCGCATGGGGCTCGCAAGCGCCTTCACGGGCATGGTCGGTCGTCGTGGTATCGCGACATGGAGCTCCAGGTGTACTCCTGTGTTCTTGCCAGCCGGAAAAAGTGCCTCGCCGTGTCGATCGGCCGACTGCAGCAGTGGTCACGAGAGGTGATGAAAGCCCTTCATCCTGAGGTAAAGTGGGCTGGATCTCAGAGGTGGACTGAGCATTTTTTACGGCGCTGGAATCTCACCGCCCGAGCAAAGTCCCGTATCGGACAGAAGCTGTCCTCTGGTGAGTCTGTGTTTTTGTCGTTGCAAACGTTTTATCTCTTTTGCTAATTTCATTGTTTTGCTAATGTGATTTTTTCGTCTGTCTCCCATGTCAAATTATATGTTTAATGTTATGTAGGCTGTAGTGGGTTTGGCCTTAGGGGGTATAGAAACTTGCTCGACACTTCTTTGTATCCCCCCTCCAAACCCTAATCATCACATACCATCATACTATCTTCACATGGTATTAAGAGCTAGGACGTTCCTAGCCTAGGACGAATTTTTTTTAGGGCCCACCGTTAAACCTTCCGCGTTCCTGCCCGAATCGCGTTCTCTACTTTTTTTTTTCTGCCCGAAATGCGCCCTTAGGTGCATCGATTTTCGCTGCCCCGCGGCCCTGCCCTGTCCTGTCGCGCGTAGCCCGTGCGCAGCCCGTACAGCCCCTGTCTGGCCTTCGCGCCGCCCGTACAGCCCGTGCCACGCCCGCGCGCGGCCCGTATAGGCTACGTTAGGCCCGCACGCGGCCAGTACAGACCGCGCCAGGCAATCGCGCAGCCCGTACAGGCCACGTCAGGCCCGCGCGCGGCCGGAACAGCCCACGCCAGGCCTGCACGCTGCACTGTGCCTGTGCTGCTGCTCTACCGCTGCTGCTACTTGCTGCAGCTGCTTCTACTTGCTGCCACTGCTGCTACTTGCTGCAGCTGCTCCAACTTTCTGCCGCTGCTGCTACTTGCTGCAGCTGCTTCTACTTGCTGCCACTGCTGCTACTTGCTGCAGCTGCTGCTACTTGCTTGTTGTAGGAGCAGCCGCCCCTGCAGCAGCCGCCCCTGCCCCTGGAGCAGCCGCCCCTGCAGCAGCCGCCCCTGGCCCCTGGAGCAGCCGCCCCTGCAGCAGCCGCCCCTGGCCCCTGGAGCAGCCGCCCCTGCAGCAGCCGCCCCTGGCCCCTGGAGCAGCCGCCCCTGCAGCAGCCGCCCCTGGCCCCTGGAGCAGCCGCCCCTGCAGCAGCCGCCCCTGGCCCCTGGAGCAGCCGCCCCTGCAGCAGCCGCCCCTGGCCCCTGGAGCAACCGCCCCTGCAGCAGCCGCCCCTGGCCCCTGGAGCAGCTGCCCCTGCAGCAGCCGCCCCTGGCCCCTGGAGCAGCCGCCCCTGGCCCCTGGAGCAGCCGCCCCTGGCCCCTGGAGCAGCCGCCCCTGGCCCCTGGAGCAGCCGCCCCTGCAGCAGCCGCCCCTGGCCCCTGGAGCAGCCGCCCCTGGCCCCTGGAGCAGCCGCCCCTGCAGCAGCCGCCCCTGGCCCCTGGAGCAGCCGCCCCTGCAGCAGCCGCCCCTGGCCCCTGGAGCAGCCGCCCCTGCAGCAGCCGCCCCTGGCCCCTGGAGCAGCCGCCCCTGCAGCAGCCGCCCCTGGCCCCTGGAGCAGCCGCCCCTGCAGCAGCCGCCCCTGGCCCCTGGAGCAGCCGCCCCTGCAGCAGCCGCCCCTGGCCCCTGGAGCAGCCGCCCCTGGAGCAGCTGCCCCCCCCCCCCTCTGCAGCTGCCGCGGAGCCCTCGCCCTGCAGTGGTGCCGGCCTTGCCGTTGCAGCCGTCGTACGCCTACCTTTCTTGCCACTGGTGAGCACTGTCCTGCCCGTACTGCTGTTACTGCTGCTCCTGCTGCTACTGCTCTTTCTACTCCTACTGCTGCTAGTGCTGCTACTGCTGCTCCTGCTGCTACTGCTGCTACTACTGCTCGTGCTGCTCCTACGGCTCCTCCCCTTTCTACTGCTACTGCTGCTCCTGGCGTGGCCAGATGCAGCTCCAGCGCCGTCCGCGTGAGTCCCTCACGCCCCCACAGCTTCATGAGTGGTACGCTCGTTGGGGTTGTCGGGGTGGCCGTCGTGGGAGTCGTTCTGGCGTGAGTAGTTTCGGGGCTTCTTGTAGTGGCCAGGTGCAGCTGCAGCGTCGTGTGCGCGCGGTCCCTTCGCCCCCGCAGCTTCATGAGTGGTACTTTCAGCGGGGGGGGTCACGGGGTTCTGCTCGCTGCACGTACGTCATTCGCACTGGTGCTCGGACTGGCCAGCCTTGCGGGACGTTTGGTCACACAGAGTCCCGCTGCTTCGCCAGTCTGAGCGACGCCTGGCGTACAGAGTTTGGCAACGCGACTGAGCTCCCCGACTGGGTGGAGCTGCTCCGGCAGAGGGTAGATATCTATGCTCTTGACTATGATGCTATCCTCACTGCCATGTATGCATTGCCTACTAGTGCTGACGGTGACTGTTACCTGAGTGTTCCGCCCGACCAGGACGGTGCAGCTGCTGCTCTAGGTGCTAGTGAGTCTGCTGCTCCAGGTGCTGGTGAGTCTGCTCTCTCAGGTACCACGTCTGCTCCGGCGTCGCACACTTTCACCCTTGACTCGGGTGCTTCCCGCTCCTTCTTTCGAGACCGCACCGCTCTCACGCCGCTTAGTCGGCCGGTTGCGGTCTCCCTGGCTGACCCCTCTGGGGGTCCTGTCCTTGCTCACTACTCCACTGTCCTACCGTGTCCAGCGGTCCCGTCTGGCTCCCTGTCCAGTCTTTACCTCCCCTCGTTCTCTACGAACTTGGTGGCGGGTGCTGACCTACAGGATGGGGGAGTTGACCAGTTCACCCCTGCGCGTCAGCGGGTGACCCACTGCACGTGTGCTGACACGGGCCGACACTTGGCCACGTTTACTCGTCGGCCGGGGTCGAGCCTGTACACACTCACTACCGAGTCTCCCCCGGTTGCTGTTCCTGGTCAGGTAGCTGCGTCGGGTCAGGTGTTTGTTGCAGCGTCTCGGTCTGGTCAGAGTCTGCCCCCTGCTCGTGTCGCCTCCTGTCCCACGAGACTCTTCTCTGGCACCATCGTCTTGGTCACCCCTCCCTGCCTCGTCTCCGAGGCATGGCCTCTTGTATCCTTGTCTCTGGTCTCCCCCGGTCCCTCCCTCCCCTCCCTCCGGGGCCTGCCCCTACCTGCGTTCCCTGCGTCGAGGGGCGGCAGCGCGCCGCTCCTCACTCCTCTGAGTTTCCGCCGACAAAGTCTCCGCTGCAGACTCTTCACATGGACGTGTGGGGCCCTGCCCGCGTCCGTGGACAGGGTCACGAGCGCTACTTCCTGCTGGTGGTTGACGACTACTCGCGTTACACCTCAGTCTTCCCCTTGCGCCGCAAGGATGAGGTCACTGAGGTGTTGATCGACTGGATCCGCGCTGCTCGTCTCCAGCTCAGGAAGAGTTTCGGCTCGGACCTTCCTGTTCTGCGTCTGCACTCTGACAGAGGTGGAGAGTTTTCCTCCGGCCCTCTGCGAGCCTTCTGTCGTGCGAGGGGCATCCGCCAGACGTTCACGCTTCCGGCCTCTCCACAGCAAAATGGGATTGCTGAGCGCCGCATTGGCATGGTCATGGATGTCGCTCGCACGTCCATGATCCATGCGGCTGCTCCCCATTTTCTGTGGCCGTTTGCGGTTCAGTATGCGGCGGGTCAGATCAACCTCCAGCCCCGGGTCTCCATGCCGGACACCTCCCCCACTCTGAGGTGGACGGGGCAGGTTGGCGATGCGTCTGCGTTTCGTGTCTGGGGATCTCGGGCTTTTGTCCGAGACTTGTCTACGGACAAGCTGTCCTCCCGTGCTGTTCCCTGCGTCTTCCTTGGCTTCCCCCCTGACGCGCCTGGTTGGCAGTTTTACCACCCCACCTCGCGCCGTGTTCTGTCCTCCCAGGACGTCACGTTTGACGAGTCGGTTCCGTACTACCGTCTCTTCCCCTACCGCGCTGCCCCCCTTCCCCCCCCGCCGCTCTTCCTTACGCCAGGTCCCCCCCCGGTAGACCCCCTCCCCCCTCAAGGTCCTGCTCCTTCAGGTGTGTCTCAGGTAGACCCCCCCCCCTTGGCTGAGCCTTTGGAGGTCACTTCCGACACCTCTGGCCCACCTGAGGGGGGTGACGCTGCTGCTGACGCCCCGGCGGCCTACCGCCGCGCACCACGCTTGGAGACCCTTCCGGGGTTCCCTCCGCGACCTGCTTTGCCGCCTCTGCAGCCGGTTCCTGTTGACTCTGGTGCTGTTGGGGGTGGTGCTCCTGGAGGTGCTGCGTCTGGGGGTGCGGAGTCTGGGGGTGCTGAGCCTGCGTGTAAGGAGACTGGGGTTACTGCGCCTGGGGGTGCTGTGACTAGGGGTACTGAGCCTGTGTGTGCGGAGTCTGGAGGTACCGAGTCCGGAGGTGAGACGCTTGAGGGCACTGGGACTGCTGGTGCGCGGCCTACTTGGAGTGGCCGCCTTCGTCCGCGTGTGCCTCTCACCCCTCAGCAGCTGCACGACTGGTACGGTCGCCGTCAGCGTCGCGCTGCTGGAGCCCGGGGCTGTGCTACTAGGGGTGCTGGAGCTGCTGGGGCTGGGGGTGCTGCGCCTGGAGGCACCGTTCCTGGAGACACTGAGACTGGCGACCCTGGGACTGGAGGTACTGGTTCTGGGGGTGCTGCTGCGGGAGACACTGCGGTTGGAGGCCCTGGGACTGGAGGTGCTGGTTCTGGGGATGCTGCTGAGGGAGCACTGCGGTTGGAGACCTTGGGACTGGAGGTGCTGGTTCTGGGGGTACTGCTGCGGGAGACCCTGCGGTTGGAGACCCTGGGACTGGAGGTGCCGGTTCTGGGGGTGCTGCTACTGGTGACGCTGAGTCTGGAGGTGCTGGTGCTGGAGGTACCGGTTTTGCGGTTGGAGCTTCTGGAGCTGCTGGAGGTGCTGGAGCTGCTGGAGGTGCTGGAGCTGCTGGAGCTGCTGGAGCTGCCGGTACTGATGCAGCTGCGCCGACACGACTGTTCTTCGCTCCGCCGTCTCCGTCGTCTCTGCCGCCGCCTGACTCTGCTCTTCGTCAGGTTGTTACTCTCCCGTCGTCTACTGGTCTTCCGTTACAGACTGGCTCACCGCTACCTGCTCCCTCTCCTTACACTGAGCAGACAGGCAGTCCTGCTGAGCGTCGTGAGCCTGCGTCGCATCCTGTCTCGCCTGTTCGTTCTGATCGTACCGTTCGTCATGTTCCGAGTTTGCGTCAGCCGGCTGTCCCCAGCGCACACCTTGTTGTCCGTCGTCCTTCCTCTGCTCCGCAGCCTGTTCCTCTGCCGTCTCCCCCTGCGTCCTCTCTGCCTGCCGTTCCGGACCCTGAGTCTGACCGGTTTCGTGCTGAGCACCCTACTGTCACGCGTCTGTTAGCCACTGTTGTCACTGACCCGTCGTTTGAGTCTACTGTTGCGTCTGCCTTGGTCGCTGAGCTTGTTGACTTTGCTGCTGCCTGTCGTCTAGACTACGCCGCTAGTCTTGTTGCTGAGTCTGAGTCTGTCTATCCTCCGTCCGTCAGGGGTGAGTGTGCTCTTAGCACGGACGTCCTTGAGGACAGGCAGGAGGAGTTCCAGTGTCTTGCTGCTGCTTTACCTCATCTTGTGTCCTCGCTACTTGCCCCTGAGGGAGACCCGGATGCACCAGACATCCCGACTCCGCGCTCTTACGCGGAGGCGATAGAGGGTCCCTACTCCTCTCAGTGGCAGGCAGCCATGGACGCAGAGATGGCTTCCTGGAAGTCCACAGGCACCTACGTTGACGAGGTTCCCCCACCTGGGGCGAACATCGTCAGTGGCATGTGGATTTTCAGGGTGAAGCGGCCGCCGGGTTCTCCGCCTGTCTTCAAGGCGCGTTACGTGGCTCGAGGCTTCAGTCAGCGGCAGGGAGTTGACTACTTTCAGACCTTCTCTCCCACCCCGAAGATGACCACTCTTCGGGTGCTGCTACACATAGCCGCTCACCGTGACTACGAGCTTCACTCTCTGGACTTCAGCACAGCTTTCCTACAGGGCAGCCTGCACGAGGAGATCTGGCTGCGCCGCCCACCTGGCTTCACTGGGACGTTTCCTCCTGGCACCCAGTGGAGCCTCCGGCGGCCGGTCTACGGTCTCCGCCAGGCGCCGCGTGAGTGGCACGACACACTGAGGACTACGCTTGCGGCTCTTGGGTTTGCTCCTTCTACTGCTGACCCGTCGCTATTTCTACGCACCGACACCTCTTTGCCACCGTTCTACATCCTCGTGTACGTCGACGACTTGGTCTTTGCTACTGCTGACACTCAGGCACTCGCCCACGTGAAGTCCGAGCTGCAGAAGCGACACACGTGCACAGACCTGGGTGAACTGCGCAGCTATCTTGGCTTGCAGATCACTCGGGACAGAGCACGGCGCACCATTACCCTGACTCAGTCACACATGGTGCAGCAGGTCCTTCAGCGCTTCGACTTCACGTACTCCTCGCCTCAGGCCACTCCTCTGTCTACTCGCCACTCGCTCTCAGCTCTGCCTTCGGATGAGTCCGTAGAGCCGAGTGGCCCGTACCCAGAGCTGGTTGGCTGCCTCATGTACCTGATGACCTGCACACGACCTGACCTGGCCTACCCTCTTAGCATACTGGCACGCTATGTTGCTCCTGGGAGACACCGACCAGAGCACATGGCTGCAGCAAAGAGGGTGTTGCGCTACTTGTGCAGTACGTCGAGCATGGGGCTCGTGCTTGGAGGGCGGAGTCGAGTTGTCCTTACGGGTCACGCAGACGCGTCTTGGGTCGACGACCTGGCTACACAGCGGTCGTCACAGGGTTACACCTTCAGCCTTGGTTCCGGCTCTGTTTCGTGGCGGTCTACTCGCTCGTCTTCTGTTCTCAGCTCCAGCTGTGAGGCTGAGATCTACGCAGGAGCCATGGCTGCACAGGAGTTACGCTGGCTGACCTACCTGCTGACTGACCTTGGAGAGCCGCCTCGTTCTCCTCCAGTTCTGTACGTAGACAACAAGGCCATGCTGGCCTTGTGTCGGGAGCACAGACTGGAGCACATAACGAAGCACATCGCCCTGCGGTACTTCCTTGCTCGAGAGCTGCAGCAGCGTGGTCAGCTGCGTCTTGCTTACGTGGCCTCTCAGGCCAACACTGCTGATATCTTTACCAAGGCACTTCAGCCTTGTGATCATCAGCGCTTTTGTACTATGCTAGGTCTTGTGCCTACTTGGCCTCACTTGCTCACTTCTTGACCTTGCTTGTACTGTGATCTATATATACCTGCACCTGCATGCTTACCCTTGCTAGGTTAAGATCACTGCCTAACTTGTTCACCTTGATATATAACTCTGCTTGTGAACTGGCCTTGTGGCCTTGTGCTTGTGCTCAGAATGCGTGGTGACGTTGTGATCCACCCTGAGCTTGTTTTGTTTCTTCTCTTGACTGGTCTTGTGACCGTTTGTTGTGTTGGCTATCCCCCACTTCGCCTATGGGGGTGTGTCAAATTATATGTTTAATGTTATGTAGGCTGTAGTGGGTTTAGCCTTAGGGGGTACAGAAACTTGCTCGACACTTCTTTGTATCCCCCCTCCAAACCCTAATCATCACATACCTTCATACTATCTTCACATCCCATCCGTCCCTTTCAGAGTGCGAGACGCAGGTGCGGAACTTTAGGAAGTCCGTGCGACACACCCGCCGACAGTACGCCCTTGACAATCGCGGATCAAACGCCTCTGTGGCTCGAGATGCCAGCTGAACGCACGGTCGAGGAGGTGGGGATCCGTTCCGTGCCCATCCGTAGCGGCGGCTATCAAAAAGAACGCGTGACGGTGATGCTCGCCTGCATCGCCAGCGGCGAGAAGCTCAAGCCTTAGGTGTTCTTTAAACGCAAGACTGTTCCCAAGGGGAACTTCCCCTCCGGTAAGCCGAGCAACTCGTGCAGTTACGGTTTAATTTGCATGTGTTGTTGTTTTTAACTCATGCCATTTTTTGTTGTCTAGTGCGGATGTGTAGATGTCGTTGTCGCTGCACATCCCAACGGTTGGATGGACGCGGACGGCGTCCTCGCGTGGCTCGACGGAACGGTGAGCCCGTACGTCAACCCAAGGTTCGGAGTGCGCAGCAGGAAGGCGATGCTGGTGCTTGACTCCTACCGCGGGCACCTGACTGAACATGTGAGGGCGAAATTCGGCGAGCTGAACATCGTCCCCGCCATCATTCCAGCAGGCTGCAAATCAAAGATCCAACCCCTGGACGTCGCGGTGAACCGCTCCTTCAAAGCAGCTGTGCGACAACTGTACCAGGAGTGGTTCGAGAGCGCGGGCGTTGACTGCCTGACCGAAAAAGGTGAGATTCAATCCAAGTGTGCGTATGGTTTTAAATGTTCCGACCCTGTTCTGACTACCGTTATTTGTACATGTGTGGGAGGCAACATCCGCAAGCCACCACCAGAGCTGACGCTCAAGTGGATCTCCAAGGCCTGGAAGGCGGTGCCGAAAGAGTTGATTGAGCGCGCGTTTCTCACCTGTGGCATCGGCAACGCCTTGGACGGGTCCCAGGACAACCTCTGCTTGCAGCACCGTCGGGACGCCGTCAATGGTGAAGTGGAACTTGACGACGAGATTGCAGCAGATGGATTCTGCTGCAACAACGTAGACGAGCCAGAGTCGGACGGTGAGACCGACCAGGATGGCTCCGCCACTGTTGAGGGCAATGCCTAGGATGTGTAGGTAGAGTAGAAAATTCAAGTATTTGAATGTCGTGTTTAGCTTGGACTTTAGTTGAAAATGAAAAAAAAATCACTAGGATAGGAATTGTAACGACATAACATAGAAAGAAAGAAAGAAAAAAAAAACGAGTTTTTACGTCGGGCGTTTATAATGTGTAATTTGGGGAGGTGCGCTTATAATTCGGAAGGCTCCAAAAGGTGCGCTTATAATCGAGGACCGGATAAAAGCGCCGTCATTCTTTTATAAGCGCCGGCGCTTATCCGAGGCCTGCGCTTCTATCCGGGGTATGACGGTAATACAATTAAAAGATTCAGCGAAATGGGTGTCTTCTGACAATGTTGTCCTGTTACTGGTATGATTACACATTGCTACCATAAAGTGTATCAGGTAACGGTGCTATTTGCTGAAATCACTACTTAGTGCAGCACAAGTGGTGGTGCCGCCTCCGCAGCAGTATCCGCGGCGCTTGCCTCGCGTACAGTATTGGCAGCAAGGGCAGCAGGGTTAGCATCATCTGTTGCTGAAGCAACAGTAGAAACTCCTGATGCTGCCGCTGGCTGTGCTAGTTGCGGTAGTGACGCAGCTGCCGCGGTGGGCGGAGCGTGCGGAGCAGTGAGAAGGCCATGGTGGGGCTCCTCAGAGACCATGGCATGTGCACTCGCACCATGAGACACACGTGGCGCAGACGGTGGTGACGGCGAGAGGGAGGGCATGGGAGGTGGGGACACAAGAGGCGGATGAGCAGGAGGCTGAGTACTTGGATGTGCCGGAGGGGCTGACAGGGGCGTGGCAGTGGCAGGCACGGGCATACATGAAGGCTCTCTGCCTGCTGCACTGGCAGTGGCAGTGGCAGTGACGTTGTTGGCGTTGGTGGTGGAAGGCGGGCAGGAGGAGGGTGTGAGTGATGCGAGTCCTGCAGTGACGAACCTGCGAGGGGGAGACATCGTGGTGCACGCGTATTGAGAGGAGGGTGACTGTGTTGTGAGGGAGAAGCATCGTGAGCCCCTGAGATGGCCCTGCGGATCACAAGGAGAAGGAGAACAGGCATTTCCAGGTGAAGGACTAAGAGTGGTCTGTCATGGCGTGCAGCATGCATGCACATGCATGCTCATCAACGCTCCGCAATACACCACGCATTCGCTTCACATCTAAAAAACCTCCCCTCTCCCCCAAGGCTTCCTCACACCCACTCCCCTGCGTGTACTGACCTCTCCGCCTCGGCCTTCCATCGCAGCATCTCCCCCTCCGCAGCCCGCCTGCCCGCCTCCTCCCGGTCGCCACGCGCCTTCTCCTCCGCCAGCGCCACCAGCAGCTGTGCCACCTGCGCCCTCGCCCGCTCCGCCTCCTGCTCCGCTGCCACCCTGCCCGCCTTGCTGCCCGCCTGCTGCTGCTCCGACCGCTCAAACCGTGCCTCCAGGTCGTCACACAGCTTGCCTGCAGCCGCGCGCACCTCGTCCCGCTCCCTCGCTGCCTGCGCTGCCGCTGCCGCTGCTGCATCAGCGGCGGCGGCGGCGTCTTGAAGGCGGCGCGTGAGGTCAGCGATGGCGGAGTCGCGCTCGCGCACGGCCACGGTGAGCGCATGGATCTCCTCGTCCTTCACTCGCAGCGTCTCCTGCACTCACACCCGTATGGTGGGGGGCACAGAGGTAAGAGAAGGCCGAGGAAGGGAAGGCAAGAGAACGAGAATGAAATGGAGCAGGGCGATCGCATGGATCTCCTCGTCCTTCACTCGCAGCGTCTCCTGCTCACATGCATGGTGGGGGGCAGAGTGGTGAACCAGTCATGAGGGCGGGAATTGGCAGGCGAGGAGGGGACGGAAAGAGAGCCAGAACTAAAGGATGAGGTGAACGAGAGGAGAGGAGGGGGAGAGGAGTGCAGAGGGCCTCACGCACGCATCGAATGCACGGGTGCCTTTCTCACATGAACTCACAACTTCCCAACCCCACGTCTGTGCACCGTGGAGTGCAACCTCACCTTGAGCAGGTGCTCGCTGTCTCCACAAGGCGCCACAGCCACCCCACCCGCACCCCCGCGCCCATTCCCCACAGCCGCACGCGCACTCCCACTCGCGCCACCACCACCGCCAGCAGCAGCAGCAGTGGTGGTGGCGGCGGCGGCGGCAGCGATGCTGGTGGGGGTGAGAGCAGCGGCTTGCACGGGGGAGGCGCCCCCCAGGGAGAAGAAGGCGGAGGCAGCAGCGCCGTGCTGCAGCGCCCTCTCATTCGCCACCGCCACGTTCCTCTGCGCCTGCCCTGCCGCCTCCACCGCCACTGCTGTTGCTGCTGCCACTGCACCTGCAGGGAGGGAGCAAAGGTTCAGGCGAGGGGGATAAGAAAGGGAGGCCGGAGAGAAAGGGGGGAAGGGGTGAAAGGGGAAGAGAGTTTTAACATTCGTAATCAGAGTGTTGAAAGAAAAGGTGGGATGCACGAAGCAAGGTGCTGGGAGTTACGGCATGGTGCACGAATGGGTGCAGTGACATAGAAGCAGGGTGGGGTCGGGCAGCGCACCGGAGACAGCGGGGCCGGAGGCGGAACCCAGCACACTGACGGCCGCCCGGTGCGCCCTCAACACCTGTGCTGCCGCCCTGCCTCCCACCACACACATGCGATGCATGGGGGCAGGTACAGGCACGGCACAGGGCAGTGGGATGCATGAGAAGAGGGAAAGGGCAAGTTAATGCATGGAGGGGGGATGAAGAGAAGCAGCAGACAGCCTCACAAGGAAGCAGTGGCACCACAAGTGGCATCACGCAAGACTTTGAGAGGAAAGAGGAAACAACCAGATGAACTGGACTGCACATACACAGTATGCGCAGGGAACATGAACCATTTTCCACGAAGGATGGAAGAGAATGCTTGTAGAAGGATGGAAGAGAATGCTTGTAGAAGGATGGAAGAGAATGCTTGTAGAAGGATGGAACGGAAAGCACGGAGGTGGCTGAATCGGTGACACAACGGATGAGGGTAGTGGCGCGTGTATAGGCATCCCATGCCAGGCACAGAGGAGGTGCAGTGACAGACTGCCTCACGCAGTCAAAGCACCCTCGCACCTGATGGTGAGCACCCTCGCACCTGATGGTGAGCACCCTCGCACCTGATGGTGAGCACCCTCGCACCTGATGGTGAGCACCCATGCCCTGGCGGCCTCTGGTGTCTCGGCGCACAGGAAGTACTCCTTCTTGCCCGCCGTGCCCACGTCTGCCCCGCACACGGCGGCAGAGAGTAAGGTGGGAGCGAGCAAGGGGAATTGGAAGAAAGATCTTGTCACGTGATGTTGTTGCTTGCTTGCTTGAGGCACGCCATGGCATAGCACATGGGCTAACTGCTGTGGCTCATGGGCTCACAGCTAGAACACTTAGCCACATGGTGGCACGCGTGAAGCGTGGGAAGGTAGGATGGGAGAAAAGGGGGGAAGGAAGAAGAAGGGAGGGAGGGAGGGAGGGAGAGAGGAATGGGACGGAAGGAGGGTGGAAGGGGGGCAAGGATGAGGGAGGGCGCTTACAGAAGCAGCAGCCGTCGTATTGCTTGGCTCCACTGCAGCACACGGGTCATGTGGGATGGAGGGAGTGCACGCACATGAGTGGCATGCGGTAGATGCCATGGGGTTGCGTGCAATGCTATGGTTCGATGGCAGGCAGCGGAGCATGTAGCAAGGTGCGACGCATGTGGACAACCAGAGGGCACAGGCAATAAGCGGATGCAGTTGATGGTTTCTTGTGGCATGGGCGCTTGGGCGCATGGGGGCACAGGGGCATGGGGGCACAGGGGCATGGGGGCATGGGTACGCACTGGAAGTTGAGGGGCGAAACGGTGATGGTGCTGTCGGCGTCGAACACGATGTGCCCACGCGGGTACACGTCGCTGCGCTGCATGCTGCCACCCCTCGCGCAGGGACGGGCGCCGCATGGTGAAGGATAGGGGGGAAGGGGGGTGGGGGGAGGAGAAGGGTGCGGGGGGAGTGGGGTGGAAGAGTAGCTAAGGGGATGGGAGGCTGCGAGAAATATAGTTTGCGAGTGGGATTTGAGCAGCTTGGGAGGCTGCGAGGGGTGTGCGGGAGGGAGGCAACGCTGAGAGCACAGGAGTCTCGAGAATGCAAACAACCCGTGTGGTGCTTCCGCACTCACGCGTACAACCCCGCCCAACCATCCCACTGTCTCCCACCCGTTCCACCCGTGCGTGTGCAGTCCAGCAAGCCCCCTTGCGCGGGTGCGTTGCTCACCGGTACTCCATGCGCGCGGTGGTGGGGTCCAGCACGAACCAGCGCTGGTTCCACAGGTGCAGCTGCGGGGGGGGCACAGAGGACACGGCGAGCACGGTTGCACGGCAGGGCAGCATGGCGCACACAGGTCAAGCACTCGCAGCGACAGCTATGGAATGCGATGGCGGAGAGGGGGGGAAAGGGGGGCGTGGCGGGAGAGCGGAAATGGAAAAGGGGGTGTGGGCAAGGGGCGGGCCCCATAGGCAGCATATGCGCAGAGATGAGCAGCGCCATGCCATGCCATGCCATGCCATGCATGCACCCGCCGTCCCTGCCCTCCCTCCCACTACCCGCCCATCACACCCCTTCCGTCCTTGCATCGCCATCTCTCCCTTCCCATCCCCCCAATCCTCCCCCCCCCCCCCCAACCCCCAGCACCGCATCGCACCGTTTCTGACCGCTTCAGCAGGTACCCCTGCACCAGGCACGTCCGTCCTCCTGCCGCTCCCCCTCCCCCGTCGCCGCTCTTGCCCGCGACCTCACCCTCCTCGCGCGCCCTGTCCGCCGTCACCGCCATCTGCGCGCGGGGAGGATTGGGGGGAGAGGACGGGGGAAATGAGCGGGTGCGGGGCGGCGAGGGAGAGAGGGTAGAGCAGAGTGCGGCAGAGAGCATGGCGACTAAGCGGAGAGCGGCGGATTGGCAGCAGAGCCGCGCGGGGAAGGGCGAACGAGGAAAGACGGCGGAGCGTCGAGAGAAGCTGGCCGGAGGGGGTGGTGGGGTGGGGGGGAGGGCGGGGAGGAGCAGAGGGGCGGGTTAAGAAAGGAGCGTTGAAGTGGGTTATTCCGGTGAAAATTATCGCGCGAGGCGCTCACACACGGACACGCGGAAACCATCCCCGGAGCACCCACCAGGTCGCGCGTGATTCGCGACGTCGCCATGGCGTGGCGACACAGCCGATGCACGGTTGCAAAGAGAGACGCTTTCGTCGCACAATTACTGGCCACGCTAGAAACTTATTGGACAACAGCTGAGCCTGGAAACTCCCCAACCCAAGAACAGCTGTGGCGGTAAACTCGAGACAGTTCAAAATTCATCTGGCCTTTGAATCCCTCCTCCCTTCAGATCTGCTGGCTTCATTTATCACACCTGCTTTTGGGTGCAATGTACTGTAGCGAGTAAACCAGGATTGCATAAAGGATGGCAAACTAGTACAATAGGAAGACATGTCCTCATTCCAGGCATCACAAAAACAATGTACTGCTCCACACCACACCGCATTACACCAAGTATCAAACGTTCCCACTGCACTGTATCTCATAGTGTGAGAAGCTAGGCTTTTGTGAGACACTCCAAGAATGTACCCACGTCACCTTTGTTCAATTTGGGGGGGGGGGGGGGGGGGGGGGGGGGTGGGGTGGTAGTACGAAGTGACTGCCGTCGTCCCTCACTGCCGCGGGAGGGGGGAGACAGTCAGTAGTGTGTAGGCATGTGCGCAGGCGTGCAGGTGGGTAGGCGGAGCGGCATGAGGACAGGCGGGCGGCGCAACGCGCTGGTTGGCGGGCAGCGCGGCGTGTTGGCTGATAGGCGGCGCGGCGCGCTGGCTGGCGGGCGGGGCGGTGAGAAGGGGGCGGGGAGGAGGGCACGACGGTAGGAAAGGGCAGGGAGGAGGGCACGACGGTAGGAAAGGGCAGGGAGGAGGGTGCGACGGTAGGAAAGGGGCGGGGAGGAGGGTGCGACGGTAGGAAAGGGGCAGGGAGGAGGGTGCGACAGTAGGAAAGGGGCGGGGAGGAGGTGTTCATGCGGGGCTGCGAGGCGGCTCGGCGTGCGGCGCGCGGGTGCAGCAAGCAGGCGCGGTAGCAGGGCGGGCTACGCGCGGGGCTGCGGGGCGATGCGACGAGCAGCGCGCGGGGGGCTGCGGGGCTGCGGGGCGACGCGACGAGCAGCGCGCGCAGAGCTGCGGGGCTGCCGGGCGACGCGACGGGTAGCGCACGCGGGGCAGAGCGGGCTGGGCAGCGCGTGATAAAAAGGGGGGGGGGGGGGGGGGGGGGAGGGGGGGGGTGCGGGTACACCTCCTACAGGTGCTGGTCGTGCTGCCGCGGGAGGTACTCGCTCTGGGGGTGCTCAGCCGGGTACTGTCGAGGACGGAGCTGGTTCTTCTGCTGCGTCTCCTGACACCACTCCTCCTCCTCACCCCTACCCGACTCGTTACCAGGCCCTTCTTCGTCTAGAGCGTGAGGAGCAGCAGCGTTTGGAGCGTGAGAGGTCGGAGGTTCAGCAGCGGGTGGAGCGTGAGAGGTTGGAGTTGCAGCGGCAGCAGCAGCTGCAGCAGCAGCAGCAGCAGCAGCCGGAGCAGCCTCCGGCCCCTGTTTCTAGCCTTCGGGCCCTTAGTCTCCCCTCCTCTCCTCCCGTGTTCAGTCCTACGTTTCCTCCTCCGGACTCAGCTCCGGCTGTGTTCCCTCGTTCTCAGTCTCCTCAATCTCCCTCTCCTCTCGCCCACACTTGGACCAATCGTCCTCCTCGTGCTCGTCCTTCGTCACCTGTCACTGACCTCCGTACCGTGTTGTTTCGTCCTAGTCCTCCTCGTCCTCCTCCGTCTGTTCTTCCTCGTCCTCCTGAGTCGTCCCTCACTGCCTCCCTGTCCACTCCGGTCACTGACTACTACCGCACGTACCGCCCCACTCTCTCTCGTGTTCTCGCCTCTCTTGTTACAGACCCTCGTGCCTCTCCTTCTTCCGCCGCGGTCCTCACTGCCGCTGTTACTGACTTTACTGCTCGTGTTGTGGCCGCTCCTCCTGTCCGTCCTCTGTCCGCCGGGGGTGAGTCTGCCTTAAGCTGTGACGTCCTAGAGGACAGACAGTTTGAGCTAGAGTTCCTGGCAGCTGCTTCGCCTCATCTCTGTGCCATGCTCCTCGCTCCTGAGGGAGACCCCGACGCTCCTGACATACCTACTCCTCGCACTTACGCTGAGGCAGTGTCAGGGCCTTGGGCCTCTTAGTGGAGAGGTGCCATGGACGCAGAAATGACCTCCTACAGGTCCACAACCACTTACGTTGACGAGGTTCCCCCCCCAGGGGCGAACATAGTTGACGGCATGTGGATCTTCAAGGTGAAGCGACCGCCGTGATCTCCCCCAGTCTTCAAGGCACGCTACGTGGCTAGGGGGTTTAGTCAGCGTGAGGGAGTTGATTTGTTTTAGACCTTCGCGCCCACCCCGAAAATGACCACTCTTCGGGTGTTACTGCACGTAGCAGCGCAGAGAGACTACGAGCTACACTCTCTTGACTTCTCCACTGCCTTCCTCCAGGGCAGCCTACACGAGGAGATCTGGCTGCGTCGTCCTCCGGGCTTCACTGGCACCTTCCCGCCTGGGACCCAGTGGAGCCTCAGACGACCGGTCTACGGTCTCCGCCAGGCACCCCGTGAGTGGCACGACACTCTCCGCTCTACTCTGTCCGACCTCGGGTTTGAGCCGTCTTCCGCCGACCCGTCGCTGTTTGTTCGTCGTGGGCGCACACCTTTCTTCGTTCTGGTCTACGTTGACGACTTGGTTTTTGCCACAGCCGACACAGTTGCACTGGCGGAGGTGAAGTCCGAACTGCAGAAGAGACACACCTGCACTGACCTTGGGGAACTGCGCCGCTATCTTGGCCTGCAGGTGTCCAGGGACAGAGCCGCTCGCACCATCACTCTGACTCAGTCACATATGGTGCAGCAGGTCCTTCAGCGGTTCGGGCTTCAGCACTCTTCTCCTACACCCACCCCTCTTGCTGTAGACCACAGACTCATAGGGCCTTTTCCTGACGAGCCGTTCGAGCCCAGTGGTCCCTACGCAGAGCTGGTGGGCTGCCTCATGTACCTGATGACGTGCACTCGCCCGGACCTCGCCTTCCCTCTTAGCATCCTTTCTCGCTTTGTTGCGACTGGGAGACACCGTCCTGTTCAGTGGACGGCGGTGGCGAAGTACCTCGGCGCGACATCAGACATGGGGCTTGTACTTGGAGGGACACATCCAGTAGTACTCACCGGTCACTGCGACTCCTCGTACGCCGACGACGTTGAGACTCAGAGGTCTACGCAGGGTTATTGTTTCATCCTGGGCTCTGGAGCTGTCTCGTGGAGGTCTAATCGGTCCTCCTCTATTGCGACTTCTACCACAGAGGTAGAGATCTACGCTGGAGCCCTTGCTGCACAGGAGCTACGCTAGTTGACCTTCTTGCTCACTGACCTTGGTGAGCGGCCGAGCTCTGCACCGACCTTGTTTGCTGACAACAAGGCGATGATCCTCCTGTGTTGAGAGCCTCGACTAGAGAGCAGAGTGAAGCACATCGACGTCAGGTACTTCCTCCTTCGAGAGTTGCAGAGACGCGGTCAGGCACGCCTGGACTTCGTAGCTTCCGAGGCCAACACTGCAGACATCTTCACCAAGGCTCTTCAGCCTTGTGACCACCGCCGGTTTTGTCTGCAGTTAGGCCTCGTTGAGACTGGGTCTAGTAAAATGCAGTAGTGATTTCTTGCCTCTTGTTTGCTTGTATCACATATATATTAGCTTGTACACTCTTGAACTGGCCTTGTGGCCCCTTGTTTGTGCTCAGACTGTGTGGTGACATTGTGATCCACCCTGAGCTGTGTTTTCTCTCTTGCTTGTGACTGGTCTTGTGACCTTAGGTTGTGTTTTTTGTTGCTTGGCATTCCCCACTTAGGCTATGGGGGTGTGTCAAATGTTATAGCCTCTAGTGGGTTGTCAGGTTAGGTTATCTAGGCTATATGGGGGTTAGCACTAGGGGGTACACAATTTCGACATTCTTCTTGTACCCCCCCTTGACCTAATCCAATCATCCTAGCCTTAGTATTCTAATAGTTTCGTCGTAATACACCATGTTACCAGACTTAGTGTGTGTTGTCGAATGTACAGTAAACATGGCGGTACAAACCTGTCCACGGCGGTTTTTGTCAAAGGTCCACAATGTCGAGATAGCAAGCAGGAAATGATTGCATTGAATGAATTGTGGGTACAAGTACTAACCCTAATTAGGTTGTACCCCATATGGGCTACCCCACTATTTCTACACATAACTAGCACTGATTTAGTTTGACACACCCCCATAGGCAAAGTGGGGGAGAACAAGGGGTCACACGACCAGTCAAGAAAAGCAAAGCAAGCTCACGGTGGATCACAACGTCACCACACACTCCGAGCACGAGCAAAGGGCCACAAGGCCAGTTCACATGCAGAGGTATATATGCAACAACAACAGTACAGTGATCACTACCTAGCAAGAACAAGCATGCAGGTATATATATAGATCACAGTACAAGCAAAGTCTACAGCAAGTGAGGAAACGTAGGCACCAGGCCTAGAGCAGTGCAGAAGCGCTGATGATCACCAGCCGGAAGGGCCTTGGTGAACACATCAGCCGTGTTGGCCCGGGTGGGCACGTGAGCGACACGAAGCTGGCCACGCTGCTGCAACTCTCGAGCAAGGAAGTAACGCAGAGCGATGTGCTTCGTTCTGTGCTCCAGTCTGTGCTCCTCACACAAGGCAATGGCAGCCTTGTTGTCTATGTACAGAACTGGAGGAGAACGAGGCCTCTCTCCCAAGTCAGTCAGCAGGTAGGTGAGCCAGTGTAACTCCTGTGCAGCCATGGCTGTGGCGTAGATCTCAGCCTCACAACTGGAGCTGACAACAGAAGACGAGTGTATAGACTGCCAAGAAACAGAGCCGGAGCCAAGGCTGAAGGTGTAACCCTGTGACGACCGCTGCGTAGCCAGGTCGTCAACCCAAGAAGCGTCTGACCATTCGGCTCTACGGACGCTTCTTGGGTTGACGCTCCCCATGCCCGATGTACTGCACAAGTAGCGCAGCACCCTCTTAGCAGCGGTCCATGTGCACCTTTCGGTGCCTACCAGGAGCCACGTAGCGTGCTAGAAGGCCAAGAGGGTACGCAAGGTCAGGTCGAGTGCAGGTCATCAGGTACATGAGGCAGCCCACTAGCTCTAGGTACAGACCACTCGGCTCTACGGGCTCGTCCGAAGGTGGAGCTGAGAGCGAGTGACCTGTAGCCAGAGGAGTGGACTGTGGCGAGGACCAGGTGAAGCCAAAGCGCTGAAGGACCTGCTGCACCATGTGTGACTGAGTTAGTGTGATGGTGCGGCGTGCTCTGTCCCGGGTGATCTGCAAGCCAAGGTAACTGCGCAGGTCACCCAGGTCTGTGCACGTGTGTCTCCTTTGCAGCTCCGACTTCACCAGGGCGAGAGCCTTAGTGTCAGCAGTGGCAAAGACCAAGTCGTCGACGTACACGAGGATGTAGAACGGCGGCAGTGAAGTGTCGGTGCGCAGAAACAGCGACGGAGCAAACCCAAGAGCCGCAAGCGTCGTCCTCAGTGTGTCGTGCCACTCACAAGGCGCCTGACGGAGACCGTAGACTGGCCAGCGGAGGCTCCACTAGGTACCAGGAGGGAACGACCCAGTGAAGCCAGGTGGGCAGCGCAGCCAGATCTCCTCGTGCAGACTGCCCTGTAAGAACGCTGTGCTGAAGTCCAGAGAGTGAAGCTCGTAGTCACGCTGAGCGGCAACGTGCAGCAGCGCCCGAAGAGTGGTCATCTTCGGGGTGGGAGAGAAGGTCTGGAAGAAGTCAACTCCATCACGCCCGCTGACTGAAGCCTCGTGCAACGTAACGAGCCTTGAAGACAGGCGGAGAACCCGGCGGCCGCTTCACACTGAAAATCCACATGCCATCGACGATGTTCGCCCCAGGAGGGGGAACCTCATCAACGTAAGTGCCTTTAAACTTCCAGGATGCATCCTCTACGTCCATGGCTGTCTGCCACTGAGAGGAGTACTCACCCGCGATCGCCTCAGCGTAAGAGCGCGGAGTCGGGATGTCTGGTGCATCCGGGTCTCCCTCAGGGGCAAGCAGCATGGCCACGAGATGAGGCGTAGCGGCTGCAAGACACTCAAAGTCCTCTTGCCTGTCCTCAAGGACGTCCATGCCAAGAGCACACTCACCTCCGACGGACGGAGGACAGACAGACTCAGACTCAACAACAAGACTAGCGGCGTAGTCTAGACGACAGGCAGCAGTAAAGTCAACAAGCTCAGAGCAGTAAAGTACCCAACCCCAGCTGGTCTCGATACGTCGAACCAGCTGAGGGAGAAATGTGGGGAAATCTGGTTGGTTGGGAAAGCGAGACTTACGGGCAATTCAGGATTGATTGGGAAACCAACCAATCGAAATTGTTGCTGAGTCAAACTTACGCAATTGGTTTGAGCTTGTTCAAACATAACCCACGTAAGTTCACCTCATCACTAATTCAACCAATCAGATCACAGCCCCAAGAGTGAGTCGACAATATTTCCGCCGCTCACTCCAAACACAACCAATAAACATGAAACAAATACAGGTTTGTGATTGCTATGCAATTCTTATCCTTGCTATCTAAAATATAATTGGTTGAGAACCTTGTTTGTTGCCACATGGGCAAGGCCCAAGGGAGTGCACCCCTCCTTGCCATGGGGAAGGTGGCTGCACCCCAAGGGGGTCTAGGGAAGGGGTCTGAAGCCTCTTGGCTCATTCTTCATTTCCTACTCCCAACTAATCAATTAGGAAATGGGATCTCTCTCTTCTCAACTCACCCTCCACAGTTTGTGACTGCATCTCCTAGCAACTCTCAGACTTAGTCATTTTCCAGGAGCTGCTACTCTCTGGTTGTATTAGAACCTATTATTAAGTGGGTAAATGCCCTTTTTATTATCAGATCCGTTACATTGGTAATCAGAGCTATTAGTAGATCCTCGCCTTATGGGCATATAAAGATGATTTTGTGGATTTCTTTTTTCTTGGAGAAGTTCTCATTTGTATTGTAATTTCTATTATAAGTTTTTGAAGACTACAAGCTAAAGCTCAAGTTTTCAAGACTGGAAGCTTCTCCAAGAGTTCTAAGCCCTCCCTCCCTCCCTGCTGGTGGAACCATTGGAGCTACTGTGAAAGAGTTGCAACCTGTGTGGATTAGAGCGTGGAACATCCTTATGAACAAGCGTTTGGTCACTTGTTTGATCGAACATTTGGTTTCGCCACTTGTTTGCGATGGTTTTCGTTAGGTAACACACAACACCACACATTGCGAATCGTGAATGGCTTTAAGGATCTAGGAAGGGGTTTTGGTCGACCTTCAGCGAGGATTCGCGATTTGACATGAAGAGCATCGATTTGGTCATATGTTTAGCAGCAAATTGGATGCGTTTATTTCACCCAGGACAGCACCTGGTTGCACTTCGCAAGTCCCTTTTACTTCACCACTTTTTGTCGTATCTGTACGTGTGGGGGGAGCGAAGCACAAAAGCTGTGGAACGTGCGTGCATCTTTCGGCCTTCGTCACTCCCCTACGAGTCAGAATGACGAGAATCGCAAATGGGGTTACTGTCGCATTGGGGCGACCACTGCCTTGTTCAAAAGGATGTTCCACGCTCTTAACATTCTCTGTTGAAGACAATCACTTTGTGATTGTTCTTGCCTTATCCACCACGGTGGTAAGGATATTTTGCAACAGAGGTGTTTTTCACATTGCTGTGGTTGTAAGATCTATTGAAGAAATTTCTCCTTTGGAGAAAATCTTGGTTATTCACTGCGGTGATAACAATTTGCAGTAGATCTGTAACTCATTTTTATAATACAGTGACTTTGCTCTAAATGGCTTCTACCAACTCCAATGCTGGAGGTGTTGAAGGGAACAACTCCCAGGCTGAACTGGAAGCTTGTGTGCAGAAGATTGACCTGAACAACATGGATGATGAAATGGCTGAAAAGGAACCTGCTGAAAACTCCCCTGCTAAGGACCCTTCAGCTGCTGAAAATTCCAAGGAGCAGGAAGGGGAGTCTCAGGAGGATGACATTGAGTTGGAAGAGGAAGAGGATATTCTGCATGCTGAAATTGCTAAGCTGCAGGATCACGCTGCTGAGCAGGATACGCGCATCCAGCAGCAGCAGTCTCTCATCTCCACGCTCAGGGGGGAGCTCGCTGACAAGGACAACAAAATCACGTACCTGGAAGTTGAGATCAAGAACATGAAGCACGACGCACGGGAGCACATCCATCACCTGGCGAGGCAGACATCAAAGATCAACGAGCTGCCCGAGGCTTTTGTTCAGTGCCCTCCGAAGGGAGACCATGTATCGCCCTGCACCTCGTGCGGACCCGCCTGCCAACTCTGCTAGCGGTCGCACCAACCCTTCTCGCTCTGGTGGTGCAGTGGGTGACCCTGGTCCTTCTACGCAGCGCGCTGCTGAGCCGAGCACGCAGGCTTTTGGCTCTCTGCCAATCACCCTGCCGCCATTCATCCATGGCAAGACGGACGTGGCTGCGTGGTTGTCGATGATGACCGACCTGTTCAAGGCGCACAAGGTCCAAGACGACGCTCGCGTCGTCGCTGCCACCACCGTGCTGGACCAGAATGCACAGCGAGTGGTGTATGGCAGCAAGATCCAAGATGATGCGGATAGGAAGCCGTTTAGGTGGGAGGAATTCGCTTCTGCACTCAAGCAAGCTTTCCTGGTACAGCCGACCCAGCTGGAGGTGCGCAGTCGCCTTGAGAAGCTGCAGTGCGGGAACCGCACAGTGCAGCAGTACGCCGTGGAGTTCGAGGAGATCTGGGTGCTCCAGAAACCGGCGGAACGTATGAGCGAAGGTGAAAAGATCCATCTGTTCTTCAGGGGGCTGCCTGAGCACCTCAAGAACATGCATATGACGGATGGGGCTGGGGAGGCATGGCGGTCCTATGATCACGTGAAGCGCGTGGTGGGGACCACTGATAAGCACTTCCGTGCTTATGCCAAAACCACTACCCAGCCGCAGCAGGCCTCAAGGCCGTCTTCTAGCACTGCGGGTCCGAGTGGAAGGCAGCAGGGAACGCCTTGGAAGGGCGGGAACCACAAGAGGCCTTTCCAGGAGGGGCAGCAGGCTGACCACAAGGCCAAGAAGGTCAACGAGGGTGGACCAAGCAATGTCCAGAGCTGCTTCAAGTGCGGCAAGCCTGGACACAAGGGCTATGAGTGCCGCCACCGCAAGTCGGTGAAGTACTCTGGCAAAGCTAAGACGGAAAACAAGCGCCATGATGGCAGTGGTCCCTCGGGCAGCCAGCGGGATTTTGCAAAGCCCAACTAGGGGGTGGGTACCTAGCGGGCGTAGCAGATCGAGAGGATAAGGGAGTAGTCCTGCGGGATGAGGAGTTGTTGAAACTCGAATGCCTTGTTGATTGCAAAATTGCATGTGTGTATGCATTTTCTTTTAATGAAAGTTATTTGTTTGCCTCTTGATTTCACCCACTCGAAAATGTCATAGTTGAATCATTACGAGATAAATTCTCATTTATATTTTGTGATCACCATAATTTGCCTTGGATAATGGATGTGGTGGGTCGTTGCACCCAAGCGCACCCTCTAACTGCGGTTGGAATGGTAACGCGCACAATTCGAGGTAAATTATTCCAAGCGCTTCAAGGATGGAGTGTGTTAGCGCAGTGGGATAAAGGACACCATGTGTGGTGGACACAAGCTCGTTCTTTTGGACGTAGCAAGCATGGTATTAAGGCATATTATTTGCCTCCCACTGACATCACGGCATGTCCTATTCGACCTAAACATCAGCAAAATCTTTTGTTTTCTGGTCGTGTCAACGGGCGTAGTGCTTCGATCCTGGTTGATACAGGTGCCACTGCGTCATTGATCGATGAGAAGTGGATGGGATATTTGAAGGTTCCTGTTCAAGGACCATCTTGTTCTATTCGCCTGGTTGATGACAGAGTCATCCCATGCAGAGGACATGCATTGGTCAACCTGGATATCCAAGGATATCAGGAGACCGTCAGCGTTTTTGTCTTACCCCTCCTAGCAGGCGTAGACATTGTCTTGGGAATGGATTGGCTGCGGCCTAATGAGGTGATATTAAATTTCCAAGATAACACGCTTTCATTCACAAAGAATGGGACGACGTTTCAATGGCAAGTCCCAAAGCGTCAGGCACTGGACGGCAAACCTCAAACATTAGCCTTTGACGTACGCTTTGCATCGGCTCTCCAGTTCAAAGGGCATGTCAAGGGAGCTGATACATTTTTTTTTTGTACAGCTAGACTCTGAACCAACCCCTTCACAAATTATTGAGGACTTCCCGCCTCAAATGAAGGCGTTGGCAGAGGAATATTCTGAGGTTTTTGAGCCAATTCCGGACGGGTTACCTCCCGACCGTGCAGTCGGCCATACCATCCCGGTGGAACCAGGAAAGGCACCACCATTTAGACCTCTGTATCGCCTCAGTCCAGCTGAGTACGAGGAGGCTAAACAACAGATTGAGGAATACCTCAGGAAGGGATGGATAGAATCTAGCGCGTCCCCATATGGAGCACCTATCTTGTTTGTTCACAAGAAGGGAGGCGGACTGCGCATGTGCGTCGATTATCGAGCCCTGAACAAAATCACGATCAAAAACAGATATCCACTTCCGCGGATAGAAGATTTATTTGATCGACTACAGGGTGCGCAATGGTTCAGTGCATTGGATTTGGCGCAAGGCTATCACCAATTGCGTATAACAGAGGACGATGTTCCCAAAACGGCTTTCCGTTCGCCGTTCGGCCATTTTCAGTGGCGTGTGTTAAGTTTTGGCTTGACCAACGCTCCGGCCTCTTTCCAGAGGGCGATGAACGATGTGTTCCGCGACGCGATTGGCCAGTTCGTCTTGGTG
This sequence comes from Closterium sp. Yama58-4, assembly GCA_947470075.1. NCBI lineage: Eukaryota > Viridiplantae > Streptophyta > Zygnematophyceae > Desmidiales > Closteriaceae > Closterium > Closterium sp. Yama58-4. The sequence goes on along the minus strand of CANIUD010000875.1, from coordinate 180,594 downwards.
TACCTCGATGATATCCTGGTATACTCGAAAACCGAAGACGAGCATACGGAACATTTGAAATGGGTCCTCGGAAAATTACGCGAGCACAAATACTACGCGCGTTTGTGGAAATGCCATTTTTACAAACGTGAGCTAGAGTATTTGGGGCACGTGGTGGGGCATAACGGGTTGAAAGTGGACCCCAAGAAGGTAGCAGCTGTCCAGGAGTGGCCCGTCCCACGCGACGTTGGCCAAGTTCGATCATTCCTGGGCCTGGCGAATTATTTTCGTCGCTTCTTGGAAAATTATTCCACGATAGTCGCTCCCCTCACGGCATTGACCCGGAAAGGGTGTGCGTGGGAGTGGACCCTACAGTGCCAAAAGGCCTTTGAGAAGGTTAAATATAAATTAACAAATGCACCAGTTTTGGTGTTGCCAAACCCACAGAAACCATATGAGGTAGTCACTGACGCCTCAACGGCAGAGCTTGGAGCAGTACTCCTGCAAGATGGACGCCCTGTGGCATTCGAGAGTAGAAAACTCTCCCCGGCAGAGCAACGCTACACGACTACCGAACAAGAGTTGTTGGCTGTCGTGCATGCGCTAAGAACATGGCGATGTTATTTAATAGGGGTAGAGTTCGTGGTCACCACTGACCATTCCCGAACACATATTTTTCTACCCAAGCTACCCTCACTCGCCGTCAGGCCCGTTGGGCTGAACTCCTCAGTGGGTTCAGTTTCGACATTCGTTATCGTGCAGGTTCCACGAACCTGGCCGACCCCCTCAGGAGACAACCGATAGGGGCGGCAACAGGGCTTGACGATTCTGAACATGCGGCTGTTTTTGCTGCCTGTTTTAGTATACTAGCTACGGCGAAAGTGAGCGAGATCGCGTTCAGTGGTTTTCTGAAACGAATTCGCACAGGATATCATATCGATTCCTGGTTCCAGAACCCACAAAACACTAAGCACTTGACTTGGGAACACGATGTCTGGTGGCGAACAAAAGAGATTGCGGTACCTCATGTAGGCAATCTACGGAACGATATTTTGGAAGAGGTGCACGCCACTAAATATGGGGGACACTTGGGCATGAATAAGACCCGGTGGGCCTTACGCGATGTATATTGGTGGCCTGGAGTCGGTAGTGATGTCCAACAGTTTGTGGCACGTTGTGACACGTGCGCACGTAACAAACCGGACACACAAAAGCCTGGTGGTTTGCTTCAACCACTTGAAATTCCGAGTGAGCCTTGGGAAAGCGTTTCACTGAATTTCATCACAGACCTCCCAAAAACCCGCGATGGGTATGCGGCGATACTCGTGCTTGTAAATCGCCTTACAAAAATGGTGCACTTTGTACCCACGACAACGGACGTATGAGCAAAGGATACGGCTCGGTTGTTCGTGACACATGTGTTCCGCCTACACGGATTGCCACGTGTATTAGTGTCTGATCGCGACCCGCGCTTCACGAGCCGGTTTTGGCGTGAAGTAACTGAGACACTAGGAACGAAGCTTAAGATGTCGTCAGCATTCCACCCACAGACAGATGGGCAAACGAAACGTACTAACCGCACTCTCGAGCAGATGCTTCGTTCTTTCATAAGCCCAACACAGGACAATTGGGACGAGTTGTTACCCATGGTCGAGTTTGCGGTTAACAACTCGGTGCATGAACCCATGGTTCGTTCTCTGAACTGTGGTCGGCATCCCACAATATCTGCTACGCATGGGATCGGCGGTTTGAAATTACCTGCCGCAAAGGATTTTGTGGGCAAGCAACGAGAGGCCCTAAAGTCGGCGCGTCGTTGGTTGCAGTTAGCCCAACAAAGGCAAAAATCCTATGCCGATATGAAACGCCGGGAAGTATCATTCTCCGTTGGAGACAAAGTTTTATTAAGCACGAAGAATATTCGGCTTAAGATCCCTGGTGCGAGAAAGTTGTTCCCTCGCTGGATTGGGCCCTTCGAGGTGATTCAACGAGTTGGTGCGGTAGCTTACAAGCTCAAGCTACCTGATACCCTGCAGATTCACAATGTCTTCCATGTGTCTCTGTTAAGCAAGTACGTTGCAGAAGGCAAGTACTTACCACCACCAACAATCGTCCTAGGGGAGGAACTGTACTATGAAGTCGAACGAGTGCTTTTACATCATGATCGACAACGCGGCCGCAAGACTGTACGAGAGTTCCTCATTAAGTGGAAAGGCTATGGGCCTGAACACAACTCATGGGAGCCGGAAGAACATTTGACTGATACTGCGGTTCAGTCTTACATGGAAGACCTGGCTCAGCGAGCACTCCCACAACCAGCGGATGGTGTTGACCCTGGTCGTAATGTGGTTCGTCGTGCTCGTAGCACTCGTCCTAAGAAGCACCCCACGGCAACGAGGACGTTGCCAGCTGGAGGGGGAGGAGTGTAACATCCGTACCCAACCCCAGCTGGTCTCGATACGTCGAACCAGCTGAGGGAGAAATGTGGGGAAATCTGGTTGGTTGGGAAAGCGAGACTTACGGGCAATTCAGGATTGATTGGGAAACCAACCAATCGAAATTGTTGCTGAGTCAAACTTACGCAATTGGTTTGAGCTTGTTCAAACATAACCCACGTAAGTTCACCTCATCACTAATTCAACCAATCAGATCACAGCCCCAAGAGTGAGTCGACAATATTTCCGCCGCTCACTCCAAACACAACCAATAAACATGAAACAAATACAGGTTTGTGATTGCTATGCAATTCTTATCCTTGCTATCTAAAATATAATTGGTTGAGAACCTTGTTTGTTGCCACATGGGCAAGGCCCAAGGGAGTGCACCCCTCCTTGCCATGGGGAAGGTGGCTGCACCCCAAGGGGGTCTAGGGAAGGGGTCTGAAGCCTCTTGGCTCATTCTTCATTTCCTACTCCCAACTAATCAATTAGGAAATGGGATCTCTCTCTTCTCAACTCACCCTCCACAGTTTGTGACTGCATCTCCTAGCAACTCTCAGACTTAGTCACTTTCTTTCCAGGAGCTGCTACTCTCTGGTTGTATTAGAACATGTTATTTTAAGTGGGTAAATGCCCTTTTTATTATCAGATCCGTTACACTCCAGCTCAGCACCCTCAGGCTCCGCACTTGTAGGCTCAGCACCCCTAGGCTCTACACCTCCCAGCACCTCACGCACCCCCAGACGCAGCACCCCGAGTAGCACCACCCCCAGCAGCACCAGAGTCAACAGTAACCGGCTGCAGAGGCGGCGAAGAAGGTCGCGGCGGGAAACCCGGAGGGGTCTCCAAGCGTGGTGTGCGGCGGTAGGCCGCCGGGGCGTCAGCAGCAACGTCACCCCCCTCAGCTGGGCCAGAGGTGTGAGAAGTGACCTCCAAAGGCTGAGCCTAGGGGAGTGGGTCTACCTGAGACACACCTGAAGGAGCAGGACCCTGAGGGGGGAGGGGGTCTACCGGAGGGGGACCTGGAGCGAGGAAAAGCGGCGGGGGAGGGAGAGGGGCAGTGTAGTAGGGGAAGAGACGGTAGAAAGGAACCGACTCGTCAAAGGTGACGTCCTGAGAGGGGAAGACACGGCGCGAGGTGGGGTGGTAAAACTGCCAACCAGGCGCGTCAGGGACAAAGCCAAGGAAGACAAAGGGAATGGTGCGGGAGGAGACCTTGTCAGCGGACGTATCGCGGACAAGGGCACGAGCACCCCAGACCCGGAAATGCGACGCATCGCCAACCTCTCCCGTCCAACGCAATGTGGGTGAGGTGTCTGGTAAGGAGACATGGGGCCAGAGGTTGAGCTGATGCGCGGCGTACCGGACCGCAAACGACCACAGAAAATGGGGAGCCGCCGCATGGACCAAGGAGGTACGAGCGATCTCCATGACCAAGCCAATGCGGCGCTCAGCAACCCCATTTTGCTATGGTGAGCCCGGAAGCTTGAACGATTTTGTGCTCGATGCCCTCCCCCTGACAGAAGGACCGCAAAAGGTCGGAGGTGAACTCACCACCTTTGTCAGAGTGCAGACGCAGGACAGGAAGGTCCGTACGGAACCTCCGGCGGAGCTGGAGACGAACTGCTCGGATTTAAGGGATCAGGACAGCAGGGACCTCACCCTTGGTGCGCAAGGGGAAGACCGTGGTGTAACGTGAGTAGTCGTCGACAACCAGCAAAAAGTACAGCTCACCGCCTTGTCCACGAACGCGGGCTGGGCCATACACGTCCAGGTGGAGGGTCTGCAGGGGAGCCTCTGTCGGGGGAAACGAGGAGGAGTGAGGAGCGGCGCGCTGCCAGGCAGGGAGGGGAGGGAGAGACCTGGGAAGACCAGACACAAGGAGACAACGGTGCATGCCACGTAGACGTGGCAAGGAGGGGTGACCCAGACGGTGGTGCCAGAGAAGAGTCTGGTGCGACAGGGAGCAACACTCGCAGGGGGAGGCTACCATACCTGCCGCAGACACCTGACCAACAGCAGCGACCTGAGGAGACACAGTGGTCAGTGTGTAAAGACTCGACCCTGGCCGACGGGTGAACGTGGCCAGGTGACGGCCAGTCCTGGAGCACGTACAGATCGCCACACGCTGTCCTCCTAGGGTAAAGGTGTCAACCCAGTGGTCCTGGAGATCTGCGTTGCTCACCAAGTTCATAAAAAACGAGGGGAGGTGGAGACCTGACAGTGAGCCAGACGGAACCGCCGGGCACGGAAGCACAGTGGTGGACCGTGCAAGAACTGGGCCCCCTGAGGGGTCAGCCAGAGACACTGCAACAGGTGCAGGGAGTGGTGTGAGTGCAGTACTGTCACGAAAGAAACAGCGGGAAGCACCTGAGTCAAGCGTGAAGGTGTGCAAGGCCTCAACAGGCGCAGTACCTGAGGGAGCAGACTCACTAGCACCTAAGGCAGCAGCCTCACTAGCACCTAGAGCAGCAACCTCTATACCGGGGTCGTACTGCACACACAGGTAACAGTCACTCTCACCACCACCAGGCAAAGCAAACATGGTAGTACGGATGGCGTCATAGTCTAAAGCAAAGACGTTAACGCCCGACCTATGCAGCTCAAGCCAGTGGGGTGTCTCAGCCTCGTCGCCAAACTGTGCGTCAGACAAATAGGCGAAGCAGCGGGACTGTGCGTGACCATGTGTCCCACTGGTCTGACCAGTTCCACGACCTGTGCGAATGACGAACGGGAAGCGACCAGGACTCGGAGGCGTTCCACGCTGGTAAAGCCACTCACGAAGCTGCCGGGACGTAAGGGTCGGACGCCGCTGTAGCTGCATCTGGCCACCGCCAGAACCTCCCCACTGAACAGCTCCACAGCGATTGCTACTACGGCCGCCACCACTCATACTGCTGCCACCACCGCCGTCACCACTCCCACCCCTACTGCGAAGTGAAGTCATAGCGGGTAAGCAAGGAGGCATGCGACTGCGGAGGAGGGCGGTACGGAGGGAAGACAGCAGCACGAGCAGCAGGAGTAGCAGTAAGAGCAGCAGAGCGGCTCGGTGAGGCTAGGCTGCAGCACCTCTAGCACTCCTAGCAGCACCTCCACCAGCAACAGTAGCACTAGCAGCAGGGCGCATCGGGTCGGGTAGGGCGGCTCGGCTCGGTTTGGGCTGCGCGGGCAGCAGGTTGCGCGCTGTGCAGGGCAGCAGGGCGCGCGCTGTGCAGGGCAGCAGGGCGCGCGCTGTGCAGGACAGCAGGGTGCGACGCGCGTACTGCAGGCAGGAGCGACGCGCAGGGCAGCAGGGCGCGACGCGCGGGCTGCAACAGAGCGCAACGTGCGGTGCAGCAGCACGCACGCGCGGGCTGCCGTAGGGCGCGACGCGCGGGCCAGCAGCGCGCGACGCGCGGGCTGCCGTAGGGCGCGACGCGCGGGGCAGCAGCGCACGACGCGCAGGCTGCTGTAGGGTGCGACGCGCAGGGCAGCAGCGCGGGCATAGGGTAGGGCGCTGGCGCAGGGCAGGGCGCCGGCGCAGGGCAGGGCGCCGGCGCAGGGCAGGGCGCTGGCGCAGGGCAGGGCGCTGGCGCAGGGCAGGGCGCCAGCGCAGGGCAAAGCGCTGGCGCAGGGCAGGGCGCCGGCGCAGGGCAGGGCGCTAGCGTAGGGCAGGGCGCTGGCGCAGGGTAGGGCAAGGCGTGCGCGAGGCAGCGCGACGCGGGGCAAGGCAGGGCGTGCGCAGAACAGTGCGATGCAGGGTAGTGGGGTAACCGCAGTCGGTCGCTAAGTATGGTGGGCCCGGAAAAAAAAACTAACGTTCCTATGGACCTACTGCTCTGAAACCATGTCAAGATTGCAAGCAGGAAATGATTGCATTGAATGAATTGTGGGTACAAGTACTAACCCTAATTGTGTTGTACCCCATATGGGCTACCCCACTATAGCCTACACATAACTAGCATAAATATAGTTTGACATACTGGTAATCCCCGATTGATCCTAGGAAAGAGTCACAGGCACGTTGGACTGGGGGGTTATGGGCGCATACTACGCTACACAAATAAGCCCTTTTTATCCCAATAATTAGTGGTTGGGATTCTGACAGTTTTGATGATCGATGTGCCCTTGTCAACATAATAATATAGCTGCAGTGCATGGTTGCAAGCAGGGCCCACGATATCAGGGTAAAACATCCTAATTACCTTGATTTCAGGATGGTGTTTTAAAATCTCCCTAGAATAACGCTAAAATTTACCCTGACGTCATGAAAATTTCGTGTGTTTTGTTCTGAAATTTCATAATGGCAGTGGTATTTTGCCTTGAAGCGTTAGGTAGGGCGAATATATAGGGAGGAAGGTTTGGAGAGAAGGAGAGGAGGAGAGGGGAGGAAGGAGGCTGCGGGGCTCCCCCTCCAAAGTTTTTGCTTAACCAGTTGTATGGAATCCAATGAACAACCTGCTCCTCTCGTGCCTTCCCTTCCACTCTAGAGTCTTGCATTTTTTTGCCCTGAAACATCCAGATAATTTTCTGCTGGTGCCCTGAAATTTCGGGATGGCCAGGGAATTTCGACCTGGAAAATCAAGGCATTTTGGAAAGTTTTCCAAAGTGGCCTTGAGGGCTCAGGGTGCCCTAAATCCTAGCACAGGCCCTTGTCAGAATGTTATATTTCTCTAGTCTGCAGTGGGGTACTCTGTAGTGAGTACAACCATTGTTTGCTAGTGAAACCCCTCTTTTGCCTATTCTCTCTTGCCTAGCTTGCTAAACCCTAACTATGGCTCCTGCGTTCTAGCTACTTTTCTCAACAGAACAGGTCGCAAGGTGTACGCAGCAGAGCAAACACTAGGAGCGTGTCCACGCTGCCTGCATTTCCAACCATGCGAACCTTTCTATCCAAAGCATGTGCAATTGAAGAGTTGCAGCAATTCACACCGAACGCTTGCCAAACATGCGATTGGTGTGAAAAACGCCGAACGAGCCAGGTTCGAAGATGTCCTAAGGCATGACCGAATATTTGTAGCGAAACAAGCAAACGGTAACACCGTGCGTGCAAGCAAGTTAAGACTATCAAAATATTGAGCAGGAATGATCTCAACAGTGGGAATGAAAGGTACAAGTTGTCAACCCTAAAGTGGTCTTACTCTGTGTAAGCTACCCCGCTACAGCCTACATACATATTGTATTTTGACACACCCCCATAGGCAAAGTGGGGGATAACAAGAACAACCAACAGTCACACGGCCAGTCAAGCAAGAGAACAAAGTGAAGCAAAGCTCAAGGTGGATCACAAAGTCACCACACAGTCTGAGCACAAGTAAGAGGGCATAAGGCCAATTCACATGCAGAGTTATAAAATGGGCACAAGCAGTATAGTGATCACACCCTAGCAAGAGCAAACAAGCAGGTATAGATGTAGAAATCACAGTAGAAGGCAAGGTCAAGCAATACGCAAGTAAGGTAGAGTAGGCACAAGGCTTAGAGAATAGCAGAAACGCTGATGGTCACCAGACAGACGTGCCTTGGTGAAAGTATCAGCAGTGTTGGCCCAGATGGCCACGTAAGCAAGACGAAGCTGGCCACGCTGCTGCAACTCTCGTACAAGGAAGTAACACAAAGCGATATGCTTCGTTATGTGCTCCAGTCTGTGCTCCTGACACAAGGCAATCATGGCCTTGTTGTCGACGTACAGAATTGGAGGAGAACGAGGCCGCTCTCCCAAGTCGGTCAGCAGGTCCTAGATCTCAGCCTCACAACAGGAGCTGAGAACAGAAGACGAGCGGGTAGACCTCCAAGAAACTGAACCAGAGCCAAGGCTGAAGGTGTAACCCTATGATGGCCGCTGAGTTGCCTGTTCGTCTACCCAAGAAGCGTTCAAGTGTCCAGAGAGTACTACTGGACCCCGTCCTCCAAGCACAAGCCTTATGCTCGATGTACTGCACAAGTAACGCAGCACCCTTCTAAAACCCCACCAGTGCTCTGGTTAGTGTCTCCCGGGCGCAACGTAGCGTGCTAGGATGTTTAGAGGGTATGAGAGGTCATGTCGAGTGCAGGCAACCCACAAACTCTGGATACTGACACTCGGCTCTACAGACTCGTCCGAAGGTGGAGCTTAGAGAGAGTGGCCTGTAGGCAGAGGAGTGGACTGTGGCAAGGAGAACTGGAAGCCGAAACTCTGAAGGACCTGGTACTACATTGAGGATAGTGAGGTCCCTCGCAACATCAAGTATCTAGTTTCAAAAATTTCTTTCAAGCAAGGGTGATGGCATTGGTGATGGTTCTGGTTGATCAAAAATAATGTGAAGGTATTTTTTTCGTAACACTGCTTCATGAAAAGAGCTGCACTATTGTTTTACAAAAAATCTCAAGGTACAAAACAGCCTTCCACCAGTCTTGTCCCATCAGCTCCTCAATATGCTCATGCACATGTTCCTGCACACTCTGAGCGGCCAAACTTGGTTGGAAGGCCACAGCTTTGCCCTGCACATAGTACAGGGGAGTAAGGATAGGGAGGAAGGGAGGTGAGATGGGAAGGAAGAGAGAAGAGACGCGAACGAAAAGGAAGGGAAGGGAAGGGAAGGGAAGGGAAGGGATGCGGGGCACAGGAATTAAACGGGAAGGAAAGGGAGACGAGGAGAAGGTAAGTGCAGGGAAGAGGGAACGAGAAAGAAAGGTAAGCAAGGGAAAGATAGGCATTGTAGGGGAATGACAGAACAGGATGGATAGTGGATTGAAGGGATGAGGAGGAATGCGCAGGTTCGTGCGAGCACACTTGAGTGCGAGATGCACTTCCCTTCCGTCACCCGCACCCGCCACGTCTCTGCCTCTCGCACCCACGCTACTACCACCTCACTCACCACGTGCTCAGTCACCATTACCCGCACACACCTCTACTGGAGGGCGGAGAGGATGAGGTTGGAAGGGATGAGAAGGGCTGGAAAAAGAATGAAGAGAGGGAAGGGAGGAGATAGAATGAGGGGAGAGAGGAGTTGGGGGGGATAGGAAGGGGGGGGTGAGGGACGGGAGGAGATCGGAGGAGGGTGAGGGCACATAGGAGATGAGAAGGAGGGGGGAGGGAACGGGGCGAGGAGGAGAAGGAGGGTGGGAAGCAGTGGGGCTTGGTAAATGAGGAGGTATGAAGATGGGTGAGAGGGAATGTAGGAGAGGGATGGGGAGGCTGGGGGAAAGATGGGGAAGCAAGGGGGAGATGGGGAGGCAGGGGAAGAGATAGGGTGGCAGGGGAGAGGAATGGGAAGGGAATGGGAGGACAGGGGAGAGGATGACAAGGGTGGGAGGAGGAAAAGGGGGGGAGAGGATGAAAGAGCGGAGAGCGGATGACAGGGGGGAGAGAGGATGATAGGGGGGAGAGAGGATGACAGGGGGGAGAGAGGATGACAGGGGGGAGAGAGGATGACAGGGGGGAGAGAGGATGACAAGGGGAGAGAGGATGATAGAGGAGAGAGACAAGAACAGGGAGGGGAGGAGGACATGGGGGGGGGGGGAGGATGACAGAGGGGCGCGAGGGGTAGCAAGTAATTATAGAGGATTGGAGGGATGACGAGAAATGCGCGGGTTCGTGCGAGTGTAGTTGAGTGCGAGGTGCACTTTTCTCCCTAAACCCGCGCTCGCCACGCCTCTGCCCCTCGCACCCACACTGCTGCCACGGGACTACTGCCACCTCACTCACCACGTATGCACTCACCACTACTGGAGGGCGGAGCGGAAGAGGTTCGGAGGGATGAGGAAAGGCGCTGGCGCGTGAATGAGCGCATCTTGTCAAACGTGCAGCTGGCGGTTCCGTGGCGGTCACGAGGCTGCATGCGCGGGTGGCGAAAAGTGGGAGGGGAGAAACCAGGAGAAAGTAGTGGGAAAATGGGGAAGAAAAAGGTGAAATGAGGGGAGGGAGGGAAAGGAATGAGGGCATGGAGGGGGGAAATTGGGGGAAGGAGGGGGAGACATGAGGGAAAGAAGGGGGAGAGGGAAGGGAGGAGATAGAATGAGCCGAGGGAGGGTTTGAGGGGGATGGGAAGTTGGGGGTGAGGGATGGGAGGAGATAGGAGGAGGAGGAGCGACCTGGGGGGAAAGGGAGGAGCGACCTAGGGGGGAAAGGGAGGATCGACCTGGGGGGAAAGGGAGGAGCGACCTGGGGGGGAAAGGGAGGAGCGACCTGGGGGGAAAGGGAGGAGTGACCTGGGGGGAAACGAAGGTGCGACCTGGGGGGGAAAGGGAGGTGCGACCTGGGGGGAAACGAAGGTGCGACCTGGGGGGGAAAGGGAGGTGCGACCTGGGGGGAAGGAAGGTGCGACCTGGAAGAAAAGGGAGGTGCGACCTACGGGTAAGGGGATATGCAACATTGGGGAAAATGGAGGTGCGACCAGGAACGGCCCGTACTTTGTAGTCTCCTAGCAGGGATCGCGTCTGCGAGTGTGGTGGCGTGGAAAAGGCACTACGCCACGCGCACACGGCGAGAATCGCGAGTGTGAGCGGGGTACCGTGAAACAGATGGTACGAATGACGCTACTAGCGGGAAATGCGGCTCTTAGCGTGGTGGCATGAAACAGACGCCGCAAGCGAGAAACGCGGCTTAGCGTGGCGGCGTGAAGAAGACGCTACCCTACGCGCACCTGGCCAGAATCGCGGCTGTGAGCGGGGTGGCGTTAAATCGACGTTACGCTACATTCTGCTAGCAGGAATCGCGGCTATTAGCGTGGCTGCGTGAAACGAACACTACACTACGCGCTCCAGACGAATTTCGCGGCGGTGGGCGCAGTGGCGTGCAGTATTCTGCTTCGATGCCAGCAGCTAGCGGAATTCGCAACCTAGACAGGTATGGCATAGATTGCTGGGCATACGTTTTGTATTCTGCTTGGTTGTTTGTGTTGGGCGGAGGGTCTTCCGCATTTCCGCGAAATTGTTTGTCGTCGCCAGTGGTGTTTGAATTCCTCGCACAGGTGTTTGAGGAAGAACCTCACTTCGCTCTCGAATCATATTGTGCCGATGGGTGTGCACTTAGATTACCCCCCAAAAATCCCTTTTAGTATGTAGATCGCAGCTTTAGCATTAGGACTTCCATACTTGCCCATGTTGTCGCACCAACCATACTCTCTGACTTCCCGAATCTCTGCTCAGGTGGCCGCAACCTCCCTTTTACACAAACCATGAAGATAGTTGGCAAACAAGATTAATAGACGTATTATTATATAGCATCGATAGCGCAAAAATTGTTTAAGGCAACGAAGTCTGGCTATACGAACTCACATCCAAGTTGTGAAGGTTTTGAAACAATAAAAACAACGTGTGTGTGTGTGTATGTGTGTGTGTGTGTGTGTATGTGTGTGTGTGTGTGTGTATGTGTGTGTGTGTGTGTGTGTGTGTGCGTGCGTGCGTGCGTGCGTGCGTGTGTGCGTGTGTGCGTGTGTGCGTGCGTGCGTGCGTGCGTGCGTGCGTGCGTGCGTGTGCGTGTGCGTGTGCGTGTGCGTGTGCGTGTGCGTGCGTGTGCGTGTGCGTGTGCGCGTGTGTGTGTGTGTGTGTGTGTGTATGTGTGTGTGTGTGTGTGTGTGCGTGCGTGCGTGCGTGCGTGCGTGCGTGTGCGTGCGTGCGTGTGCGTGCGTGCGTACGTGCGTGCGTGCGCGTGCGTGCGTGCGTGCGTGCGTGCGTGCGTGTGCGTGCGTGCGTGCGTGCGTGCATGCGTGCGTGCGTGCGTGCGTGTGCGTGCGTGCGTGCGTGCGTGTGTGCGTGTGCGTGCGTGCGTGCGTGCGTGCGTGCGTGTGCGCGCGCGCGTGTGTGTATGTGTGTGTGTGTGTGTGTGTGTGTGTGTGTGTGTGTGTGTGTGTGTGTGTGAGTGTGTGTGTGTGTGTGTTTTTTTTTGTTTGTTTGTTTGTTTGTTTTTTAACAAAAGAACGGGCGAAAAAACGAACTCATACTGAGGTTCTTTAGCCATTTGAACCAAGCATCCTACCTCGCTCCGTCGTGTCTACCCCGAAGTCCAATAATGCTTCCACTGTGTCCGATCGCCCCGCAACCTCCTGTGCTGGCAACTGCGATGCATACGACGACAAGCGGATCCCGTACACAGGGTGCGGATCTCAGGCGAACATCTTGCCAACATCCTGAAAAAATGATCCATTCCCCGTCAATGTCTGTATCTTCCTTATCCGCCGCCGCCGTGGAGGCATCAAATGTAGCTGTACCTATAGCTGTGTGGTCCGGTCCCGTAGCTGCTCCGCCTATGCGCACAACCACACGTCACAAATCTGGGTGCTTGTACAACGCCTCCCCCACATCACAAGTTCTGTATTCGATACCGTCAAGGTCGCTACACATCGCATTGAAGAGCGTGCCCCTTGCCAACAAAATACTCAGCTTCCCTTTCACCTCGTTTTGGTCTAACCAATAGACCAACAACTTCTTGTTGTGCCATAGATCCTCTATGGTCGTGGCCTCCTCAACAATCATCGCGCCATCTTTACGACTATCCACCAACTCCTTGAGTAATGCTCTCACTAGGGTCCGTGCCATATGCCACACGTCTTGCTGATGCTCTAAACCCAATGAAACTCAAAAGCTGTCAGGTCGTGCATGCCTCGCTCAAAAGCCAACTTCTCCATTGCTGTCTAGAAAATGCATTCCTTCCACTGGCTGAATGTAACACAATGGAACACCTTTCACGCCTCTCTATCTGCACCTTAAGCGAAACCGTACGTCAATCACATTCTCTTGATTGCGACCATCGCCCATCAGCTGTAATCCATATCTTTGCATCACCCCTAGCCATAACACCCCTTCTCACTTTCGCCATAGACAACGCACTCTGTTGTACTATGGTTGCCCATAAACCATGAGGACTCTTCATGCACGAGTAGAACGTTCGTGCTGCTGGTATCGAGACCCCTATGTTGCGCGAAACCGACTCTAATGTCCGATATATGTAACCATTGATCGCGTAAACTCCCCACACCGTTCAAGTTAACCAAGGCATCTTGGGACCCTTTTTTTTCTCCCGGCCAACATCTGGTGTACGATCACAACTCCACCACACCTCCGTATGTCTACACCTTAGGCATCTCCATTGTAGCCTGAACGGACCCAATGAACTTCTAAATGGTTGCAAGAGCATTGCCCCCCCACATGCCACGCCAGTAGTGCACAGGACTGAAAAATGCAACCTTATTTTACAAACCAGACGGTGTCCATGTAGCACGTGGTTCCCTTACGTGTTTTAGTAAGGCTTGGAGAAGATGACCAGCCTTGTGGGACCCCACATTCGAAGTTTTAATGTTGCGTGGCCTTACTGGTGGGTATGTGTGGATCAAAGGCACGCACAAAATTGCATTAAGGCACCTAGTCTCACATTTATGGTATATGAACAACAAGGGCATGGTTGCATCCGCACAGGTTGGTACAAGGGCTCTGTGGCGCCTCATTTGACAATGCCTCTACCCGCTGTGGGCTGGCATCATCGTCCGTCAGCATGCGTCACACCCCTAGGACGCCCAAGCTTGAAAGAACATGTTCAGCTTCCACACAAACGGTCTTGCACCCACCAACTCCATCCATTGCAACACTTGTAAACATTTGATGTTGTTGAATTCATACGCTACATTTACAACCTCATCTACGGATTCGTGCGGTAGCCCTTCAGCCGAAGGGTTAGGGTCGGGTTCTCGTAGTATGCCCGAGCATGTTGTGACGCATGGCAAATGACCAAGGACCTAAATCTCGCCCTTGTTTGAGACGTACCAGGCACTATGTGATGGGTGAATGGGATGCAAAAATGACAACACACCACCCCTGTAAGGGGAAAACAAATGTATTATATGAAGCACACACAACGTCCTTGCTAAAAGAGCCACAACAAGTGAAACAACAACGATACATGATACAACATACTGGAGCCAATTAGTGCCTGATATGCTACACCACGTCTAGCCCCACCCCACTGGAACCCTGCCCTAGTGCTCTCCGCAATCGGCTTCCCTATCGATGGCACAAAACTTTAAACAAGTCCACAAATCAATGTTGTGTGGAGTGCGTACAACTTCCTCACGGTGGGCAGTCCACTCTCTCTGATGCGGCATGTGCATCCACTCCCGCCGTAAACGCTGTGTTGATGCCTTCTCCTTGCACCCCTGGACCACACGCATACATGGATTTAACACACACATTCCGCAGCCAAAATGTGTGACGCAACGTAGAAGCTTGGAATGGATTCATACCTACTCCTTTTGCAGCTTCCAGTAGATGCTCCACAAGAGTTGGCACGGCCTCTGTGAACAAAAGTACCATATCACTCATCTTAAGGCAAGCCACCACCCACAAGGCTTGCTAACCCGCATCGTAGAATGGCCCATGGTGCAGTCAAATGGCCGCTGAGTGAAAGTTTCCTTTTATGCCATATCCAATGAACCATTGAGGCACAACGCCGCCAACGTGTTTGGGGTACCAGCCTCACCCTTTGTATCAAACATTTTAGTCACGACCTACATAGCAACTAATGTTTTGGGGTTTAGTAAATGATGGGTAATGGTGGGTGGGGGGGGGGGGGGGGTGGTTGTTTTGAGCGATAGACTTTGGGCTAGTAGGCTTAGAGCAATAGCTACTGGTCTGGTTTTAGGGGCTTGTAACCCATTACACTCACTATAACTGTTTAGTGAATGTAATGAAATAGCAGCAATGTATTGGGATGTCAACAAAGAGTGCAAGACAAATGGCAGCAGTGAGGGCGCACAAATGGCAGCATATTTTGATATATAAGTGTGTGAAACACAGTGGCCACACAGATTTACATGCACAGGCAGTAGAGAGAGTGAGACGGAACAACAACGGTGAGCGTAATGGAATGGCGGCTGTGAGTATAATGGGATGGCAGCACATGGTGAAATATAGCAGCGTAAGTACAATAGTAGTTGAGATTGACATGCATAGGCAATAATGGAATATTAGGTGTGGATGGCAGATTGAGTGTAACGGTATGGCAGCCGAGAGAGTAACGGAATGACTGCTGCGAGCAAAATGGGATGGCAGCCTAGAGAGCCATGGAATGGCAACAGTGGGGGTTGTGGAATGGCAACAAGAAGTATAATGGAGGGGCAGTATAATGGAATGGCCGTAGTGAGCGAAATGGGATGGCAGCAGTGAGTGTAATGGAATGTCAGCACTGAGTGTAATAGGCTGGCATCAGTGAGTGTATGGAATGGCAACTGTGAGCGTAATGGAATGGCAGCAGTGAGTGTGTTTGATTTTGGACAGGTACGACCCTCCAATGTGCACACAGTTATCCCCCACCCTACTGAACATGAAAATTATTCATCTTGTAACTGTCAGGCGTCCCTATTGTCAAAGTGACCTTGACTGCATGTACGGCCCAGAGTTGCACCTGCCAAAACCCCTCATAAAACCCATGCAGAATGAGTGGCATGGGGGCAGAAGGAAGTCAGAGGCAATGGGGGGTTAGTGAGGTGTTAGTGGAGGTGGAGAAATCTTGAAGTGGCGGATAGTATGATGGTGTGGGTGAGGTAGGGGCACGACCAGTCAAGAGCGCAGTGGGCAATGGGTCGACGTGGCAGGGAGAGTGGGTTTCCTACAGGCAAATGGGGGTTGGTGTGAGAGGCGAGAACGAATCACTAAGGCAGAAGCGAGGGAATGACTAAAGCAGTAGTGAGTGATTCACTAAGGCAACAGTGAGTGAATCACTGCAGTGAGTGAATTACTAAGGCATCCGTGAGTGAATCACTAAGGCAACAGTAAGTGAATGACTAAGGCAGCAATTACTAAGGCAGTGAGTGAATGACAAAGGCAGCAGTGAGTGATGAACTAAGGCAGCAATGAGTTATGAACTGATCAGCAGTGAGTGAATCACTAAGGTAGATGTGAGGGAATGACTAAGGCAGCATTGAGTGAACTGCTAAGGCAGAAATGGGTGAGTTACTAAGGCAGCAGTGAGTGATTCGCTAAGGCATTGGTGAGTGATTCACTAAGACATCAATGAGTGAGTCACTAAGGCAGCAATGAAGGAATGACTAAAGGAACAATGAGTGAACTGCTAGGGCAGCAGTGAGTGAATTACTAAGGCAGCAGTGATTGAATCACTGAGGCAACAGTGAGTGGATTACTAAGGCATCAGTGAGGGACTCAATAAGGCAGCAGTGAGTGTATCACTAAGGCAGTAGTGAAGGAATGACTAAGGCAGCAGTGAGTGATTTACTAGGAAAGCAATGAGTGATATACTAAGACAGTCGTGAGTGGATTACTAAGGCAGCAGTGAGAAAACGACTAAGACAGCAGCGAGTGATTCACTAGGACAGCAGTGAGAGATTCACTAAGACCACAGTGAGCGAATCATTAAGATAAAAGTGAGTGGTTAACTAAGACAGCAGTAAGTGAATCACTAAGACAGCGATGAGTGAATCATGAAGGCTCAATCGAGTGTAATCAAAAGGCTCACATGATTCAAACTTGAAGGAATACGTGGGTGAATTAGGGAGGGAAGTGATTCTAGTATATGGCAGCAGTAAGTGCAGCACATGGCAACAGTAAGTGCAGTAGATGGCAGCAGTGGGTACAGTAGATGGCAGCGGTGAGTGCCCTTGATTGAAACTCTTAATGGGACGTAGTTGAGTTGTGGGCCAAACCTTGCAAGAAGATGTCATTGTCCTTGACACGCTCTTAGCTTAGAGCCTCATAGCCGTCAAATGAGAAGGTGGTGTCGTTGATCCGCTGCACATGGCTTGTCATGAGGTGCTGCTCTAATAAGTGCAGCACGTAGCTACAGTGGTTGGAGGGGGAGTGGCAAAATCAGTGTGGGTGGGATGTGGAGGGGCTTGAAGGGATTAACCATCATAACTCAGTTATTGCTGTATGCACGCCATTTTGGGTGCATGCCATCTTAACGTCATGTCGTCTGCTTCTGCAATTCATGCTTGCATTATTTGCATAAGCATATTATGCATTATTTGCATAAGCATGGCTGCTAGATTATATCACCCATGTGTTTTTCTCGAAGTATGAATGCTTGATCTCGCAAGAGAATTTTAGAGCTTTCCAACGATATCAAGATTGCTTTATTCTAACCAAGATCGCTCAAGTTACAAGAGTTCCAAAATTTGGAAATTCTATCTTGATTTGATTCATTATATATTGGTGGCAATCATTTGGACATGCATATAAAAAAATTTTGGTTGGGTGGTTGGGAAGGCAACTTTGACTTTTGGATTAGGGTGGCCATAAGTTTCTAGCATGGGCTGCAAATGTTGCAACACCTCGGCAAAATTCAATTGGATTGGATTCTGCATGATGAAGGTTGCATCATTTGGAGAGCCCTTCTCTCACAAGGTTTTCTTGAAACCCCCAACTCCTATGATTCTATGCCTAATATTTGCCCTTCCACCATCTATTCTAGTGAAAGCAGCAGCTATACATTATTAAGTGGCTCGCATTCCCTAGACAACCTTTTGACGTTATTCAACTTCAAGGTGGTAGCCAAGACCGGTGCGCGCAATCCTACAGAGCGGATTTGCGTGTAGTTGAGAAATGAATTCGTCGCAGGTCTTCAAAATGACGAATTCTGAGCAACAAGTGGTGTCAAATTGCAAGGTTTTGGTTGTTGGTCAAATTGCATCCTATTTTGGAGTGTGCTTGCCGTGACGTTGTTTTTCATAAAAGCTAAATATCTAGCAAAATCCTGGCCAAGCGAGTTCTCAAGATTCCACCATGCCTACGGCCTCTTGATGGCTGAGACTGAATCCAGATATGCTAATGATGAGATGGATGGAAGTGGAGAGGCTGGAGAGCAAGGGAGAGTAGTTGGTGGTGGAGTGTGAACTCACCAACCAACTACCCTTATGCTACCCTTCTCTACACCATCTCCTATGTCTGTGGATCTTATGAAAGTCTACTCAATTGAAAAGTTGATGAGGAAGAATTTAGAGCATTGGAGCTCCACGGGAGGTTCCACTACAAGTTATAGGATGTGGTGGAAGGAAATGAAAAGATGCCAAAGGCCATAGACTTGAAATGAGCATATATAAAGGCTAATTTGATGCGTATATGCTCATGGTCCAAGCGGTTGGTGGACGCCAACTTGACCATATTAAAGACCTATTGGGTGATCTCGAGCGGGGACCCAATGCATGAAAGGAACTCGTTGGCGTACACTCACCAACAAATGTTACTAGAATTGTGCTACTGGCGTGGCAATTGCGCGACATCAAATTTGTTGATGGAGAGCCAATGTAGCCCATGCTGGATGAGATGCGAGACATCTTCTCGAAACACAAGAGTGGAAACCTTATCTACCCTGAGCCTGTTCAGTACGTAAAAATTGTACTCCGGATTCTTGAGTCTGCCCTAGCCATCAACGTTAAGTTCCAGCAATTGCAATGATGTGTGGACTACATGACCGACTGGATTTTTTATGGTACATTATTTTAGCCGACGAAGTGGATATGGACCTGAAAAAGATGGCACGCGCCGACAATTTTTACTGAGCTGCAGTGTTTTCAAGGGTTTGTCATCAACGTGCGACGGTTTGTCCCCGACATGGCGTAGTTGACTGCCCCATTGACCGATCTGCTGGGGAAGGGGGTTGAAAATTTTGTGCTTGCCGCCCGTACTGCATATTGCTGATCCATACCGCTCGTTCGAAATGGTCACCGCCGCATTGCTGTGGGGCCAGTATGTCAGATTATGTTGTTTGTCTAGCCTGCAGTGGGGTGCTCAATAGTGAGTACAACCCCTTAGGGTTTGCTATTTGTATCCTGCTGCCTGCTAGTTCAATCACACCATTCTCCATTTCTCCTTCACATACCCAAAACCCTAGTCCTAGGGCACATCCTACTACCTCCTAGTGTGGGCCTAGGCTACTAAGCCTAGGCCCCACTCCTATTGTTTCTAACATGGTATCAGAGCGAGCACGTTCCTGCCGCTTACCTCAATGGGCCCACCACCTCACTGCTTCCGCTGCTACTGCTACTCTGTGTGTTGCACGCCCCGTGGCGTGCGACGGATTTTTCATCCCGCCGCGCGCTCGGAGCGTGCGGCGGTTTTCTGCCTGCCGTGCGCCCCGAGGCGCGCGGCGGTTTTCTGCCCGCCGTGCGCCCCGAGGCGCGCGGCGGCTTTCTGCCCCGTCGCCCCCGCGTCGCCCCGCGTCGTTCCCGTCGCCCGCGGCCCCCCGTTCCCGTCGCCCGCGGCCCCCCCGTTCCCGTCGCCCGCGGCCCCCCGTTCCCGTCGCCCGCGGCCCCCCGTTCCCGTCGCCCGCGGCCCCCCGTTCCCGTCGCCCGCGGCCCCCCCGTTCCCGTCGCCCGCGGCCCCCCGTTCCCGTCGCCCGCGGCCCCCCGTTCCCGTCGCCCGCGGCCCCCCGTTCCCGTCGCCCGCGGCCCCCGTTTCGTCGCCCCACGCCCCCCCTTTCGTCGCCCCGCGCGGACGCCAGCGCCACGGCCAGCCGCGAGCGCCAGCGCGGCCCGTACGGACTGCGCCAGGCCAGGGCGCGCCTCGAGCCGCTCGCCACTGCAGCAGCCGCCCCTGGAGCCGCCCGCCACTGCAGCAGCCGCCCCTGGAGTCGCCCGCCACAGCAGCAGCCGCCCCTGGAGCCGCTCGCCACTGCAGCAGCCGCCCCTGGAGTCGCCCGCCACAGCAGCAGCCGCCCCTGGAGCCGCCCGCCACTGCAGCAGCCGCCCCTGGAGCCGCCCGCCACTGCAGCAGCCGCCCCTGGAGTCGCCCGCCACTGCAGCAGCCGCCCCTGGAGTCGCCCGCCACAGCAGCAGCCGCCACTGGAGCCGCCCGCCACTGCAGCAGCCGCCCCTGGAGTCGCCCGCCACAGCAGCAGCCGCCCCTGGAGCCGCCCGCCACTGCAGCAGCCTCCCCTGGAGTCGCCCGCCTCTGCAGCAGCCGCCTCTGGAGCAGCCGCCACTGGAGCCGCCGCCCCTGGTGCAGCCGCCCCTGGGCCCGCGACGCCGCCCCTGGAGCAGCCGCCCCTGCAGCAGCCGCCCCTGGCCCCTGGAGCAGCCGCCACTGCTGCAGCTGCCCCTGGACCCGAGCAGCCGCCCCTGCAGCAGCCGCCTCTGCAGCAGCCCACGGCGCCGACCCTGCAGCTGCATGCGACGCCGCTCCTGGTCCCGGTGCAGCCGCCTCCTTTTCCTGTCACCCGCAGTCTTGTTCCTCTCGTTCTGTATGTGTCTTTTCTTGCCCACTCCGTGTACGTTCGTCTTGTTCGTGTATTTGTTCGTTTTGCCTGTGTTCGTTTGTACTGCCTACCTGCGCTGCGCCTCTGCGCGCGCCCTGCCTACCTGCGCTGCGCCTCTGCGCGCGCCCTGCCTACCTGCGCTGCGCCTCTGCGCGCGCCCTGCCTACCTGCGCTGCGCCTCTGCGCGCGCCCTGCCTACCTGCGCTGCGCCTCTGCGCGCGCCCTGCCTACCTGCGCTGCGCCTCTGCGCGCGCCCTGCCTACCTGCGCTGCGCCTCTGCGCGCGCCCTGCCTACCTGCGCTGCGCCTCTGCGCGCGCACTGCCTACCTGCGCTGCGCCTCTGCGCGCGCCCTGCCTACCTGCGCTGCGCCTCTGCGCGCGCACTGCCTACCAACGCTGCGCCTCTACGCGCGCCCTGCCTACCTGCTGCTGCCCGCGCCCTCGTGCGCCCTGCTGCAGCCCGCGCCCTCGTGCGCTCTACTCTCTTGTGCCTCGTGCCTTGTGCCTTGTGCCTTGTGCCTCGTGCCTCGTGCCTTGTGCCTCGTACCTTGTGCCTCGTGCCTTGTGCCTTGTGCCTTGTGCTTCGTGCGCTCTGTTCTGTTATGTTGCCCCCCCCCCCCCCCCGTCCCCTGGACAGGAGTGTTGGGGTGACAGGTATGGGGGTGCTCCGTGTGCGTCGTCCCTTCCTCCTCCTTCGTCTCCCACTGCTGCAGCTGCCGCTGAGGGGGGTGGAGGTGTGGGAGCCGAAGGGAGTGGCGCTAGGGGGGTGATGTGGGAGTGGAGCTAGAGGTGAAACAGGGGATGTGTGTAGGGGGGTGTGGGACAGTTGGAGGAGGCTGCAGCACCTGTAGTCCGGGGCGCACTGTCCTGGTAGCTCAGAGAGCCTGCTGCGCCTGTGTGTCTGCAGCTTCAGTCGTCGTCTCCAATCTTCTCTCCCTTCACAGTTCCTCCTCCTCCTCACTTGCCCTCTGTGACTGCCTCTAGCTTTGCTCATAAATTGTGAACTACTGCTATGACTGTTTGTTGTGCTGATTACACCCCACTTTGGCTATGGGGGTGTGTCAGATTATGTTGTTTGTCTAGCCTGCAGTGGGGTGCTCAATAGTGAGTACAACCCCTTAGGGTTTGCTATTTGTATCCTGCTGCCTGCTAGTTCAATCACGCCATTCTCCATTTCTCCTTCACATACCCAAAACCCTAGTCCTAGGGCACATCCTACTACCTCCTAGTGTGGGCCTAGGCTACTAAGCCTAGGCCCCACTCCTATTGTTTCTAACACAGTATTGTTGCAGGACTTTGGGAACGGCCTTCAGCTAATTGTGTACGAGTCTCGCAAACTACAGTACGCCCTAACGCAACTACCCGATACGTGGCGGCGAGATGCTTGCGATGTGCACGCTTCTAAAGTGTGACGATGGTACCTTATAAGAGACGACGTGACAGTTTGAACAGACCACCGATCACTATAGTACCTATGTGCCCAACCGAACCTCAAATTGCGACAGATCCGCTGGTTGGGCTATCTGGAACCTAACTTCCACTAGACCGTCACGTACAAAAAAGGGGCACCGAACTTCACCGATGCCCTCACTCACCCGCCCCACTGCCCAGCTTCACGCAATCCTACTTGCCTAGACCAAACCACTGCTAATGGGCGTATTTAACCACCGATATTGCACTGACCCATTTTTCACAATAGGAAAGTTGCAGCAGCTAACAGAAGCAGAGGGAGTATATTATGTAAAAGGCAGTACCTATCGGATATGGGTACCAGCGTACTCACTACTACGAGAATTACTACTGCAAGATGCACATCACAGGGTTACGTCGGATAATTTTGGGGTAGAAAAAAACGCGACATCAACTATAGCAGTATTAGTGTTGGCCAGAGCTATTGACCAACGTACAGCACAACGTATGATCATGCCCTCAAGGAAGAGAAAAGTGGCTTAGTTGCAACCGACCCCACCGCCCGAGCGCGCTTGGTTACCATGGATTTCGTCACGCAGTTACCTTTGAGCTTTGGGGATAACGATGCGGTTATGGTCGTCGCTGATAGATTGACAAAAATGGCTCGCTTTGCTATGTGCAGGATATCGATCTCAGCCGAAGAAACCACTCGTCTATTCATCGCAACCATTGTTCAAATGCACTGAATACCATCCGTGATAATCAGCGAACTTCTGGAAGAACCTCTGGGAGCATTTGGGGACCTGGGCACAGTTCAATTTGTCGTACCACCCCGAGACCGACGGTCAAACGGAGCAAACGAACCAGACTATGGAGGAGCTGATTTGTGTCACGTGCGACGACCTCACAACATGGGAGCAGCATTTGCTGCTGATGAAGTCTGCCTACAACAACGACACGACAACGACGACGCATCAGTCCGTGTTCTACAAGATGTGTCAAACTGTGTTTGTATGTTTGTAGGCTGTAGTGGAGTAGCCTCTACTGAGTACAACCGTTTAGGGTTAGAACTAGTACTCGCACTCATCTCTCATGCTAGTCACTCATTTTGCATGCTATTTTTGACACATGAACCGTGGGCAAAATCTAGCAGTGTTCATGACGCCAAGCTCGAACAACCCAACGTGACGCGCACAATAGTTCGCCAAGGTTTTGCAATTTGCCCAGACGTGCGCATCGGACGCAATAAAATAGCCAACATAATCGCAAATTGGAACGCTAACCATCACCGTCGCCCAGTAACGTACCAGTCAGGAGATTAGGTACTGCTCGACACACAGAATTCAAGACTGCTCGTTGTACCAACACTTCCACGCCATTGCCCACAATCCATGACTCGCCCTGCATCGGAGTTGATTGTGAAGCCTGAAAAAATTCTCAACCATCGGATTCGTCACCCCACGGGAATCAGAAGGATCGAGTTCCTCGTTCTTTGAAAGGACTGCACCCCAACTGAAGATAGCTGGGTGCCCCTGGCCAACATCAAGAACCACCCTGCTCTACAAGTGTACATAATCGTTGGACTAATTCTGGACAAAATGTCTACTTCACAAAAGATGTCGTTGATGAAAAGTTCACTATTAAAACTTTCTCAATTTTGGATAGGTTAGATGCATGTGGCTACAATCCAATATAAATTGCATAATAAGGTGAAGTACCTGTCAAGTTATGAATAAGGGGTATGCCGGAGGTGAAACTTAACTCAAACTTCAGTATTCAACCAAGAACCACAATAGAGCATTTGACCGGCAAGACACCAGGTAGGAAAGGATAAGGAGGACGAGAGGGAAGGTCCCTAAGAAGTCCCCAACCAAGGAAACTTCATTATCATACAATAATCCTTTTTATAAATAACCTCACTTTGACCTTTGTCATTCTCCATATCCATGCCATCCACCTCACCCAGCTTGGTCACACTAGACAGACTGGTTTGGCTTCTCCCGACCACTTGGCAGCAAATATAGTGATGGTTATGAGTTTTGCCAACCCCCAATAATCTATACATCTTGTGGAGTCACTCCACAAATTCCCATAGTCGTCACAACGAAGAGCATACAAACTTCAAATGATTGTAACTTTCTCGTTCGTGCTCCGATCGCGACGATCATTGGTTCGTCAGAAAGCTCATGAGCAAAGAAGTCATTTCAAAGATCTTCTTAGGCTGAATAAGATTCACATACATCCAAATAATGCTAAACACAAATTCTTGTACATGCTCACACCATGCATGCAAGGTATAAAGATAGGATGGGAGGCAGACATATGTAAATGGGAGGGGGGGGGGGGGGGGGGGGGGGGGGGGGGGGGGGGGGGAGGGGGCAGGGGAGGTAGTGTAAGGAATGTTTCAGCATTCCTTACCGCATGCTTCAACACCACGCACAGCAGCGGCCGTTGCTCGCCGTACCTGCTAATGGGGCTTTGCCAACTTTCGCGCGCACTATTCACCAAACCATACACCGCTGGCCCGGCCGCGTCGGCCTACGCTTCGAGACTAGCCCGAACCTCAATGCCAGCATCACACTAGCTAGCTCGGACGCACTGCTTTACCGTTTGCATGTTTTGCATATAAGTAATCGCTCATGTCTTCGCTCACACTTTGTACTCGTGGAAGTTGGCTACCATTAGAGTTTTTACCTTCGATGCGAAGGTCACCCGATTAAGTTTGACACCTGGCTCGATGATGTCTCTCTGTTCGAGCATACGTCCAGGTCCTTACTCGCTCCAGATGATGTAGCTGAACGTGTAGCTCATTTGCAGTGGCTTACGCGGGATGCTATCGCCTGCCTTGCTATCCGCAACCACCTCCCGCTAGATGACTGCCGGCATAAGACCGCCAAGGAGCTCTATGACGCCGTCGCCGCTCGCTACTCCTCCCTTTCTACTACTACGCTAGGCCGTCTCATGCTGCCGTACCTGTTTCCTGAACGGTCAGACTTCCACACCATGGCCGATCTCATCACCCACCTTCGCTCTAGTGACACTCGCTATCGCGCTGCTCTCAAGCTGGCCTTTAGGACTGCAAACCCGTCCCATATGTACATTCCCCTTTACATCCTTGTCACTCGCCTCTCTAACTTCCTCCGCGCCGTTAGGGATCACTTTCTCGGCCTTGACCCCACCAAGCTCACCGTGGATTTTCTAAAGAAGCATCTCCTCGAGCTAAGGCTAGTGCCGTTGCTGTCGTTGCCTCTCATGGCACTCCTCGCACTCCCTTCTTTGAGGGGTGTTCTCCCTCCCTCCTTACGCCCTCTGTTGCCTATATTGCTGCTATTGACTTCCTTCGTGCTAAGCAGGTTGGTGCTGCGTCTGCTCCTAGCGGGAGGCGCCGTAGTGGCAGGGCAACGGGTGTAAGGGTGGTGGGGGTGGCGCTGCTAGGGGTGGTGGCAGTGGTGGTTGAGAGGGTGGAGGCGGGGGTAGAGGCGGTGGTGGTAGCGGTGGAGGTGGCGGGGGTGGTGGAGGCGGTGGGGTGGGCGGAGGGGGCTTGGGTGGAGGTCGGGGTGGAGCTGCTAAGGGAGGAGGCTCTGGGACGACGCCTAGAGTGCAGCTTGTGGAGGCGGAGGCTTTGGGGGTGGATAGCAGCATCAGCCACGCCAGGAGGAGACACTCACGCCCTAGCAGCTTTGTGAGTGGGTTGTCCAGCGTGGCTCCTCGGGGGGTAGTGTCATTGCCCGTACGTCAGGTGCACGGGTCCCCGGGCTGGTGACCCCTGTGGGAAGATTGGACACACTGAGTATCATTGATTCTTCCGTCTTGAGGATGCCTAGCGCACCCAGTACGGTGATGACATTGAGATCCCCAACTGGTTAGGATTGCTCCAGAAGGGGGTTGATGTGTTTGCTCTAGACTCTGATGCAATCAATGTTGCTTTGTATGCTATGTATGCTGGTTCTGCTAGTGCTGAGGGTGACTGTTACTTGTGCGTGCCTCTCGATCCTGGTATAGAGGCGGCTGCCCTACATGCTAGTGAGTCTACTGTTCCAGGTGCTACTCCTGCTGAGGCCCTGCACACTTTTACACTTGACTCAGGAGCGTCATGCAATTTCTTCCGCGACAGCACCACAGTCACACCGCTCATTGCACCTGGCAGACCCCTCTGGGGGCCCAGTTGTTTTACGTGTCTCTAATGTTCTACTGTGTCCGGCGGTTCCTAGCTCCCTCTTAGGTCTCTACCTCCCCTCGTTCTCTACGAACTTGCTGAGTAACGCTGTCCTCTAGGACGATATGGTCATTACCACTACTCCTGGAGGTGAGCGTGTGGCGATTTGTTCGTGTACTCGCACCGACCGCCACCTCGCCACGTTCACACAAAGGCCCGGGTTTGGCCTGTACACACTGAATCATGTGTCTGCATAGGTGAATGTGTCAGGTCCTGTGGCTGCGTCGAGTCAGTTAGCTGCGTCTTGCTCGTGTCGACTTCTTACGCACCAGACTCTTCTCTGGCACCACCATCTTGGTCACCCCTCCTTACCGTGTCTGCGTAGCACGCACTCACCGTGTCTTCCCCTCCCTGCCTTGCATCTGGCCTTCCCTGCCCCCTCTCCCGCGCTCGCTTGCACCAGCATGTCTTCCCTGCGTCAAGGGGTGGTAGCGCGCCGCTCCTCACTCCTCCTCGTTTCCCCCGACGACTGCTCCTCTGCAGACTCTCCACATGGACGTGTGGGGCTCAGCCCGCGTCAATGGGCCAGACCGCGAGCGCTACTTTCTACTGGTTGTTGACGACTATATGCGTTATACGACGATCCTTCATTTGCAGAGCAAGGCGGATGTCCCTAGTGTCTTGATCCCCTGGATCCACACTGTCTACCGCTAGCTTTACGTGCGGTTCTAGCAGGACCTTCCGGTCCTGCGTCTACACTCTGACAGCGGCGGTGAGTTCTCCTCCCGCCTCTTTGAGGCTTTTTGTCGTGGGAAGGGCATCACCCAGACGTTCACACTTCCGGCCTCTTCACAACAGAATAAGGTTGTTGAGCACCAGACTGGCTTGCTCACGGATGTTGCCCGCACCTCCATGGTCCATGCGGCTGCTCCCCATTTTCTGTGGCCGTTTGCGGTCCGATACGCCGCGCATCAGCTCAACCTCTAGCCCCATGTCTTCGTGATAGAGACCTCGCCTACACTGCGTTGAACGGGGTAGGTTGGCGATGCGTCAGCGTTTTGGGTCAGGTGTTTGCATGCCCTTGTCCAGGATACCATCGCAGACAAGCTTCATGCTGTGTCTTCCTTGGCTTTCCCACCGACGCGTCTGGCTGGCAGTTTTACCACCTAGCCTTGCGCCGAGTCCTGTCCTCCTAGGACGTCACCTTTGACGAGTCGGTTTGCTTCTACCGACTCTACCCCCACTTCACTACCCCTGGCCCCCCCCCCCCCCCCCCCCCCCACCCCCCACCCCGGCCCCGCTTCTTGCTCCCTCAGGTGTGTCTCAGGTAGACCCACCCCCCTTGGTTGAGCCTTTGGAGGTCACTTCCGACACCTCTGGCCCAGGTGAGCGGGTGGCGTTGCTGCTGACAAAACAGCGACCACTCGTCGCTCCCGCGCTTGGAAACCCCTCCTGGTTTTCCACCTCGGCCATCTTTGCCGCCTCTGCTGCCTGTTGCTGTCAACTCCGGTGCTGCTGTGGGTTGTGGGGACACTAGACGTGCGGACTGTACTGGTGGAGACTCTGGCAGTGCTGGTTCCGGGGGTGTTGAGTTTTGGGGTGCTGGTTCTAGGGGCCTGAGCGTCCGGGTGATGGTGGAGTCGTCGGTGCTTCTGCCGAATGTTCTGGGGGTGAATACCAGCAGCTGACTCATCAACCCGAGGCTCTTTTGCCACAGTAGCTTTGCAAGTGGGTTACTCGGCGGTTCCGCTTTGGTGGCGACGCTGGAGGTGCTGATGCTGGAGCTCCTGCGGCTGACGTACTGGTGGTACTGGTACTGGAGGCACTGGTGCTGGAGGTACTAGAGGTGCACGAGGAGTCGAGACTGGAGGTACTGGCACTTGAAGTACAGGAGGTACTGGAGGTGCTGGTGCTGGAGGTGCTATCGGTGTTGTACGTCCTAGTGCTAAAATTACTGGAGCTATCGGTGCTGGATACACGGAGCTGGAGGTTTTCCAGGTACTGGAGGTACTAGAGCTGGAGGTCCCAGAGGTACTTGTACTGGAGGTGCTGGAGGTGCTGGTACTGGAGGTACAGAAGCTAGAGGCTTTGGTACTGAGAGTGCTGCACAGCGATGACCGTTCTTCCTGCTGCAGTCGTAGCCGTCACTACCACCACCAGGCTCAGCACTTCGCCAGGTTCTTGGCCTTCCGTCTTCCACTAGCCTTACTCCTCCCTGACTGTGTCCGCCGCCTAACCCATCTTAGACACAGTTACCGCCGGACTCCCCAATGCCTGCTCTTTCATCTTACACTAAGCGGCTAGACTCCCTGACAGAGCGTCGTGAGCCTGCGTCTCGTCCTACCTCGCCTGTTCGCACTGTTCATCATGCTCGTCGTGTTCCTCGTCCTTGTCCTCCACCAGTCCTTGGCACGCACACTATGACACTTCGTCCTTCCTCTGTTGCACAGCGTCCTGTTCTGCTATCTCCCCCAGCGTCCTCTCTTCCTGACGTTCCTGACCCTGAGTCTGACCTTGCTCGTGCTGCTAGTCATACTGTCATGCGCATTCTAGCTGCACTTGTCACTGGCCCTACTTTTGAGTCTCTTGTTGTGTCTGCCTTAGTCACTAAGCTTATTGACTTTGCTGTTGTGTGTCGTATCGACCGCGTCAAGAGTATTGTCACTGAATCAGAGTCTGACTGTCGTCTGTCCGTCGGGGGTGAGTGTGCTCTTGGCACAGACGTCCTTGAGGACAGGCCGTTTGAGCTTGAGTGTCTGCTGCTGCTGCTGTACCTCATCTCGCTGCCATGCTGCTTGCCCCTGAGGAAGACCCAGATGCACTAGACATACCGACTCCGCGCTCTTACGGAGAGGCGATCACGGGGCATTATTCCTCTAAGTGGCAGACAGCGATAGACGCATAGGACCTGGAAGTCCACAGATACTTATGTCGACACAGTTCCCCCACTTGGGGCGAACTTAGTCGATGGCTTATGGATCTGCCGGGTGAAGCGATCGCCGTGTTCTCCGCGTGTCTTCAAGGCGCGTTATGTTGCACAAGGCTTCAGTCAGCGACGGGGGGTCGACTTCTTCCACACCTTCTCCCCCACCCCGAAGATGACCACTCTTCGGGTGTTACGGCACATTGCAGCACAGCGCGACCACGAGCTCCACTCGCTTAACTTTAGCACAACCTTCTTGCAGGGCAGCCTATACGAGGAGATCAGGTTACGCCGCCCACCTGGCTTTACTGGGTCGTTTCCTAAGGGTACCCAGTGGAGCCTCCAGCAGCCAGTCTACGGTCTCTGCCGGGCGCCTCGTGAGTGGCACAATACACTGAGGACGACGCTTGTGGCTCTTGGGTTTGCTCCTTCGACTACTTTCCCGTCGCTGATTTTTCGCACCGACACTTTTCTGCCGCTGTTCTACATCCTCGTGTACGTCGAAGACTTGGTCTTTGCTACTACTGACACTGAGGCACTGGCCCTTGTGAAGTCGGAGCTGCAGAAGAGACACACCTGCACTGACCTTAGTGAGCTGTGCAGAATCTTAGCTTGTAAATCACTTGGGACAGAGCACGGCGCACCATCACTATGACTCAGTCACGCATGGTGCACCAGCTCGTCTTGTTCATTGCTTCATGCCCTTACTAGCTGCACCACAGAAGGAACAAGGTAGGTGGGTAGGAGAAGCCAGGGGGAGCAGAAACATATAGTAAGAGCACAACAACAGGGTAAGTTGGGGGGAAACACAGGGAAACCTAGGGAAAAGCAAAGCATGGGCAAGAAGGAAACAAAGATAAGCAAGGGAGAAAAGGCAGCAAAGGGATTTAGGGAGAAACAGGAAAGAAATGAGAGTATGGGAGAGAGGGGAAAGGGCGGAGGTGGTACCCTATTGGGGAGAGAGGGGAAAGAGATGGGAGTAAGGGCGAGAGGGGAGAAGGCAGCTAAGGGAGTCAGGAAGAGAGGGGAAAGAGATGAAAGTAAGGGGGATAGGGGAAAAGGCAGCGAAGGGAGTAGGGGAGAGAGGGGAAAGATGGGAGTAACGGAGAGAGGGGAAAGGGCAATTTTGGGAGTGAGGGAGAGAGGGGAAAGAGATGGGAGTAAGGGAGAGAGGCTTAATAGATGGCAGTAAGGGAGAGAGCGGAAAGGGCAGCGAAAAGAGTAAGGGAGAGGGGAAAGAGATGGGAAGGACGGAGAGAGGGAAGGGAAAACCTGGAGCTTGCCCACATAGGCAATGAAAGCGTGAGGACAAGGCACGTATTATATGAAAGCGGGTGGCATGGCGCAAAGAAGGAGAATTAGGTGGACAGGATGACCCGATCGTAAAACGGAAGCAATGAGGAAGCGCATGGGGCCGCGAAGGGCAAGGGGGTAACGATTGAAAGAGAGGGAAGGGTATGCGAGATGCTATTCCCCTGCGCCTGCTCGCATGCCTTTCTCCCGTGCCTGCTCGCATGCTATCCCCCCGCGCCTGCTCGCATGCTCTCCCCCCGCGCCTGCTCGCAGCCGAAGTCCCTCGCATATCGCGGTTTACCCCGTCGCAAGTCGTCCCTCCCATCCCGCTCGAACCGCCGCGTCATCGGTGCTCATTCCCGTCCACGTTGCCACGGAAGAGAGAGCAGGGAGGGAAGAGAGAGCAGGGAGGGAAGAGAGAGCAGAGAGGGAAATAGTGGGTAAGCAGGGAGGGAAGAGAGAGCAAGGAGGGATGAGAGAGCAGGGAGGGATGAGAGAGCAGGGAGGGAAGAGAGAGCAGGGAGGGATGAGAGAGCAGGGAGGGAAGAGAGAGCAGGGAGGGAAGAGAGAGCAGGGAGGGAAATAATGGGTAAGCAGGGAGGGAAGAGAGCAGGGAGGGAAGAGAGAGTAGGGAGGGATGAGAGAGCAGGGAGGGAAGAGAGACCAGGGAGGGAAATAATGGGTAAGCAGGGAGGGATGAGAGAGCAGGGAGGGAGAAGAGGGCAGGGAGGGAAGAGAGAGCAAGGAGGGAAGTGATGGGTAAGGGAGAGAGGGGAAAGAGATGGGAGGTACACATGGGCGTAACAACCATGGAGGGGGAACGGTGATGGGCGCAATGCCAAAAGAACGCGGCGCAACAAGCTGAGTGAGATACCAAATGCTGAAGGGGGGCTAGTTTATTGGATGATTTGGCGATTATTGAAGAAGTGAGTTTTACGCAGCAGTGCAGCATCCATTTTCATCACGTAATGGTGAGCTGTGCTACTCTTGCCAAAGAAGGCCAGACCATGACCGCTGAAGATGTCGATTATGAGCTTGCTCTATCGACCAAGCATTGGGCCGGTGATTACTATGGATGTGCTCAACATGACATTCTGCCAAAGTACGTCGCTGATGGATGGGGTCGAGAGAGTGCAGTGTATGAATACGGTGGCACCACACATCTTGCCTACAGGAACTGGTTACGGAAACACTGTTTTGTAGACAAGATGTGACATTTCGTGCTTAGGGCGTCGAGCTGGCTGAACGAGTCATTTCACTCGGTTGTTTGCAAGTATGCACCAAAGAGGGTTTTTTTTTTTTGAGTATGAAAGCACAGATTGCACTCTTGATTCTTCATTGAAACAACACCGTTGAACGTCTTGTCCCGATACATATTATCCGGATTTGCCGTGCAACTCGTGTGTGCCACTGGAAGAAAGATTGGGTGCTTGGACCGATGAACTGGCAATGGACGAATGACATTTTTGCCGAATAGCGCTGCGCATCCTCCAAACGACCTTGACCTTAATCAATCCTCCATGAGTAAACTATTGAGTGTTTTTATTGTTGGGCATTCTTTAAATGTTTGTTAGTATGATTCGTCCACTAAAAAGGCCACACAAGTTTCAACGAGTCGTATGGCGCGTGCTTTATGCATTCTTGGTGTGCAAGACCGGGTGACCCACCATTGCGCATACCGTTCATGCCGCCCTGGAAACAGCTTCGGAGCCACCCAAACATTTAGTATATAAGGAGGTACAGTTTACACATTCCACCTTGGAACAAACATATGACTCGCTATATTCCCCCAGGTGCTCATTGGATCCCTTGCTCATAGCCTATCCCCCTTAATCTCACTTACAATATACCCACCAACCCAGATGTCACTCACAGCCTACCCACTAGCCTACATATCATTCATAGCTAATTTACCAGCTCAAATTTCACTCACACGCCATCCACTAGCCCATGTATAGCTCATAGCCTACCCGCCAGCCAAGATTTCCGTCACAAGGGTATCAATTTTTCCACCGGCCTACCCACCATCCTACCCTCCAGCCTACCCACCAGCCTACTCACCAACCCATACACCCTCTCACGGTGACAACCCCCCCCCCCCCCCCACACACACACACACAACCTCAATATATCTATCGGCCCTCCATGGCATGTTCCCCACCCCATTACATACCACTTGCACACCTAAGTCACTACCCTCCTCTCTCACCCTTTCCCCTCTTTACATCAGAATATTCCACCTACACTGCTCTACACGCATAGCCACCTTTTGCCAACCCAAATACATGAGCACTCACGCCCTCCTGATTCTTTCATTCCACCCCAGGTGCCTCACTCACACACTTGTTGCCACGCTATCCTCTCTCTTGACCCTTGCCCCCAACCTGGGTATTTGTTATACCCCGCTCGAGAACATATACCTCTTAAACCGCTTTTTTTTTGGGGGGGGGGGGGGGGGGTGGGGGAGAAAGGGGAAGTGGGGGAGGGGGGGGGGGGGGGGGGGGGGGGGGAGGGGAGTGTAAATTAATATTGCTATGCACAATAGTCGTATCTCGTGTGCCTCCTAAACGGGCGTGTCCAGTGTGTATTGTATTTCTGGGAAACGTTGACTTGCGGGGTCGGTTTCTTGATTGAGAGTCGCAGCCCACAAGTGCCATACAGTGTGGCAAGTTCTGGACCATGTTTGTGTCTGTGAACATTGCCGCGAGGCTGTTGATTGGTCGTAATCCCTGCTCAAACTTTTGGGCACACCCTGCTCGCGTTCTATGCAAGTTCGCTATATTTCTAACCTTGTGCTGGCCAACTGATTGATTCAAGTTGGACCCAACTAGAAGGGGGGGTTCACTATTTTGCTGCTGACTTTAACATGCTATCAGAGCAGGATCTTTCTAGAACATTGACGCGAGGCTGTTGATTGGTCGTAATCCCTGCTCAAACTTTTGGGCACACCCTGCTCGCGTTCTATGCAAGTTCGTTATATTTTTAACCTTGTGCTGGCCAACTGATTCAAGTTGGACCCAACTAGAAGGGGGGGTTCACTATTTTGCCTACTGACTTTAACATGCTATCAGAGCAGGATCTTTTAAGAACCTATTTTTTTAAGATCGTGTGCCCACCCGTATCGTATCCCTTAACTGTGTCCCCTAGCTGGCCCTGTCACGCACCTCCTTAGGTGTCGATGCCCGCCCGATTTCAGCCCAGCAACAGCACGCGCTGCACGCCAGCGCGCGACCAGCAGCAGCACCATCAGCAACGCATTTCTAGGAGCCACGTCAGCTGGAGCGTGAGGAGCAGGAGCGGTTGAAGCAGGAGAGGCTGGAGTTGGAGCAGCAGTAGCAGCAGCCCCAGCCGCCACTTTTACAGCAACTGTTCCCTCCTGTGTGTGGCCTGCAGGCCCTTGGTCTCCCTTCCTCCTGTGAGTGACCGCTCACAACCTCATACTGCTAACGGTCTTCCTCCTCCGGACTTATCCCTGGCTGTTTTCTTTCCTCCTCGTTCACAGTCCGCTCCTCCACTTGTCCCGCACTCTCAGCCATGTCCCGAACGTGCTCGTCCCTCGTCACCTATTAACAACCTCCGCATTGTCCTGCTTCGTTCTAGTCCTAATCGTTCTCCGCCTGTGTCCGTTCTCCCGTCACCTCCTGGGTTGTATTTTACAACTTCCTCTCACCCCATCACTAAATACTACCACACGTTTCATCATGTTGTCTCACGTGATCCCGCCCCTCGGTGGTCTGTCTCGGCACTTGTTACTGCTGTCAGTGACTTTGCCACCACTCGCCTCCTTGACTACGCCACCTGCGGCGTGGTGGTTGCCCGTCCTCTGTTCACCGGGGGTGAGTCTCCCCTTGGCTATGACATTCTAGAAGGCAGACCATTTAATCTAGAGTTCTTGGCAGTCGCATCTCTCCATCTCTGTGCCCTGTTGCTAGCCCCTAAGGGAGACCCTAACATAACAACTTCTCGCACGTACCGTGAGACTGTGTCAGGGCAGTGGGCCTCTCAATGGATAGCGGCCATGGAATCAAGATGGCGTCTTGAAGATCCACAGGTAACTACGTCGATGCAGTTAATCCCTCCTCATTGGACGTGGCATGTGGATCTTCAAGGTGAAGCGGTCGCCTGGATCTCCGCCTGTCTTAAAGCGGCGGTGCACATTCCTAGGGGTGGTTTCTGGAAATTTTGGTTATGCACACCCTTTACGGTGGTTTGATTGGTTGGCGAACAGTCTAGCCGGCTGAAACACTAGAGCGAGGCCTAGAGAATATGCTGGCGAATTCTAACCATTTTGAACAAATTCGCCACGGGGCTGTGTTGGGGGAATAGCCGACGGAAGGGCGGGAGTTTCAGCGCGGGGCGGAAAAATAACTTCAGAGGCAATCGAGGGCGCATTGCCTCTCTGAACAATTTGGCGATCTATCCTGAGTTGGATCGGTGTTTGGACTATACAGTGTTTTGGCGACTTCGACAGGTACAAGGTTTCCAGGTTTCGAAAAAATTCACACTTCTACAGTAAACACGTCTGCGTGAGGTGCGCGTCCTAATCCAGGCCAACCCTGATTCGCACTATGCCGACATAGCTGTAACGCATCCTAATAATCTCCGTTTTCTTCGCGCATGGGGGAACACCCCGCTCTGGAGGGGTTGGTGCAGACCTATTCGTGGCCTCCCACGCCCAACCACAAACCCGGTATCCTCAAGAGGCAAGTGATAAACCGGTACCTCCACCCCATGAATGTGCACTGCCGCTTTAGAAGCGCGCTACGTGGCGAGAGGCTTCAGTCATCGTAAAGATGTTGACTTCTTTCGTACCTTCAACCCGACCTCGAGGACTATAATTGGGGTGTCACTTTACGTTGCATCAAGCAAGACTACAAGCTACACTCACTAGACTTCTCTACTGCCTTTCTCCAAGGGCGCCTACACGAGGAGATCTGGCACTTCCAGTGGAGCCTGAGACGACCAATCTAAGAGCATCTTACATACCCCTTATTTTGGTGGAAGGCCCTGGTTGACTCCAAAAGTCAAACCAACCTGGCTGGTTTAGTCAATCAGGCTCTAAATTTGGCTAGTCGGGTTCTCAGCAAGTAACTTGCAAATATACCACCAGCCTGATTTTTGGACCCAACCATGCATATAGGATTTTATGTAGATCCTATAGTTACTGCATCATTTTTAGTAGCCAGCCTTTTTTTAAATCGATTATTGCACAAGTCATATTGAGTCTCGTTAGTGCAACATGCTGCAATGTTTTTGTTTACTTCCGATTGCGCACCAGGTTGGTGCGTTTGCGGGTTGGTTGCATCGACCAAATTGTTTGTGGGCGCGACCAACTGGTTGCTAGACTACCTAGTCGCCTCGACCAAGTGTGAGAGTACCTTGGTACACACGTCCTTTGCTGTACACTGTACACTCTCGGGTAATCTGGTATCCCAGCGTTCAACCCAGCCCATCCGTTCAAGGCAACCACGACCAGGCCCCCAAAAATGGGGTACGCAACATGCTCTGAGGTCTCTGCCAGGCGCCCCATGAGTGGCACGACACGCTACTCACTACTTTTGCTGACCTCGTGTTCCGTCCTTCGTCCACTCACCCGTCGCTGTTCATCCGTTCTGTGTCTACACATTTCTTCAACCGCGTCTACGTAAACAACTTGGTCTTCACTACACCAGACAGGGTCGCTCTGACCGAGGTGAATCCTGAACTGTAGAAGAGACAAACTTGCACTGTTATTGGTGATTTGCAACGCTACCTTGGCTTGTAGTTTACCAGGGACAGAGCCGCTCGCACCATCACACTGACTTAGTCACACATGGTGCAACAGGTCCTTCAGCGGTTCGGTTCTCAGTTCTCTACACACAGCCCACTCCTCTTGCCGTTGACCAAAGGCTCACCGCTTCTGTTCCTGACAAGCCCCTTGTGTCTAGTGGTCCCTACGCAGAGCTTGTGGGCTGCCGTTTTTTCTCTCAGCATCCTAGCTCGCTCTGCAACTAGGACCATCCTGTTCACTGGACAACAGCTGCGAGGATAGCGAAGTACCTAACGTCTACGTCAGACATGGGGCTTGTGCTTGGAAGGACACAGCCTATTTTTTTGACCGATCACTGCGACTCTTCCTACGCCGACGACGTTGAGACCCAAAGGTCTACACAGGGCAAGTGCTTCAGCTTGGGCTCTGGTGCTGTGTCGTGGAGGTCTACTTAGTCGACGTCTGTGGCAAAGTCTACCGCTGATGCCGAGATCCACGCCTGTGCCATGGCTGCGCAGGAGCTTCGCTGGTTGACCTTTTTGCTCACCAACCTTGATGAGTGGACGAGCTCTGCACCGCCCTTGTTCGTTCAACAAAGGTCATGATCCCCTTGTTTCGAGAGTCTTGACTAAAGAGCAGAGTGAAGCACATTGATGTGAGGTAGTTACTACTGCGAGAGCTGAAGCAACGTGGAAAGGCGCGCCTGGACTTTGTGGCCTCAGAGGCCACTACTACAGACATCTTCATCAAGGCCCTTGGTTGATACCACGTGTTCTGTCTGCAGATAGGCCTTGTTGAGGCATGCACTTGGTTGCTGTAGTCATGCCACTTGTTTCTTGCTTTGCTTGTCTTTCTACTGATACATACATGTGAATTCTTGAATTGGTCTCGTGGCCTACTTATGCTTAGACTGTGTGATGACTTCGTGATCCACTTTGAACTTTGTGTTGTTGCTTTTCTTGACTGGTCTTATGACCATTTATTTGCCTTTTGCTATTTAATGCCCCTCACTTCGCCTATGGGGGTGTGTCAAACTATGCTCATATTTGTGATAGGCTATAGTAAGGTAGAATATAGTGAGTAAAAATATTTAGGGTTTGCATATGTGTCACATGCTTGTTAGTCCAAATCGACCGCCATGGCCAAGGCGGGCCAACAAGAAAGGGATGAGAATGAGGCCGAAAATAAGCCCTCGCTTAAGAACCCTCCAACTTTGTGGCCTGGAATCCTCTTCAGGGAACGGTGCCCCAATGGGTCAAGATTCCCCACAGAGGAGCTGAGCTGTTAACCTTGTTGGCGGGGAATTTCGACCTATCTTGGTTGACACCTGAGGTGCCCTGGATTGCGTACGGCTTTAACAGGGCAATCTGGTGTTAGACAGTTTGTGCGCTGCTGTCAGAGGTCCATTAGAAGTCCTCGATTGATCCGAGGGAAGGGTTATAGGCACGTTGGCCTGGGGGGTTATAGGCACACTTACCTGCTACACAAATAAGCCCTTTTACCCCAGTAGTTAGTTGCTGGAATATTGACATGGTATCAGAGCGAAAGTTTCGGGTTCGAATCCCAGTGTGTGCACCTCGGGCATCCCAGTGCGGGGGGGTGTCAGAGGTCCACTGGAGATCCCCGATTGATCCTAGGGAAGGGTTACATGTACGCTGACTTGGGGGGTTATGGGCGCACTCATCCGCTGCACAAACAAGCACTTTTATCCCGGTTGTTAGTGGCTGGGATTCTGACATTGGCTTCGGCCGCTATCATGTTTGATGAACATGGCTTGGCCAACAAGGCGTGAAAGGCGTAAATCCATGCCTTGTTAACTGAATCACACGTTTTCCATGCACGAATTCTATGGTTCTTGTTACGAAATGAAGTTTATAAGAAGGCATTCCTGTATGCTGCAGGAGCCGACTCGGGCAAGGTTGACCTCGCATACTGCCCAACTACTAAGATGGCAGCCGACTTCCTCAGCAGTTCAAGCACTGCTCCAACCTCACCGGAGTGGTCAAGAGAGTCAGCACCCTACGCGCCCAGGAATGAAGGGGAGTGTTACGATATGAAGTTTTATGAGAAGGCATTCCTGTATGCTGCAGGAGCCGACTCTACCGAGTACGAAGTCGAGGCGTCAGAAGAGTCGAAGCGACACCTCCAACCATCAGACCAAGACCGATGCAGGCAGAAACATTTGAAATGAAAAGAGCGGGAACATGTTTGAACCTAGTTCCCGCGCCGCACGGTTTGAATTTCGCTGCAATAAGGGAATGTACCCCTTAGAGTACATGGCTAGTCTAGGTCGTTTCGCATTCCTTTGTATTTCCTATATAAACCCTATGTAGCTCCAAGAACTGCGCAAAGGCGATGCGGGAACCACTTCCCAACCAGCTCAACCTGGACAACCGGCTGCGAAAAGCCGCGATACCGCCGCGCATGGCTTCTCCCTCGACTCAGACAAATCAGCAACAACTGCCCCCCGTCCAAGTGACGAAGCAATCAACTCTGCGCAATCATGCTTTCTAAGGATTTCAAAAATCAAGACTACTGCCGCGTTTGACGGCAAGGATTTTTATAGATGGTGTTTTGAGCTCCTCCTACAGACAGCGCTGATCTACCACTACTTCGACGGCTATGAGCCTAAACCGGTGGAAGACACCGAAGACGCCCGAGCTCAGTACTACAGTGAGTCCCTTATGGCGTATAGCGTTCTGCTGCGTAACATGACACTTGCAGAACAACTCGGCATCCGCTCCTACAAAGAGAGCGCTGCTCTAGCTCTGGAAGCTTGGAAGCACCTCGTTGAGGTATATCAGCCGAAGGAGTCCGTCACCGCCAGCAGACTCCTGCAAAAACTCATGGAGGCCAAGATGGGGCACGGTGAGAAACCAAGCAGCTATATTAACCGCTGTCGGAACATTCGTAACCAGATCATGAAGAACGGAAGTGCCATTTCGGAGGAGATCTTCTTCAACATCATCCTCCAAGGACTTGGGCCTGAGTGGAAGCCCTGCAATGCGCTACTCCGACAACGATGAACGATCTTAGAAGCTGCAATATGCGCCTCATTCCTGACTGAACAGCAGGACATGGATTCGAGCAGGACAAGCTCCGCGCCGCGCCGAGAGTACCTCGCCTTCTACACAGACAACGATGAAGAGCCACGACGGCCAAGGCGCCATTATTGCAAAATATGCAAGGTCTTCGGACATTCAACGGACCGATGCAAATTCCGGTCCAACCAACGCCACCCAAATCCCACTCACCATAACAACTGGGTCGGCCGACAAGATACTCGTCAAATTCAGCCTCAGCAACAGCATCAAACTCATCGACCTCCTCCTGTTCGGCAGCAACAACAAACACAGGGACCTCAATCAGGAGCTCCGAGGAACGTGATTGCGAGCATGGCGACAATGCGCGGCCCTCGCGTCGCCGAACCAGACGAAGAAGAAGGACTGCACGGAGAACTTATTCAACCTGAAGAAGGGTGCAACAACCAATGTAGCTGCAAGAAGGGACTGGCATCAACCAATGTAGCTACGAGAAAGTCCGCCCCACCTCAACCAACAGCATGTACCCGTGGGATGGAGGGAGGAAGAACTCTACGAACAAATATATAAGGCGACTCTGGTAACCCCGCGACTCACGCTACTTCTATGCAACAACCAAGACAACCACAACGCCTGGTACCTGGATGGCTGCTGTGGACAGAACATGGTGGGGTCTGTCAGATACATCTCCAATGTCACCAGTGCTCCCCCAACATACGTCACCGTCGCCAACAACCATCAGCTGCGCGCCAACGCACAAGGCATCGTGGTCCTGCAAGCACGAGACAGAAACACGCACGTTTTGTTCAACGACGTGCTATACGTCCCGGATCTCCGCTTCAACCTTTTCTCGGCAGGACAACTTAATGGCTGCGGAGTCATGATCGCCATGGACCCCTATACGCGCGACCTCAAACTCACTCACGCTCCCCCGGACACACCCCCCGAGGCGCACAAATACCTCGGAAGGGCTCGCTCAATGGACGGCATCTACGTCCTGGATTTCGACATACCCAGCTGTCAAGCTTCGTCCGAGGAGCTCGTTCTCGTACCCCTCGACTTCGCATTCAAGAACAAGAAGTCCTGGAAACACCCAGACGGGCGGTCATGGATTCGACGAGCCCCCACCCCCAAAAGATCAATATGCACCAAATCGGCCCCGACGGACTCTGCACCACCTGCCACACACCCACTGCAAGCCGCACAGAAGAAGTGGAGAGGGACCTTGAGGCAATTCAAGAAGCAGAGAGTGCTGAGACAGAACCAGAGGGCATGATGGAAACTGAACTCGCCGTCGCCACCCACCGCATCTTCAGCGAATAAAGCAAAATGTTTGGACAATTACCCGTGCAGCGCCAACACCGCGCGAAGACACGCTCCGCTTCATCCTCAAAGCCAACACCGGAACCTTCGACGAAGAGAATCGCCCGCGCCCATACAGTCGCGACATCTACCGCAAGGAGATTGACAAGTCGTAGGAAGACCCTGACGCAAAAGAAGAGCTGAGTGTCAAGGAAGAAGAAGACAAAGCAAAGGCAGAGAAGAAATAAAAATTGTATGAGGAGCGCATAGCAGCCGGCTGGGACGAGGAGTCAGCGCGACACGGCTGCTGGGGCGACGACGACGACAACGAAGGCACTGGCGGAACCACGGGAGGAGCTTGGGGATCCGCAACAGGTGCATGGGGATCTGCAACAGGCGCATGGGGGGCTGGCGGATGGGGCTCCCCCGGACAATGTGATCTCACTGAAGGAGATCTCACTCAGGAAGAGCTGGAAGCAGCAGAATAAGAGATGACGGCAGACCTTGTCAAACATTGTATGTTTATGTTGTGTAGGCTGTAGTGGGTTACACCTTAGGGGGTACACAAACTTAGGGTTTCCTACTTGTACCAAACTTTCTGCTAGTTCATTCATTCCTGCTTCAGTTATTCTGACATGGTTTCAGAGCAGGTCCTTCGCTAGGACCTAATTTCCTTCGGGCCCACCACTACTGACTGTCTACTAGCGCCCTCGTGCGCCCTACTGTCGGAGCGCGCCTTAGCGCCTCCCCCTAGCGCCCTCGCGCACTTCTCTTTTTTTTTTCGGCCCCGCTGGCCCCGTCGATCGCGCGCGCGCCCCGCTTAGAGGCCCCGTTGGCCCCGTCGACCCCGCACGCGACCCGCCTAGAGGCCCCGCCGGCCCGTCGACCCCGCTAGCGCCCCGCCAAGAGGCCCCGCCGGCCCCATCAACCCCGCTCGCGACCCGCCTAGAGGCCCCGCGGGCCCCGTCGACCTAGCGTGCGCCCCGCCTAGAGGCCCTAGCGGCCCCGTCGACCCCGCGCGCCGCCCCCCTCTGGCCACGTCGACCCCGCGCGCCGCCCCTTAGCGGCCCCGTCGATCCTACCTGCCGCCCCTTAACGCCCCGCACGCGACAGCCACCGCCCCGCCAGAAACGAGCCGCCCTACCTGAGTCGCGCTGCCTACTGCTTTTAGGGTGCACCTACTGCTACTACTGCTGCTACTATGGCTAGTCCTCCTGTGCTAGCTTTCGATGCTGAGGGCCGCCCAGTGAAATTTGACACCTGGCTAGATGACCTGCACCTCTTCCTACAGCTCACTGCCAAGGAGGACATCTCACTGTACGATCATGCCCTCGGCCATACTACTGCCCCTCCTACTACTGCTGACAGCACTACCCGCTCACAGTGGCAGACTCGTGACGCCCACGCTCGCTTTGCTATTCGCAACTCCCTGCCGATAGATGAGCGCGAGCACTTTGGCCAGCACAAGACTGCTAAGGAACTGTACACTGCTGTCGTTGCTCGCTACTCCTCACCTGCTTCTGCCGCACTAGGCCGCCTCTCACTCCCCTACCTGTTCCCCGACCTGGCCTCCTTTCACACAGTCGCTGATCTCATCACCCACCTCAAGACTAGTGAGGCCCGCTTCCGTGCTGCTATGCCCGATGAGTTCCTTGCTAGGAACCCCCCCCCGCTCTGGCTCACTCTCTACCACATCGTCACCCGCCTCCCTGACTCTCTGCGCGCAGTTGGGGATCACTTCCTAGCTCGCTGCCCCACTGAGCTCACCATTGCCCTCCTCGAGAAGGAACTACTTGCAGCTGAGGCGAGCATCGTCGCTGTAGGTGCCTCTCGTGGCGACCCCCGCACCCTTTTCTTCGAGGGGTGTTCCCCTTCCCCCCTTCTTCCCTCTGTAGCCTCTGCTTCTGCTGTCGACCTCCTTGGTGCTGAGAAGGTCGAGACTGCGTCCACTCCGAGCGGGCGCCGCAGGGGCAGAGGGGGCAAAGGAGGCGGAGGTGACGGCAGGGGAGGCGGGGGTGGAGGCGGTGGGAGTGGTGGTGGGGCTGGAGGGACTAGTGGCAGCGGTGGGGGTGGTGACGGCAGCGGCGGCGGCGGTGGCAGGGGCGGGGGCGGTGGCGGGGGCGGCGGTGGTCGCGGCGGCGGCAGGGGAGGGGGTGGTCGAGGAGGTGGCGGCGGCGGTGGTGGTCGTGGAGGCGCTGGCGGTGGCCAGAGCCAGCAGCACACTCCGTCGCTCCAGGAGGCCCGTGAGTGGTATTCGCAGCGCGGGGGGGCGGGTGGCTTTAGCTGCACGTACGTCATCCGCACTGGTGACCGCACTGGTCAGACGTGTGGGAGGCCGCACCCCACGCAGCGCTGTTTCTCTCGCCTTGACGACGCTTGGCGTACTCAAACCCTGATGCCACTGAGCTGCCCCGCTGGGCTGATCTGATGAGGAAGGGAGTTGATATCTATGCACTAGACTTTGATGCTATTCTCACTGCCATGTATGTGATGTTTACTAGTGGAGAGGGTGCTCAGTACCTGCGTGTTCCGCCCGACCCGGGCATTCGGACCAGTGAGGCTGCCGCTCTAGGTGCTAGTGAGACTGCCACTCCAGGTACTCGCGTGTCTGCTACCTCAGGTGCTGGTGAGGCTGCTGCTCTAGGTGCTAGTGAGTCTGTGCCCCCTGGTACTGAGTCGACTGCGGCACTGCACACCTTCACACTAGACTCAGGTGCTTCTCGCT
Source organism: Closterium sp. Yama58-4 (assembly GCA_947470075.1). NCBI lineage: Eukaryota > Viridiplantae > Streptophyta > Zygnematophyceae > Desmidiales > Closteriaceae > Closterium > Closterium sp. Yama58-4. The sequence continues at coordinate 137,427 of CANIUD010000875.1, read as the reverse complement.
GTTTCTTTCGTGACCGCACTGTCCTTGAGCCACTCGCTCGGCCAGTTGCTGTCTCCCTCGCTGACCCCTCTGGGGGTCCGGTCATTGCGACCTCCTCCACTGTCCTTCCTTGTCCTGCGGTCCCGTCAGGCACACTGTCGGGTCTCCACCTCCCCTCGTTCTCTACGAACTTGGTGGCAGGTTGTGCGCTCCAGGACGGGGGTGTTCACCAGTTCACCCCTGCCTATGAGCGTGTGACACACTGCACGTGTGCTCGGACGGGCCGTCACCTGGCTACCTTCACTCGGCAGCCGGGATCGGACCTGTACACACTGACCACTGAGTCCCCTCAGGTAGCTGCGTCTGCGTCTGCGTCAGGTCAGCTGTCGGCCCCCTGCTCGTGTCGCTCTCTGGCGCACGAGACCGTCCTCTGGCACCACCGACTTGGTCACCCGTCTGTGCAGCGCCTTCGTGCCATGCACAAACGGTACCTTGTCTCTGGTCTTCCCAGGGTTCTCCCTCCCCTCCCACCCTCGCCTACTCCTCCCTGTCTACCCTGTGTCGAGGGGCGGCAGCGCGCAGCTCCTCACTCCTCCTTGTTTTCCCCGACGACTGCTCCCTTGCAGACGCTCCACATGGACGTGTGGGGCCCAGCCCGCGTCCGTGGACAGGGTCAGGAGAGGTACTTCCTGATTGTTGTTGACGACTACTCGCGCTACACCACGGTCTTCCCCTTGCGCACCAAGGGTGAGGTCCCTGATGTCTTGATCCCTTGGATCAGCAGAGCTCGTCTCCAGCTCAGCGAGCGTTTCCGCTCGGACTTTCCTGTCCTGCGTTTGCACTCTGACAGAGGTGGTGAGTTCTCCTCCGACCTCCTGGCAGCCTACTGTGCGGAGCACGGCATTGAGCAATCGTTCACGCTTCCGGCCTCTCCACAGCAGAATGGGGTTGCTGAGCGCCGCATTGGCTTGGTCATGGAGGTCGCTCGTACCTCCTTGATCCATGCGGCTGCTCCCCACTTTCTGTGGCCATTTGCGGTCCGATACGCTGCGCATCAGCTCAACCTCTGGCCCCGTGTCTCCTTGCCGGAGACTTCTCCGACACTGTGTTGGACGGGAGAGGTTGGCGATGCGTCGCGTTTTCGGGTCTGGGGATCCCGAGCTTTTGTTCGCGATACGTCCGCGGACAAGCTCTCCTCTCGCGCTGTTCCTTGTGTCTTCCTTGGCTTTGTCCCGGACGCGCCTGGTTGGCAGTTTTACCACGTCACCTCGCGCCGTGTCCTGTCCTCTCAGGACGTCACTTTCGACGAGTCCGTCCCCTACTACCGCCTCTTCCCCTACCGCACTGCCCCGCTCCCCCCCCCGCCTCTCTTCCTCGCTCCAGGTGCTGCTGTACTAGACCCCCTCCCCCTAATGGTGCCGCTCCCTCAGGTGTGTCCCAGGTAGACCCGGTTGAGCCTGTCGAGGTAGCTGTTGACTCTCGTCCTGCTTGGGGTACTTAGCCTGCGGGTGCGGAGCCTGAGGGTGCGGAGCCTGGGGGTGCGGAGCCTGGGGGTGCGGAGTCTGGGGGTGCGGAGCCTGGGGGTGCGGAGTCTGGGGGTGCTGAGCCTGGAGGTGCTGAGCCTGGGGGTGCTGAGTCTGGGGGTGCTGAGTCTGGAGGTGCTGAGCCTGGGAGTGCTCCACCTGGAGGAGCCCTCTCCTCGCAGCAGCTGCAGGAGAGGTACTTACAGTACTGCAGCCTCATGAGAGGTACTAGTGCTTCCCCTCCTGGCCAGGAGCTCCCCTCCCTTCAGCGGATCCGAGAGTGGTACACGCGGCGCTGTAGCCTTTGCGAGTGGCGCTCCTGGTGTCGCGGACCCTGGAGTTGGCGCTGTGACTGGTGCTGAGGACCCGGGCGTTGGAGCTGCTGCTGGTGCTGCGGACCCTGGAGTTGGCGCTGTGACTGGTGCTGAGGACCCGGGCGTTGGAGCTGCTACTGGTGCTGACGACCCTGGAGTTGGCGCTGTGGCTGGTGCTGAGGACCCGGGCGTTGGAGCTGCTCCTGGTGCTGCGGACCCTGGAGTTGGCGCTGTGGCCGGTACTGAGGACACGGGCGTTGAAGCTGCTACTCGTGCTGACGACCCTGGAGTTGGCGCTGTGGCTGGTGCTGAGGACCCGGGCGTTGGAGCTGCTACTGGTGCTGCGGACCCTGGAGTTGGCGCTGTGGCTGGTGCTGAGGACACGGGCGTTGGAGCTGCTGCTGGTGCTGCGGACCCTGGAGTTGGAGCTGCTGCTGGTGCTGAGGACCCTGCCGCTGGTGTCTCTGCTGGTTCTGGAGACGCTACGCGGCCGCGACCGTACTTCGTGCCGCTCCTTCAGCAGGTTCTTGGTCAGACTCCTCCTCCTTGTCCTTCTCCCTCCTTAGAGTGTCCACCGCCTGTCCAGCCGCAGTCACAGCTACCGCCTGCCTCGCCTCTCCCTGGTCCTTCTCCTTACACTGGTCCCACAGGAGGTCTTACGGAGCGTCGTGAGCCTGAGTCTCGTCCTGTGTCGCCTGAGTCTCGCTCTGCGTCACCTGTTAGTGCTGCTCGCACTGGTCGTCGTGTCCCACGTCAGCGTCCTCCTGCTGTCCCAGGCACTCACCAGATGGTGCTCCGTCGCTCCACTGCTCCCCAGCGTGTCCCTCTGCCGTCTCCTCCTGTGTCCTCTCTTCCTACTCTTCCTGACCCGGAGTCTGACTCCCTTCGGGCTGCCAGTCCCACTGTCACACGTCTCCTCGCTACTGTTGTTACTGACCCTACCTTTGAGTCATCTGCTGCGTCTGCTCTGGTCGCTGAGTTGGTTGACTTTGCTGCCAGGTGTCGTCTAGACTACGCCGCTAGCCTTGTTGCTGAGTCTAAGTCTGTCTGTCCTCCGTCCGTCGAGGGTGAGTGTGCTCTTGGCACGGACGTCCTTGAGGACAGACAGGAGGAGTTCCAGTGCTTTGCTGCTGCTTTGCCCCATCTCGTGTCCATGCTAGTCGCCCCTGAGGGAGACCCGGATGCACCAGACATCCCGACTCCGCGCTCTTACGCAGAGGCGATGGCGGGTCCCTACTCCTCTCAGTGGCAGACAGCCATGGACACAGAGATGGCTTCCTGGAAGTCCACAGGCACCTACGTTGACGAGGTTCCCCCACCTGGGGCGAACATCGTCAATGGCATGTGGATTTTCAGGGTGAAGCGGCCGCCGGGTTCTCAAGGCGCGCTACGTTGCTCGAGGCTTCAGTCAGCGAGAGGGAGTAGACTTCTTCCAGACCTTCTCCCCCACCCCGAAGATGACCACTCTTCGGGTGCTGCTGCACATAGCCGCTCAGCGCGACTACGAGCTTCACTCACTTGACTTCAGCACTGCTTTCTTGCAGGGCAGCCAGCACGAGGAGATCTGGCTGCGCCGCCCACCTGGCTTCACTGGATCGTTTCCTCCTGGTACCCAGTGGAGCCTCCGGCGGCCGGTCTACAGTCTCCGCCAGGCGCCACGTGAGTGGCACGACACACTGAGGACGACACTTGCGGCTCTTGGGTTCGCTCCCTCTACTGCTGACCCGTCGCTGTTTCTACGCACCGACACCTCGCTGCCGCCGTTCTTGTGTACGTCGACGACTTGGTCTTTGCCACTGCTGACATTGCGGCACTCGCCCACGTGAAGTCGGAGCTGCAGAAGAGACACACGTGCACAGACCTGGGTAAACTGACAAGCTATCTTGGCTTGCGGATCACCCGGGACAGAGCACGGCGCACCATCACCTTGACTCAGTCACACATGGTGCAGCAGATCCTTCAGCGCTTCCGCTTCACGTACTCCTCGCCCCAGTCCACTCCTCTGCCTACCGGTCACTCGCTCTCAGCTCTGCCTTCGGATGAGTCCGTAGAGCCGAGTGGCCCGTATCCAGAGCTTGTGGGCTGCCTCATGTACCTGATGACCTGCACTCGACCTGACCTTGCATACCCTCTTAGCATCCTTGCACGCTATGTCGCTCCTGGCCGTCACCGGAAGGAGCACATGGATGCCGCTAAGAGGGTGTTGCGCTACTTGTGCAGTACGTCGGGCATGGGACTAGTGCTTGGAGGGCGAGACCGAGTTGTACTCACTGGGCACTCAGACGCCTCTTGGGCGGACGACCAGGCTACTCAGCGGTCGTCTCAGGGTTACACCTTCAGTCTTGGCTCTGGTTCAGTTTCTTGGCGTTCTACACACTCTTCTTCTGTTCTCAGCTCCAGTTGTGAGGCTGAGATCTACGCCACAGCCATGGCGGCCCAGGAGCTACGCTGGCTCACCTACCTGCTGACCGACTTGGGAGAGCGGCCTCGTTCTCCTCCAGTGCTGTACGTCGACAACAAGGCTGCCATTGCCTTGTGTGAGGAGCACAGACTGGAGCACAGAACGAAGCACATCGCTCTACGGTACTTCCTTGCTCGAGAGCTGCAGCAGCGCGGTCAGCTTCGTCTGCGTTACGTGGCCACTCAGGCCAACACTGCTGATGTGTTCACCAAGGCGCTTCAGCCTTGTGATCATCAGCGTTTCTGTACTCTTCTAGGCCTTGTGCCTGCTGGACCTCACTTGCTTACTGCTTGACTCTGCTTGTACTGTAATCTCTATATATATATAGATATATATATACCTGCATGTGTACTCTTGCTAGGTTGTGATTGCTGTATCTCTTGTTATATTATCAACCTGTATGTGAACTGGTCTTGTGACCACTTGCTTGTGCTCGAAATTTGTGTGGTATCCTTGAGATCCACCCTGAGCTTGCTTTGCTTTGCTTTGACTGGTCTCATGACCCTGTGGTTGTCTCCCACTGCGCCTATGGGGGTGTGTCAAACATTGTATGTTTATGTTGTGTAGGCTGTAGTGGGTTATACCTTAGGGGGTACACAAACTTAGGGTTTCCTACTTGTACCAAACTTTCTGCTAGTTCATTCATTCCTGCTTTACTTATTCTGACAGACCTACCCTCCACAAGTCCCCATCCCGCTCGGACGGCCACCTCGCAGTATGCCCTCGGCACCTCGCTCACCTCAACGCTGGACCAATCCCTGGTCGGAGATTGAAGAGGGGAATATACCACCAACTCCACCCCGCGACTCACTTGGTCCAATCTCCCGCCCATATCATTTTGCTCGATTCATCGAAGGCACAAAGACACCGCTGAACTACATCCCCGACCACCACTTCCTTGCGCAGTACCTCACGACAGCACCTGCAGAAGGGGAGACTGGAGCAGAACCAGAAGCAGAAGAGCAAGGCGACGAAGCAGAACCACGAGAAGAAGAAGGGCCCGTACTCCTAATCCCTCACGTAACAGAAGCAGAAGCGGCGGAGTATCACGCACGTTACCTTCGCACCTCCGGCATTCGCGCAGACGACGATTTCTGGCACCAGCGACTCGGTCACCCCTCACGCCAGACATTCGAAAACTGTCTCCGCGCAAAAGTCTTTCTTCTAGGAGCATTGTTGCGTCCTGATGGAACGGAGCCCCTCAGCACAACACACCCAACCACATGCACCATCTGCCCCACTGCAGCACTCACACACCAAGAAGCAAAGGAGAGTGTTGGCAACAATCAATTAATTTAAGCGCCTCTGTCGTGTCGAAACACCAAGTCACAAGCGAAGCGAAACATATCGAAGCACCAGCGAGTCAACCCTCAGAGGTTGAGCAGTTGCTTGAGGTTGCAAGAAAGTCAAAGGTCAGCGACCTTTGACCTGACAAGTACAGCGCGACAGCAAGGACACACAACTGACTCGTTACAGAGCAGTTGCCCGAGTCGTCACTGTATCGAACCGCAACAGCAACAGTAAAACTTGTACTCTTATAAAAGCTTGTATCTCTTTGTTTTAATCAATCTACTTTGCCCTCACATACTAGCGCAAGGTGGTTCAAGGACTTCATTAAAACGCTTCCGCTATTAGGTTATTCCTCCCATAATTCAGCCCTGCAAAGATGCTAAGGGCTTTACTCAACCCAGCATGGTACGAGAGCTATCAGGGCGAATTCAACTACTATCAAGACACCTACAACATCAGAAGGCATGGCAACACAAAAAGAAATGAGCTCCTCTAACGGCTCCCCGGGCACTACTCCTACTCCACCTCCTGCCTCTGGCCTACAGACAGAGGAGGGCACGGCAACAAGACCAGCAGCACCTTCGGAAACTCCAACAATTCAAGTTGCAAGCTTCAACCAAAGCATGATGGAGAAGTTTTTCTCCTTCATGTCCTTCTACGAGCAACACCAGCAATCGGCACCTGCGCAGTCAAACAACTTCAACAACAACAAGAATGTGACTCCCATGAGTCTCGATGGCTCATCATACGCGCGCGGAAATCAACAACAGCAGCCTACCTTTGCTCCGTACGAGCCCCAGCGCGGCTCCATCAGCTTCACGCCACACCCACAGTCTGGACAAGAGAAGACATTGGACGCACTTCAAGTTCAGTCGCAGTTCGCACACGTCCTAAAACTGCAGACGTTAAGGCCTTTCGACGGAAAGGATTTCTTCACCTGGTCATTTGAATTTGAGCTGATGATGGAAGGCGCGCATATTCTCGGCTTCTTCGACGGGTCCCTGCCATACCCAACACATGGCACGCAGTATGACAAGCAGCAGTAAACATATCAGTCAATGATGGCATACACAATTCTACTGTGAAACATCACTCCAAATCAGCAGCAGAATATACGGTCTTACCGGGGATACGGCAACTCCGCCGAGCTCGCATACAGCCACTTGAAGAGCTTGTATCAAGCAACAGACAGTGACAGTCAGAGTCGGTTAATGGCGCAATTAACAACAATGGAATGAAACCAGGCGAAAAAAGGGATGGCTTATATCAGCCGTTGTCGCGAGTTGCGCGACAAGCTTCTTCGATGCGGAGGAACAATATTCGAAGACGCCTTCGTGACGGTCATCATTGGGAGGCTTTGTCCTCAATGGTGCTCCACCCGAGCCATTCTTCGATCCCACGGAAGAATCTCCGAAGCAACACTTTGCAGCGAAATTCACGCCGAGCAACAAGACATGGACCTGCAAGAAGAGAGGCACAGAAGGAAAACGTCAACATCTGAGCTCGCTTCCACACTCAACGGCGCTACAACAACAACAACAACCGACATCAACCAAAACCCGTACCTCCATTCTGCCATATCTGTAAGCCATCAGGACATCCTCGCACGCACTGCCCCAACCGGCAACAGTCAACACCAACGCAGCGACAGCTTCGACCTTCGAGCAGTCAAGTCGCCTCAACACAAGCAAACCCCACAACTCAACTGCAAGGCTCAACGACATCGACGGGACAACCTGCGCAAGGAACAAGAAACATCGTCAGCTGCATGGCAAGATTGACGGATTCCTGCATCAACGAGTCACCACTGTCAAGATAAGCGGTAGTCTTAGGAGCCATAGCTAGGAGAGTCCTAGCTAGGCAAGAGAGTTTAGGCGAAAGAGGAGAGTTGCACTAGCAAGAATGGGGATACAAATAGCAAACCCTAGAAGGGTTGTACTCGCTACAGAGCACCCCACTACAGGCTAGAGCATAATATTCTGACACACCCCCATAGCCAAAGTGGGGTGTAATCAGCAGAGCAAGCAAAGCAGTACAAGCTCAGGGTGGATCACAATGTCACCACACATTCTGAGCACAAGTTTAAGAAGCAATAGTTTAAAGTTCACAATTATGAGCAAAGCTAGTGGTAGTCACAACGGGCAAGTGAGGAGGAGGAGGGCTGGCGAGAGGAGAGTAGATGGGAGGCGACGACTGAAGCTGCAGGCACACGGGCAACAGACGGCTCTGGTGCGACACAGTGGCTACCGGGAGTGAGTGCCCCGGAGTACAGGAGTAACAGGCTCCGCGGCTAAGACGAGCAGCAGGAGCAACGGACCCACAGGCGACGGCGCAACCGGCTCTCTGAGCTACCGGGAGTGAGTGCCCCGGAGTACAGGCGCTGCGTACGACACGACGGCAACCTCCCCTCTGTTAAACTGTATTATGCTTGTAGGCTGTAGTGGGGTAGCCAATATGGGGTACAACCCCAACTAGGGTTTCATACTTGTACCCAAACTTCTGCTAGTTGCATCATTCTTGCCTAGTGATTCTGATATGGTATTCAGAGCAGGAGGTCCCTAGGACCTACCGACCGTTTTTTTAGGGCCCACCACCGCTCGCATGCGGTTACCACGCTACCCCGTGCCCTAGCCTCGTAGCGCCCTCGTGCGCCCACGTTAGCGCCCTCGCGCGCCCCTCGTTAGCGCCCTCGCGCGCACCCTCGTTAGCGCCCTCGCGCGCCCCTTCGTTAGCGCCCTCGCGCGCCCCTTCGTTAGCGCCCTCGCGCGCCCCTTGCTAGCGCCCTCGCGCGCCCCTCACTAGCGCCCTCGCGCGCCCCTCACCGAGCCGCCCGCCACGCAGCCCGCCCGCCCGCTCGCTGCCCGCTTCGCGGCCCGCTCGCTCGCTGCCCGCTTCGCGGCCCGCCCGCTTCGCAGCCCGCTCGCTCGCTGCCCGCGTCGCGACCCGCTCACTACGCAGCCCGCCCGCTCGCTCGCTGCCCGCTTCGCGGCCCGCCCGCTTCGCAGCCCGCCCGCCCGCTAGCTGCCCACTTCGCGGCCCGCCCGCATCGCAGCCCGCTCGCCCCGCTGCCCGCTTCGCAGCCCGCCCGCCCGCCCGCTGCCCGCTTTGCGGCCCGCCCGCCTCGCAGCGTCGCCCGCCCGCCGTGCTGCCCGCTTGCAGCGCCGCCTGCCCGCCGCGCTGCCCGCTTCCCGGCCCGTCCGCCGCGCTGCCCGCTCGCAGCGTCGCCCTCCCGTCGCACTGACCGCTTGCAGCGCCGCCTGCCCGTAGCGCCAGCCTCGCCCGCTGCTCTCTATCCGTGCACAGTCGCCTTCCCCTGCTGCGGCAGCTTGCGTTACTCTGTCACACTGTCGCTATGGCTTCCATTCGCGTGCTGTCGTTCGATGCTGAGGGCCGCCCTGTGCGTTTCACCGCTTGGCTAGATGACCTGCAGCTGTTCCTCCTGAGCGATAGCAAGGAGCATGTGTCGCTCTATGACTACGCGTCTGGTGCTGCGCCTGCCCCTCCTGCCACAGCTGAGCTTAGTGTTCGTTCCCACTGGCAGACTCGTGACGCAGCTGCTCGCCTAGCCATTCGCAGTCACCTGCCGTTAGCTGAGCTAGAGCATTTTGGCGACTGCAAATCCGCTAAGGCCCTGTACGACGCTGTCGTCGCTCGCTACTCCTCGCCTGCCACAGCCGAGCTTAGCCGCCTCATGCTGCCGTACCTGTTCCCCGATCTGTCCACCTTTACTACAGTCGCCGATCTTATCACCCACCTGCGCACTAGTGATGCTCGCCTGCGTGCCGCCCTTCCCACCGAGTTCTGCGCTAAGAACCCCCCTCCACTGTACTGGACACTCCACTTTATAGTCACTCGTCTCCCTGACACCCTCCGCTCAGTTCGAGACCACTTCCTTGCTCGCTGTCCCACTGAGCTCACAGTCGCCCTCCTAGAGGAGCACCTGCTCGCGGCCGAAAAGAGCATTGTAGCTGTCGGTGCTGCTCGTGGCGCTCCTCGCACCCCCATCTTTGAGGGGTGTTCTCCCTCTCCCCTCGCTCCCTCCTACGCTGCTGCTGCTGCTGTTGACTTCCTTGGTGCTGAGTCTGTTGGCGCTGCTTCTGCTCCTGGTGGGAGGCGCCGCACCGGCAAGGGCAAGGGGGGCAAGGGTGGTGGTGGTGGCGCTGGGGGAGGAGGTGGGGGAGGTGGGGGGGGAGGCGGTGCTGGAGGGAGCGGTGGCGGGAGCGCTGGTGGGAGTGGGGTCGGGGGTGGAGACGGGGGCGGCGGAGGAAGCAGTGGCAGTAGTGGCGGCGGCGGCAGTGGCGGCGGTGGCGGTGGTGGCGGTGGTGGCGGTGGTGGCGGTACCGGTCGGAGCGGTGGTAGTGGTGGCGGCGGAGGTCGGAGTGGAGGCACTGGCTCGGGCCAGAGCTCCCAGCAGCAGCAGCGTCCCCAGACGACCCAGCAGCTTCGTGAGTGGCTTGCTCAGCGTGGGACGTCGGGGGCCAGTGCCCGCTGTTCTTATGTCATTCGCACAGGTGACCGCAAGGGACAGACGTGTGGGAGGTTCCACACCCCGTACCGCTGCTTCTCCCGCCTTGACGACGCTTGGCGTGAGGAGATGGGTGCGGATGTTGAGCGCCCCCGCTGGGCTGAGCTCATGAGGGCTGGTGTTGATGTCTTTGCTCTTGACTATGATGCTATTATTGCTGCCATGTATGCATTGACTGTTAGTGCCGAGGGAGACTGTTACTTGTGTGTGCCGCCTGACCCAGGTATAGAGCCCGCTGCCCTGGGTACTAGTGAGTCTGCTCTCTCTGGTATGGTGCCCCCTGTACTTGCCCCCCCCAGTGCTGTCCCGGCTGGTTTCGAGTCTGCTCTCTCAGGTACAGCACCCACACAGACTGCTCCCTCAGGTACCGCACCGGCTGAGGCCTGTCACACCTTCACCCTTGACTCAGGTGCTTCCCGTTGCTTCTTTCGTGACAGTACTGAGCTCACACCACTTCCTGCACCGGTCCCAGTCTCCTTGGCTGACCCCTCTGGGGGCCCAGTCCTTGCCCAGTCCACTACTGTCCTCCCTTGTCCGGCGGTTCCGTCTGGCTCGTTGTCGGGTTTCCACCTCCCCTCGTTCTCGACGAACCTGGTGAGCAACGCTGTCCTCCAGGATCAGTGGGTTGACACCTTTACCCCTGGCGGACAGCGTGTGGCGATCTGCACGTGCTCCAGGACTGGCCGTCACCTGGCTACGTTCACCCGTCGGCCGGGGTCGAGTCTCTACACACTGACCACTGCGTCTCCCCAGGTAGCTGCTGTCGGTCAGGTGTCTGCGTCAGGTCTGGTGGCCCACGCCTGTGAGTGTCGTTCCCTGTCGCACCAGACTCTTCTCTGGCACCACCGCCTGGGTCACCCCTCCTTGCCACGCCTTCGTGGCATGCACCGTCGCCTCCTTGTGTCTGGTCTTCCCAGGTCCCTCCCTCCCCTCCCTGCCTCGCCTGCGCCGCCTTGCCTTCCTTGCGTCGAGGGGCGGCAGCGCGCCGCTCCTCACTCCTCCTCGTTCCCCCCGACAGAGGCTCCTCTGGAGACCCTCCACCTGGACGTGTGGGGCCCAGCCCGCGTTCGTGGTCAGGGCGGTGAGCGGTACTTTCTGCTGGTTGTCGACGACTACTCGCGTTACACCACGGTCTTCCCCTTGCGCACCAAGGGTGAGGTCCCTGCTGTTCTGATCCCTTGGATCCGCACGGTTCGTCTCCAGCTCCGCCGCCGTTTCCGGACGGATCTTCCTGTCCTGCGTCTGCACTCTGACAGAGGTGGTGAGTTTTCCTCCGATCTCCTGAGGACCTTCTGTCAGGCAGAGGGCATCGAGCAGACCTTCACGCTTCCGGACTCCCCACAGCAGAATGGGGTTGCTGAGCGCCGCATTGGCCTGGTCATGGAGATCGCTCGTACCTCCTTGGTTCACGCGGCGGCTCCCCATTTTCTGTGGCCGTTTGCTGTCCGGTATGCTGCGCATCAGCTCAACCTCTGGCCCTGTGTCTCCTTGCCGGAGACCTCGCCCACACTGCGTTGGACGGGGGAGGTTGGCGATGCGTCGCGCTTCCGGGTGTGGGGTGCTCGTGCCCTTGTCCGCGATACGTCCGCGGACAAGCTCTCCTCCCGCACGCTTCCCTGTGTCTTCCTTGGCTTTGTCCCTGACGCGCCTGGCTGGCAGTTTTACCACCCCACCTCGCGCCGGGTCTTCGCCTCTCAGGATGTCACCTTTGACGAGTCGGTCCCTTTTTACCGTCTCTTCCCCTACCGCACTGCCCCCCTCCCTCCCCCGCCGCTTTTCCTTGCTCCTGGTCCCCCTCCGGTAGACCCCCTTCCCCCTCAGGGTCCTGCTCCTTCAGGTGTCTCTCAGGTAGACCCTCCTCCCGTCGCTGAGCCTGTCGAGGTCACAGGTGACTCAGGTGCTGCTGCGGGTGGTGCTGCTGGGAGTACTGAGCCTGGGGGTGCTGGGCCTGGGGGTGCTGGGGCTGCAGGTGCTGGGACTGAGGGTGCTGGAGCTGAGGGTACGGTGCCTGAGAGTACGGAGCCTGGGGGTGCTGCGCCTGGGGGTGCTGAGCCTGCGGGTGCGGGGCCTGGGAGTGCTGGGACTACGGGTGCTGGAGCTGAGGGTACTGTGCCTGAGAGTTTGCCGCCTGGGGGTGCTGAGCCTGGGGGTGCTGCGACTGGGGGTGCTGAGCCTGCGGGTACTGAGCCTGCGGGTACTGAGCCTGGGGGTGCTGCTACTGAGCCTACGGAGCCTCGGGTTACTGCGTCTGGGGGTGCTCCGGTTCGGGGTGCTGAGCAGTCTCTCACACCGCAGCAGCTTCGCGACTGGTACGTCCGACGCTTTCGCCGTCCTAGTGGCTCGACTGGAGTTTGGGGTGCTGGAGCTGCTCGTCCTGGGGGTACTCGTACTGGGGGTACTGGAGCTGCTGGAGCTGGGGACTCTGGCGCTGGCGGTGCTAGCGGAGTTGGAGCTGCCGACTCTGGGGGTGGCGCGGCTGCTGGTGCTGAGGAGTCGGACGGTGGAGCTGCTGCTGGAGCTGGGGACCCGGCCGGTGGAGCTGCTGCTGGTGCTGTGGACCCGGCCGCTGGAGTCCCTTCTGCTTCTGGAGACGCTGCGCGGCCGCGACCGTACTTCGTACCGCTCCTTCAGCAGGTTCTTGGGCAGGCTCCTCCTCCTTGTCCTCCTCCCTCCGTAGAGTGTCCTCCGCCTGTCCAGCCGCAGTCACAGTTACCGCCTGCCTCGCCTCTCCCTGCTCCCTCTCCTTATACTGGTCCTACAGGAGGTCTTACAGAGCGTCGTGAGCCTGAGTCTCGTCCTGCGTCGCCTGTTCGTCCTGCTCGCACTGGTAGTCGTGTCCGTCGTGAGCGTCCTCCTCCTGTCCCAGGCACTCACTACATGACTCTGCGTCCCTCTACTGCTCCTCGGCGTGTCCCTCTACCGTCTCCTCCTGCGTCCTCTTTGCCTGCCGTTCCGGACCCTGAGTCTGACCGGTATCGCGCTGAGCACCCTACAGTCACGCGTCTCCTTGCTACTGTTGTCACTGACCCTACCTTTGAGTCCTCGGCTGCGTCTGCTCTGGTCGCTGAGTTAGTTGACTTTGCTGCTGCCTGTCGTCTAGACTACGCTGCTAGCCTTGTCGCTGAGTCAGAGTCTGCGTCTGTCTGTCCTCCGTCCGTCGGGGGTGAGTGTGCTCTTGGCACGGACGTCCTTGAGGACAGGCAGGAGGACTTTGACTCTCTTGCGGCTGCTGTACCTCATCTCGTGGCCTGGTTGCTTGCCCCTGAGGGAGACCCGGATGCACTAGACATCCCCACTCCGCGCACTTACGCAGAGGCGATCTCGGGTCCCTACTCCTCTCAGTGGCAGACAGCCATGGACGCAGAGATGGCATCCTGGAAGTCCACAGGCACCTACGTCGACGAGGTTCCCCCTCCTGGGGCGAACATCGTCGATGGCATGTGGATTTTCAGGGTGAAGCGGCCGCCGGGTTCTCCGCCTGTCTTCAAGGCGCGTTACGTGGCTCGAGGCTTCAGTCAGCGTCAGGGGGTCGACTTCTTCCAGACCTTCTCCCCCACCCCGAAGATGACCACTCTTCGGGTTTTGCTGCACGTTGCTGCTCAGCGTGACTACGAGCTTCACTCTCTTGACTTCAGCACAGCGTTCCTGCAGGGCAGCCTGCACGAGGAGATCTGGCTGCGCCGCCCACCTGGCTTTACTGGGTCGTTTCCCCCTGGTACCCAGTGGAGTCTCCGCAGGCCAGTCTACGGTCTCCGCCAGGCGCCACGTGAGTGGCACGACACACTGAGGACTACTCTTGCGGCTCTTGGGTTCGCGCCGTCTACTGCTGACCCGTCGCTGTTTCTGCGCACTGACACGTCGCTGCCGCCGTTCTACATCCTCGTGTACGTCGACGACTTGGTCTTTGCTACTGCTGACACTGAGGCACTCGCTCGTGTGAAGTCGGAGCTGCAGAAGAGACACACCTGCACTGACCTGGGTGAACTGCGTAGCTACCTTGGCTTGCAGATCACCCGGGACAGAGCCCGTCGCACCATCACCCTGACTCAGTCACACATGGTGCAGCAGGTCCTTCAGCGCTTCGGTTTCCAGTTCTCCTCACCACAGGCCACACCTCTGGCTACCAGCCACTCACTCTCAGCTCCACCTTCGGACGAGTCCGTAGAGCCGAGTGGCCCGTACCCAGAGCTTGTAGGCTGCCTCATGTACCTGATGACTTGCACGCGACCTGACCTTGCGTACCCTCTTAGTATCCTTGCTCGTTACGTTGCGCCTGGGAGACACAGGCGAGAGCACTGGGAGGCTGCTAAGAGGGTGCTGCGGTACCTGTGCAGTACATCAGGCATGGGGCTGGTGCTTGGAGGACGCGAGAGAGTTGTCCTCACTGGTCACTCGGACGCCTCTTGGGTGGACGACCTGGCTACGCAGCGGTCGTCACAGGGTTACACCTTCAGCCTTGGCTCTGGTTCTGTCTCGTGGCGGTCCACCCGCTCTTCCTCTGTTCTCGGCTCTAGTTGTGAGGCTGAGATCTACGCCACAGCCATGGCTGCACAGGAGTTACGCTGGCTCACCTACCTGCTGACTGACTTGGGAGAGCGGCCTAGTTCTCCGCCAGTTCTGTACGGTGACAACAAGGCGGCTCTTGCCTTGTGTCAGGAGCACAGACTGGAGCACAGGACGAAGCACATTGCTCTTCGCTACTTTCTTGCTCGAGAGCTTCAGCAGCGCGGTCAGCTTCGACTTGTGTACGTGGACTCGAAGGCCAACACTGCTGATATCTTCACCAAGGCGCTCCCGCCTAGTGATCATCAGCGGCACTGTACTTCTTTAGGCCTTGTGTCCACGTTTCCTCACTTGCTCACTGCTTGACATTCTTTGTACTGTACTTTATATATATCTTGTTGCTTGCTTGCTAGGTTTTGATCACTGTGTTGCTTGTCTTGTACTATATCTAGCACTGCATGTGAACTGGCCTTGTGGCCTTTACTTGTGCTCGGAGTGTGGTGACGTTGTGATCCACCCTGGGCTTTGCTTTGCTTTGCTGGACTGGTCTTGTGACCCTTTGTTCTCCCCCACTTTGCCTATGGGGGTGTGTTAAACTGTATTATGCTTGTAGGCTGTAGTGGGGTAGCCAATATGGGGTACAACCCCAACTAGGGTTTCATACTTGTACCCAAACTTCTGCTAGTTGCATCATTCTTGCCTAGTGATTCTGATACCCTCAACCTCCCCCAACAGTCCCACACCCCTCGACACACACCCGCTGCTACACCGCTAGCTCCACTCCCCCTTCACCCCCCCTTAGTACCACTCCGACGGCTCCAACAGGTCCACCCCCCTCAGCGGCAGCTGCAGCACAGGGAGACGGAGGAGGAGGAGGAGCAGGGAACGGCACACAGAAGCTGCACCCCCATACCCCCCAACCCCAAACCCTAATCCAGGAGAACGGGCAGAAGGAGGGGTGGGGCGCCTTCAGAAGCACGGGGGACAGCGGGGAGGACAGGGGCAGCGAAGAACGGGCCGCCCACGGGCCTGGCACAGCCTCCCGAACCGCGCGCAGGCGGTCCGAGCCGCGCGCGGGCCTGGCGCAGCCCGTACGGGCCGCGCGCAGGCCACGACGGGCGACGGGGGGCGACGCGCGGGTCCCCGTCGCCCGTCGCAGCGCCTCCCGGGGGCGACGCGCCGAGTGACGGGGCAGGAACCCGCCGCGCGCCTCGGGGCACACGGCGGGCAGAGAACCGCCGCGCGCCTCGGGGCGCACGGCGGGCAGAAAACCGCCGCGCGCCTCGGGGCGCACGGCGGGCTGAAAACCCTAGTTTCGACGCCGCGCACCACGGGGCGCGCGGCGGACAGGGAGTAGCAGTAGCAGCGGAAGCAGTGAAGTGGGCCCACAGGCCAGGAACGTTAAGCTCTGATACCATGTTGAGATAAGCGGTAGTCTTAGGAGCCATAGCTAGGAGAGTCCTAGCTAGGCAAGAGAGTTTAGGCGAAAGAGGAGAGTTGCACTAGCAAGAATGGGGATACAAATAGCAAACCCTAGAAGGGTTGTACTCGCTACAGAGCACCCCACTACAGGCTAGAGCATAATATTCCGACAACCACCACATTACTCACCGGAAGAACAACTCGACAACAGTATGCCTCGCCGCAAATCACTTCAACCGAACCCGACGTATGCAGCCATCGCCCAAAGCGAGCCATCCGGGAAGGACACCTGGTTCTTGGACAGTTGCTGCGGACAACACATGTGCTCTTCAGGTCGCTTCGTTCAACGAGAATACCAACATTGGCGAGACGTCATCATCACCGTCGCCAACAACCAGAACCTGCGCACACGACGACAAGGCGTGGTTCAACTTCAGTCACGAGAGACGAATGTTATACTACAGATGTCGAAGGTTTTAATAGCAGGAGGACTCGGGTAAAACTTACTAAGCGTCAGTCAACTGATGGCGAAAGGCATTCACCTCGAAGCAGACAGCACCACTCAGGAGTTCAAATTGTACCACGGAGATGGCGGCCTCTATTTACATCGGGAAGGCAGTATTGAAGAACAACGTCTTCGTCCTCGACTTCGTCCCCGATCTTGGCACCGCCGAGAGAGACGTCATCGTGAACTTCACCACTTGGATGCACCCGCCAGACCTCGATCCCGACTTTAGTCCTGGAGGCTTCTCGTACTCGGAAAACATTCCTGAAACAGAAAGAACAAGAGCGTTAGCAACGATTCAACATACGGCAGCAGCAGAGACAACACCGACAGGAGCAGAAACAACATCGACAGCAGCAGAAACAACATCGACAGCAGTAGAGTCGACAACGGCAGCAGCAGAGACAATGGTAACAGCAGTGGCAACATCGACACCAATCGCTGGTCCTTCAACGGCACCAATCTTCATCGACAACACACCACCAGCATCCGCGCAACAGCTAAACCCGGCACAACGAGAAGTTCACCAAAGCGCCAACTTCACCGCCAGCTTCTACTCCAACTCCGACATGTATCGACACTCACCCGGACATCGCGCCACTGAAGGAACCTGGCACGCAAGAATGGGACATCCAAGCAACACAGTGTTAAACAACACGATAAGAGCAGGCATGCTCGACGGCAGAGAACTCCAGCGAGTCCGCGGAACGTGCTTCACCTGTCCAGAAGCTGACTTACCGCACCAACCGTTCGTCTCGCATCACAACCCAAGCGCACCTGCATACGCACCCCTTGAAAAGGTCTACGACGACATACTGTACAATCGCGAACCCGGACAAAACGCATACAACTACACCATCACGTTCATTGACGCAGCAACACTCTACGTTTGGCACCTCAATCTTCCGAGCAAGAACATGGCCTTCGAAGCCTTCGT
The DNA here is from genome assembly GCA_947470075.1 of Closterium sp. Yama58-4. Lineage (NCBI taxonomy): Eukaryota > Viridiplantae > Streptophyta > Zygnematophyceae > Desmidiales > Closteriaceae > Closterium > Closterium sp. Yama58-4. The sequence continues at coordinate 119,968 of CANIUD010000875.1, read as the reverse complement.
CGCCTGGCGTCCTGTGGCGGAATGAGAATCAGGCGTCAAACTCAAAAGCTTCCAGTCAGACGGAGGAGGAGAATACACCTCACAGAGGTTCAAGCAGTACTTGGTAGAGAGAGGAATCAAGCGACTCATCTCCCTTCCCTACGCCCATCAACAGCAAGGTGTAGCAGAAAGGATGAACAGGACCCTCCAGAACACCATGCGCAAGCTGCTACGTGGCATGCACTTACCCAACCACTAGTGGCCCGAAGCAACGGACCACGCTGTGATGCTGCACAACTTGCTCTCATCATCATCGCTCCCGAACAACGCATCACCGCATCTGCTGTGGACAGGAAAATTGGACAGCACCAAAATGTTACGAGTTTTTGGCTGCATGGTACAGTACCGACCCCCATCTGCACGAGCCGGCCGATTCTCCCAACGGGCACAGTGAAGGCTACGCCTGGGCATCGAAAAGAATTACAACGCATGGAAGATTTTCGACGTCGAGACCAAGGATACCGTGGCAGCACGTGATGTCATCTTCTACGAGAACCTCACCCTTCGGACATACCTTGCCAACGTGGACGAGACAACCCAGACCTCTCGGGCGGATTTCGTGGCACCCGAGCCTTCGCTTCGGCAAAAGATGAAGCTGACTGGGACGAACTGTCAGAATGTTATATTATCTAGCCTGCAGTGGGGTGCTCTATAGCGAGTACAACCCAGTTAGGGTTTACTATATGTATCCAACTGCTTGCTAGTGAAACCCCCTCCTTTGTTCATTCTCATTCCTGCGTCATTCGTTCTGACATGGTATCAGAGCAGGTCGACCCTCCTGGGTCGATCCTGTGGGTGGGCCCACCACCTCACTGCTTCCGCTGCTACTGCTACTCTGTGTGTTGCACGCCCCGTGGCGTGCGACGGATTTTTCATCCCGCCGCGCGCTCGGAGCGTGCGGCGGTTTTCTGCCCGCCGTGCGCCCCGAGGCGCGCGGCGGCTTTCTGCCCCGTCACTCCGCGCGTCGCCCCCGGGAGGCGCTGCGACGGGCGACGGGGACCCGCGCGTCGCCCCCCGTCGCCCGTCGTGGCCCGCGCGACCTGCGTAGGGCCCGCGCGCGGCCCGTAAAACCTGCGCGCGGCCCGTACGGGCTGCGCCAGGCCCGCGCGCGGCCCGTACGGGCAGCGCCAGGCCAGGGCGCGCCTCGGGCCGCTCGCGCGCGGTTCATACGGGCTGCACCAGGCCCGTGGGCGCCCTGTTTCCTCTTCCCTTGCGCCGCCCGCTGTCCCCCGCGCTTCTGACGGCGCCCCACCCCTGCTGCTGCCCGTGCTCCTGAATTAGGGTTTGGGGGTGGAGCGTATGGGGGTGCCGTCTCTGTGAGCCGTCCCCTGCTCCTCCTCCTCCTCCGTCTCCCACTGCTGCAGCTGCCGCTGAGGGGGGTGGATGTGTTGGAGCCGTCAGAGTGGTACGAGGGGGTGACGTACAAGTGGAGCTAGGGGTGAAGCAGTGGGTGTGTGGGGGGTGTGTGGGACAGTTGGAGGTGGAGATTGAGTGGAGGTTGCCGTCGTGTCGTCCGCAGCGCCTGTATTCCGGGGTTCTAGTGGCAGTCGCTCAGAGAGCCTGCTGCACCTGTCGCCCGTGGGTCCGTTGCTCCTGCCGCTGCTGATCAGCCGCAGAGCCTGTTACTCCTGTATTCCGGGGCACTTGCTCCCGGTAGCCACTGAGTCGCACCAGCGCTTCTGTTGCCCGTGTGTCTGCAGCTTCAGTCGTCGCCTCCCATCTTCTCTCCTCTCGCCTTCCCTCCTCCTCCTCACTTGCCCTCTGTGACTGCCTCTAGCTTTGCTCATAAATTGTGAACTACTGCTATGACTGCTTATTGTACTGATTACACCCCACTTTGGCTATGGGGGTGTGTCAGAATGTTATATTATCTAGCTTGCAATGGGGTGCTCTATAGGGAGTACAACCCAGTTAGGGTTTACTATATGTATCCAACTGCTTGCTAGTGAAACCCCCTCCTTTGTTCATTCTCATTCCTGCGTCATTCATTCTGACACGAACAAAACGTGGAAGGAGCCTCGGAAGAAGCCGGACCTCTTCCCTTACTGTTCAGTTGACATATCGATGGACGACGAAAATCCTCGCGAAAGCATCAACGCCGAGGTTTTCTACGACTTCGCCGACAACGGTTACGTTAACCCTGCACGGGTCAACACCAACGAAGCAGAACGCGTAGGACCAAATTTTAAGTCTACACCAGAAGCGGGAGACGAAGCAGTTTATCCCGAAGACACTCCCCCGCTACACGCAGAGTGGCCTCCAGATACTCGGCCTCGTCACCGCGGTTCACGGCACAGCCATTCTTAAGGAGCCTGCCACAGTTCAGCAGGCTCTGGGGGGGGGAGCATAAGGAAAAATGGCGCGAAGCCATGGACAGGGAGCTGAAAGCACTGGAGGAACGCAACACCTAGAAGGTCGTTCCCGTCGGAGTGGCACAAAACAAGACAATACTCACCGGGAAATGGGTCTTCCGTGTGAAGACAAAGGCAGACGGCACCATCGACAAGTTCAAAGCGCGCTGGGTCGTACGCGGCTTCGACCAAGAACACGGACGCGACTTCACCGAAACATTTGCACCGGTCAGCCGACACACCACACTGCGAATTCTCCTCGCGATCGCCGCCATGAAGAAGAAGAAGCTGCTTCAAATTGACGTCGCCAAACGCTTCGCGCTCACGCCGACTACCATCTCCACGCCATATCGCTACACGGCAGGAAACCACAAGGAAAGATCCGCTCCACTAAAGCCTGCCGGCATGCGCGACTACCTCAAGAAACCTAAAGCAGAACACATGGCTGCTATTTGGTAAAGCGCAGCGCATCCCAGGGCTACCCGCGCAAAGTAATAATATTAATGATTGTTGAAATTTAAACATTTTGGCACTACCGGACACACAGATGCTACCACAAGCACGGAACCGCGACACCAAAGCTAATCGGCTACGTCGACGCTGACCACGCCGGCGACTCCGACAACAGGCGCTCGCGCACCGGCTACATCTATCGCTTCGAGCCTATCGGTCCTATCTCCTTGTAGTCGAGCAAGCAGAAACTAATCGCCCTCTTTTCAACGAAGCGGAATATATCGCACTCTGCTCAGCCACCAAGGAAGCATTATACCTTCGTGAACTCCTGGAGGAAGCGAAGCTGGCTCAGTTACCTAGCTTCACTCTGTTCTTTGACAGCCAGACGGCAATTCGCATCGCCAACAAGAACGGTTTCGCGAACAACACGAAACACATCACCCTACGATACTTCTTCGTGAAGGACGAGATCGAGAAGGGGAGACTCGAGCTGTCATACTGTCCCACGTCCGAGATGGCAGCTGACTACTTGACCAAGAAGCTCGGAAAGCAGAAGTTCGAGTACTGCATGCTGCTGACTGGACAGAGCCACGTCACCAGCAGCGACACTCCAGAAGCGAAGGGGAGTGTTGGCAACAATCAATTAATTTAAGCGCCTCTGTCGTGTCGAAACACCAAGTCACAAGCAAAGCGAAACATATCGAAGCACCAGTGAGTCAACCCTCAAAGGTCGAGCAGTTGCTAGAGGTTACGCGAAAGTCAAAAGTGATACAGCAACCTTTGACCTGACAAGTACAGCGCGACAGCAAGGACACACAACTGACTCGTTACAGAGCAGTTGCCCGAGTCGTCACTGTATATCGAACCACAACAGCAACGGTAAAACAGTTATTAGCTATAACCTTTGATATTCCCTAGTATTCTTATAAAAGCTTGTATCTCTTTGTTTTAATCAATCTACTTTGCCCTCACATACTAGCGCAAGGTGGTTCAAAAACTTCATTAAACGCTTCCGCTATTACATTATTCCTACCCAGAATTCAGCCCTGCAAAGATCCTAAGGGCTTTTCTCAGACTAGCACGATCAACCATGAGTGATCCTTCGCTAAGTCCTGTTGAGATAAGCGGTAGTCTTAGGAGCCATAGCTAGGAGAGTCCTAGCTAGGCAAGAGAGTTTAGGCGAAAGAGAGGAGTTGCACTAGCAAGAATGGGGATACAAATAGCAAACCCTAGAAGGGTTGTACTCGCTACAGAGCACCCCACTACAGGCTAGAGCATAATATTCTGACACACCCCCATAGCCAAAGTGGGGTGTAATCAGCAGAGCAAGCAAAGCAGTACAAGCTCAGGGTGGATCACAATGTCACCACACATTCTGAGCACAAGTTTAAGAAGCAATAGTTTAAAGTTCACAATTATGAGCAAAGCTAGTGGTAGTCACAACGGGGAAGTGAGGAGGAGGAGGGCTGGCGAGAGGAGAGTAGATGGGAGGCGACGACTGAAGCTGCAGTCACACGGGCAACAGACGGCTCTGGTGCGACACAGTGGCTACCGGGAGTGAGTGCCCCGGAGTACAGGAGTAACAGGCTCCGCGGCTAAGACGAGCAGCAGGAGCAACGGACCCACAGGCGACGGCGCAACCGGCTCTCTGAGCTACCGGGAGTGAGTGCCCCGGAGTACAGGCGCTGCGTACGACACGACGGCAACCTCCCCTCAACCTCCCCCAACAGTCCCACATCCCTCGACACACACCCGCTGCTACACCGCTAGCTCCACTCCCCCTTCACCCCCCCTTAGTACCACTCCGACGGCTCCAACAGGTCCACCCCCCTCAGCGGCAGCTGCAGCACAGGGAGACGGAGGAGGAGGAGGAGCAGGGAACGGCACACAGAAGCTGCACCCCCATACCCCCCAACCCCAAACCCTAATCCAGGAGAACGGGCAGAAGGAGGGGTGGGGCGCCTTCAGAAGCACGGGGGACAGCGGGGAGGACAGGGGCAGCGAAGAACGGGGCGCCCACGGGCCTGGCACAGCCTCCCGAACCGCGCGCAGGCGGTCCGAGCCGCGCGCGGGACTGGCGCAGCCCGTACGGGCCGCGCGCGTGCCTGGCGCAGCCCGTACGGGCCGCGCGCCGGGTGTACGGGCCGCGCGCAGGCCACGACGGGCGACGGGGGGCGACGCGCGGGTCCCCGTCGCCCGTCGCAGCGCCTCCCGGGGGCGACGTGCCGAGTGACGGGGCAGGAACCCGTCGCGCGCCTCGGGGCACACGGCGGGCAGAGAACCGCCGCGCGCCTCGGGGCGCACGGCGGGCAGAAAACCGCCGCGCGCCTCGGGGCGCACGGCGGGCTGAAAACCCTAGTTTCGACGCCGCGCACCACGGGGCGCGCGGCGGACAGGGAGTAGCAGTAGCAGCGGAAGCAGTGAAGTGGGCCCACAGGCCAGGAACGTTAAGCTCTGATACCATGTTGAGATAAGCGGTAGTCTTAGGAGCCATAGCTAGGAGAGTCCTAGCTAGGCAAGAGAGTTTAGGCGAAAGAGAGGAGTTGCACTAGCAAGAATGGGGATACAAATAGCAAACCCTAGAAGGGTTGTACTCGCTACAGAGCACCCCACTACAGGCTAGAGCATAATATTCTGACAAGTCCCACTTCGGATTGTAACAGTTCTCAAATTGATAAGATATGCCTTTGGAAGTGCTTCAATTTTGTTAAGGTATTTTTTAGTAAAATAAAACACGGTTTATTCCTGCTGTTATATTAGCCCCGAGCCCGACGCTTTTTTAAAACCTTGATTATAAGCGCACCCCCAAAAAAACGTGATTCATTTTAGCCCCAAGAGCGTGTATATTATGGGCGTGGCGGTGTGAGGGTCTGTTTTCCAGCTACCTGAGTTTCTGTTATAACTGATATCAAAATAATTACATATACGGTACGTTTAAATATTAAGAAGGATGATATATACATCCATGCGTTACTAAGCATCAGTTCTGTACGCTATCAGCCAACTTCTCCTAACAAAGCCCTTTGTAGGCATGCCATTTTGGAAGACTCCCCATCTCGCCAGGCTTGTGCGTCATTTGCTTCCGAGAAATGAAAGGTACAAATTCAGGCCAGGCTCACTCATTCGTCATTGCAATTTTCACAAAACGCAATTATGGCTGCGATCAAGCCTTTCCTTCTTCCCCTGATTCTTTCACGTGAGTTCTCTGTCTTCCTCGCGCTAACCCCAATGTATAGGAAGAACGTTATCTTACTTCGCATTTTGTTTGGCAGTCTTGTTTGTTTCTGCGCAAGGAGCGGAGGATGGCATTCCATGCCGTCGCTTTCCCCTCAATGTGATGATTCTTACATTTCGTATTATTTCGACGTTAAAGACCATCAATAACGCTACTCAATGCGTTTCAGGGATGCGACTTTTACTTCAACGGAAGTCTCAGTACTATTCCCATTTTCAACATCGGAGCAGTTTCAGGAAACAGTATTTTGTCCCATGATAAGATATTTCACAGGTAACGGCTCTCTGGTGTCTCCGACGGACTTTCAACAATGGCTGACTGAGTTTGCCATTTCCAACAGAAACGGCGAGAGGCTCGTCACAGCATCTTCGAACCATTGCGAGTTTTTTAATGACACAGTACGTGTTACTCATTCTCGTACCTCGCATTTGTTCCTCGAAAGGTTTTAACCTATTGTGCATCAGGAATCGTGCGGGACGACATTCTTTTTCATGAGCGAGATTGACGACTGGAATAAAGCGGATGTTGTTGGAGCTCATCCAATCCCGTCAGATATCATGCAGGTGCGAATGTTGTGGTAGAGAAGCAAATGATGCCTATGTTCTGACATGACATTCTGTACAGGATTTCACGGGGAAATGCGTGATACTTCGTGTCAGCAACTTCTACCTGAGCAAGAGTGGTTGGATAAACAATGGCGATAACCGAAAAGGGTTTCCACAGGTGAGCTTGAGTGATGGCGGCGGTTCATCTTGTTCAATACACATCTGGCATCTCATCTCGTATTTGCAGAGCCGACGATGCATCATTTTCAAGACGGGCAACGGCACAATGTTGACAGAAGACTTGTGACGACTGCGAAGAAGTCATACAACGTAGGACGTTCGAGCTTGTGACCAGCGGGAAGGGAGTATAGAGTCCAGTGCAAATTAGCGAGGGGTGGATCAATCTCAGTTCGAACATCAACTGTGTGGCATCCTAGAACGATAGGCTTCAAGGAGTTTGCTTGTTGTGCAAATATAGTCACTCATTATAACGGGCGGTTCTATCTTGTTGGCATACTGTACCTTTGTCTTGGGTGGACACAATGCTGGTTAGTAAGGCTGATAATACTTGAGCGTACAGGGTCCAAATCCACCCTCAGGAATGGCCTTTCCTGGCGCCATGCCTAACAAGCCGCATGCAAGGACTCATATAAGAGAATGCTGGCCTCAGCACCCAGCACCTGCACCTCCCTCACCTCACTCGCATGCTCATCCGACACACTGAACCACCTACTGTCCCCTCCTCGCACCACTCCTGCCACCTCTCCTCTCTCGCTTCTCCCGCCTCCCCCACCATTGCCGCCTCCCCCCCTTGTGTTATTAGCCTCGCCCCTGCACACGCGGCGGAACGCAGAGTAGTGGCCGCTCTGAGGCCCCCCATGGTGTACCACCACGGCGACCAGGCGGAACCAGCACCCACCACTGCCACTCGCTGCCGCCGCCGCACTTACTGCCCGTGCTGACAGGTGCGATGGAGTGCACGTGGGTGGGAAGGGTGAGAGGCGGGATGATGAAAGTGGTGCAGTGGCCGCCAAGGGAGGTTGTGCAGTGCTGTGACGAACACAAGTTCCAGTGCTATCTTGATTGCTGCCTGAGTTTCCCGGTGTTGCCTTCTCGGTTTCTCCAGCAATTTCAAAAACCTGCATCTCATTATTGCTACTGCTGTTGGCACTGCTGCTCCTTTTCATGCTGCTGGTACTGCTGCTGCTGCTGCTGCTGCTGCTACTGCTGCTACTGCTGCTACTGCTGCTGCTGCTGCTGTTGCTATTGCTAATGCTATTGCTACTGCTACTGCTGCTGCCGATGCTTGTTGTGCTAGCGCCTGTGTGCTCGCCACAGGGCCCTGGCACAGCCTCCGGGGGCACAAGGCTATGTGAGGGAACTGGGGAGCTTGAGGCACCTATGGTGTTGGAAAGGGCTGGGCCATGTGGAAGGGTTGGTGCATGCACTGGATGGTCACTGGCAGCAATCACATGTAGCTGTGACGCACATGCCTTCTCGCTCTGCTCACTGCTGCCCTGCACACCGCCCTCGCTCCCTGCACCAGCAGCAGCCGCGCCTGGCGCCCCACATGTGCTGGTAGCAGCAGTGGCAGCTGGAGCGCACCTTGTTGGGCTTGCCCTTGCACCCTCTGAAATCGTGGTGTTCATTACCGCAGCAGCAGGGCGAGCAGGAGGGGTTGCAGTGGAGTGAGAGGCAGGGCGACGTGGAGGAGGGGAGGCGGCCCAGAGGAAGGGGAAGTGCAGCGGTCGGGATGCTTGGCAGTGGTGGGCGTGTGGTGAGGAGGGGAGAAAGGTTGTGGGGACAGGGCTAGCGTGGGTTGTTAAGACATGGGAGAGCACGGATGGTTGGAAAATGCAGGGGACGGAGGGGTTGGGAGACACAGAATCGGCGAGGGGTAGAGTGGGTGGGTCAGCCGGAGCAAGGGAGTGCTGGGAGGTGGAGGGTGGGTGGAGCGGGGACGCGGGGCGAGAGGTGTATGCCAGAAGAGAGAATGGCGAGAGGTCGAGGAGAAGAGGGAAGGGGATGTGGTCCTGTGATGGAAAGGGAGGGGCGTGGGAAGAGTAGATGAGAGCATATGTGCATGTGTATGCATGCATCACATGGCAAGGAAGGTAAGAGGGTGAATCAGGCATTGGCATAGACACCCGGATAAAAACACACAGACATGCACGCATGCACTCGTGCACACCCACAATTGTACACATGCATATGGACAAACAAATACAGAAACAAAAAGAGTGAGGAGGCAGAGGACATAGCAGCATCTGTGCAATACAGAAAACGGTGCTCTAACTGGACTTGTCAGGCAGCATGGAAGTTCACTCACATGCACCTTGTGCAGCGCGCCCCACGGGGAGAACGCCACTCGCTGCACCTGAATGCACGCCACCTGGGAAGTGCCACGCACGTGCGGTGAGAGATGAGCGATGCGACACCAACAAGGGCCCCGCATGCGCACGAGGGAGAGGAGGGGAGGAGAAGCGAGGCTGGCATGGGGCGAATGTGGAGTGTGGTGGTTGAATGCGTGCATCTGGTAAGTGAGGCAGTGTGGAAGCAGAACAGAGACGTGCACAACGGCAAGCGGGTAGGTGCATTCTTAGCTACCAATGCCCATGCCCATGCCCATGGCCCCCATGGCAGCATGTGCGTGGCAAGCCATGGGTGGCGCCACAGTGCAGCACGGTCACCTGTGGCAGGCGAGCGAGCAGCAGGCGCTTCAGAGCAGGCCGCCTCACACACGGCCATGGGCGGCCGGGCAGCAGCGCTCCCAGGAGCGAGGGGCAGCGACACGCAGTGCTGTCAGCCGCCGTGCACGCCTGCAGGACTGCCAGCACCGCCTGGTAGGAAGGGGGGGGCAGTGTGGCGAGGAGCGATGCAAAGCGGGCAAAGATGCGAGGGGGGAAAGAGAGAGGGGGAAAGAAGACAGGAGGGAGGGAAAGGAGAGAAGGACAGAGAGAGTGGGAGGGAGAACTATTTTGCATATTGTGAGGGCAGCAATGTTACACGCACCTCCATGTCTTCTTGCCGCTTCCTCGTGTGCCCACATGACTCTGCCTCCCCCCCATCCCTGGGCTCAAATGGTCCTCGCTCTCTCACTGCTGCGGCTGCCTCATGCACATCGCTGCTTGCCGCACCAACTTGTGCCAGCAGTGCAGACGCAACTGGGGCATCCACCCCATGCGCATGCACATGGCCATGGGCGTCCCTCGCTGCCTGCCCATGCCCCTCCTCATCCATGCGTAACACCGCTCTGCCAGCAGCACCAGCGCCAGCATATGCATGGGCAGCATTGCAGTGTGATCCCTCATGCCCCCGTTGATCTTGCCCCTTCTGCTGTTGCTGCTGCAGTGCCATGGCAGATCTGACCATCCCAGCTGCTGCCACGTGGCAGCAGCTGGGGCATGTGACGTCCGACACCTGCTCTGGTGCCGTGTAGCTGTGCAGCAAGGAGGTCAGCGACATGCCGTGCTGTGCCACGCGCGGAGGCAGGAGGGCGGGCGGGAGGCAGGGAAGGGCAGTAAGCTGATATTGAAACTAAGTGAAAGCGTGTAGACCAAAAAGAAGGGGAAAGGAAAAAGTAAAAGGAGAAGGAACGATTTACAAGGGAGAGAAGGAGGGGGCGTACCAGGGAGGTGGGAGGGAGTGGGAGCGAGATGTGGGTGCACGGGTGCACACTGCTGGGGAACTGCACATGGGCGACCGGCGCCACCAGGGAAGCGCCGTGGGAGCGTATGAGACCAAGGGTGTATTGCGTTGCGTGAAGAAGGAAGAGAGACCACGAGCACTGTCGTGCCATGGTGCAGACAAGCCAGGAAAGGAGGCCCCACGCTCACCTGGTAACCACACGCTCACCTGATAACCACATGCAAGGCATGCGAGGAGGCTGACAGCGGTGCCTGAGAGCGGCCACTGCAGCGGCGCCTCACACGGCACTGCACTCGCAGCCAGGGGCGAGGGGGCCTGCTCAGTGCACGAGGGAAAGTTCTGCTGCTGCTCCTGAGAGCATGCTGCTGGCTTGCTGCCATGCTCCCTATGCGCCTGTGACTCTTGAGCACAGCAGCAGGCACCCCCTTCACTGTGCTGCCCCTCCATCATCTCCAGCCCCTGCTTCTCCTCGCCTCCGTGCCCGCCTGCTACTCCCGTGCTGCCACAACCTGCACAGCCCTGCGACATGCCATGCCCGTGCTGCCTGCCCTGCCCCACGCGTGTCATCGCACCCCCCTCCGCCCCTGCTGCACCTGCACCTGCACCTGCCTGCTGCACAGCGTGCTCTGATCTCGCGCTGCCTCTGCCCCCATGCGCGCATGCACTGCAGGCAGGCTGCAAGCATCGCTCATCCTCACACCTCCCACCCTCCCTTCCTTCATCCCCCTCCCCACACGCCACACTCCCCCCTTGCCCTTCCCTCCCCCCTCTGCCCTCTACTCCACTGCATCCCGCCCCGCCCTCCACCGCCCGCCACACGCCATGCACGCGCCAGCGCGCCCCACCCCCATGGCGTCCACGCGCCTCATCCCCTGCGAGGGAGCAGAGGCCGGGCAGGTGCAGGGGCGCGGAGGAGAGGCGCAGGTGGCGCTGCAGGGGGACCAGGTCGCGCAGCAGGGCGCCCGCCAGCAGCGAGAGCGCCTCCATGCAGTCCTGCGCGCGGGGGGTGGGGGAAGGGGGGGTGGGGGAAGGGGGGGTGGGGGAAGGGGGGGTGAGGGGTGGGGGTGGGGGGATCAGAGGGGGAAGGGGAGTGGGGGCAACAGAAGAGCAACAGGCTCGCATCAGGCACATGGAAACAAGCAGGCAGGCAGGCAAGCACGGGGGTGGGAGAGCGGGGGTGATGGTGTGTAGGCGCGACACACCTGCTGGTGGTGGAAGTTGAAGCGCGAATCGTGGGGCGCGAGCGCACGCAGAAACGCACGAGAGCACGCCACCTGGCGCCCTGTGATTGGCTCTGAGAGCGCTGTGAGAGGGAGGGAGGTGAAGAGTGTATGGGTGATGAGTGGGCGCGAAGCGATGGGAGAGGTGCAAGGCACGGGAGAGGCAAAGAACACAAGGCAGGGCTAAGGCACGGCAGACTTGAGGCGTGGGGTGGCGAGGCAAGGTGCGGTGAGGTGCGGAGAGGAGAGGAGAGGAGAGGAGAGGAGAGGAAAGGGTACCTTGGAGCAGCGAATGAAGAGCTGTTGTGAGAGGCAGGTTCACGGCAGTGGCAGTGGAGGCGAGGTGGTGTGATGATAGCGAGACAGCGGCATGCAGGTAGGCACGCACTGATGCACTGCTGGCTAGCGACTGATGCATGGTCACACGCAGACAACATGCACACATGCACACACACATGCACACATGCACACATGCACATGCACATGCACACATGCACACATGCACATGCACACATGCACACATGCATGCAACACGCACGCACAGACACACACACACACACACACAACTATAGAGTAAGGTATGGGAGATGGCGGGAGGACGGAAACAAGGCACAAAGGGGTGTGGCCCTGTGGAGGCAGGCGTGTGCGCTAGGCAGCACACCACTCGCGAACCATGGCCACACGTGCAGCGCGCACCGATTCCCATGCCGCTACCACCCTAGACCGATGTCATCCTCTCCGCCAACCCGTCTCACCCGCCCTCCCTCTACTGCGTCACGTCACGAATTTCCCCAGCACCGAGCGCGTGTCGTCGTGTGTGCGGAGCCCCGCGTGTACCTGTAGAATCGCATTAAAGTAGCACAGGTTCGACGGGTTCTGCAGCCCCGCTATGGTCCACGCCTCCAGATAGGTCCCTTTCTCCTCGTCACCGTCGCCTTCTGCCGCAGCCGTCGAATTGCGACGCCTCTCGTCGTCCGACGGCTTGGATCGGATCAGGGCCCACAAGGCAGTAACAGCGCCCACCGCAGCGGCGGCGGCGGCGACGGCGAGGGGAGCGGATTGCCTCGTGTGGCCTTGCCTGACCGCCATCGCAGCGATCGTGCCGTGTGATGGGTGCGTGTTTGGGACGCTATGGGTTGTGGGGATATGCGAATGGTTGCACCCGTTAGTGTTAAGTGAGAGTTCCGAATGTCCTTTACAAAACGAATATACCAATATACAAAACCCTAAATCTACTGAATAACTGAATAACTAATACCAATAGTTTTCTGGTCAGGTTACTTTGCAAACAGATTTATCATGAAACTTTGCAGACTTCCTCTAGAATGAAACATTTAGAACGTTAATACGTACTAATGCATCACACCACAGGGCAGTTAATGCGCACACAATAGCGTAAGAGACCCATTGCTAGCAGTACAATTACGGTAGAGGAGTCATTTGACTCAGTCCAGAACCGTTCCATGTCTCGAGGGTCAACACACTTCAGAGCTTTTCATGATTGAATCGCATGTGCGTTAGTATGCTCAGTTATTGGGCATGTCTTAACATGTGCGTTCTGCTATGCTAAGCTACACAGAGTTGTAGAGTGAACAGTCGGAGTGGTTTGAGAGCAGAACTAAATCCTGAACCCCATCCGCTGAAAGAGGGTGCTGGGTGAGGGAACGAGGGGGACATTGACTTGATGGATTGGGGGTGAGAGAGAGAGGAGAGAGAGAGAGAGAGAGAGAGAGAGAGAGAGAGAGAGAGAGAGAGAGAGAGAGAGAGAGAGAGAGAGAGAGAGAGAGAGAGAGAGAGAGAGAGAGAGAGAGAGATCTGGCTGAGACACTAATGTTCCATGACCTCCTTCCCATCCGCTGGCCGTTCACCCTTCTCCTCCCTCACTCCACCTCTACTGACATGCAGTCAACACCACCTCTCCACCACATAACACACACCACAACGTGCCTGCACCTTCCCTGCATGCACACCCCATTCAACCCATCCATTTAGCCCCACCTTCCCCATCTCTTCCACCCTCCTTTTTCTCCGCACGTCCGCTCCTTCGTTGCGTTTTTTATCTTGGCGTCACTTCAGACTGCGTCACCTCGGAGTGCTGTGGGTGCGGCAGGGGTGCAGGCAGCACGCCCGAGTCATAGTACCCCGTCGCATACCCTGCTGCGCCCGACGATGCAGCCAGCCGTGCCACAGGGCCTGCACTGGGCGCAGCAGCAGCAGCATGAACAGCAGGGGGTGAGAGAGGGGCTCGGGCAGAAGCATACGCAGCACCATGAGCCCTTCCCTGCCGCCCTGCAGCCGCAGCTGCAGCAGCTGCTGCCGCCTCTGCCTCTGCGTCTGCGTCAACATTAGGTACCACAGCAGACCTGCCTCCCATGCCGTACGCTCCAGCGCTGCCAACAGCAGCACCGGAACTGCCTGCAGAGGCATACGCACTGCCTTGCACTGACTCCTTTATGCTGCTTCCTCCTCCTGTCCGCCCAGATAGAGGCGTCCTGGCCTCACCGCCCTCTCTTGAAGCAGGCACGGGACAATGCATTCCTGAACCAGCACTGGCAGCAGCAACCCCGACAGCAGCAGCAGCCCCAACAGCCACAGCAGCACCAGGAGCAGCAGCACCGCCTTGTGATGGCTGCACATCCGACCAGGCACTGTCTTCATCACCCCTCTTCACCGCACTCCACTCCACACTCGCCTCATAGCTTTCCTCCGGCACGCTACTCGCCATGGAAGGCTCGACCGCCGACTGCTCTCGGCCCTGCGTGCTCGCCGCGCTGCCCCTCTCACCGCTCTCCTCCAGCAGCCACGGCGCGCGCCACAGCTTCTCCGCACCGAACCCCGACCCCTCCGACCCCTCGCCCTCCTCGCTCGCCTCTCCGCACGACGCCGCCAGCGCTGCACGCTCCTGCTGCGCGTCCTGCTCGCGCAGGTCCGCCAGCCAGCGCACGACGGTGGACATGTCGGGGCGCGCCTTGGACGACGCGCGGATGCACTGCAGCGCCACCTGCAGCACCCGGAGCAGCACGGCGCGGTCGTAGTGGCCGCCCAGGTTGGGGTCCGCCACGCGCTCCACCATCTTCGCCTGCACCAGCGGACCCACCCACGCCGAGATGTGCACGGGCCCCGACTGCCACTCCGCGCCCTCCGACCCCTGCGCCGGCGACCCGTCGCTCCCCCCCCCTCCGCCGCCGCGTGAATCGCTCCGGCGGCTCTCCGGGGTCCGACTGCCCTCCCCCGGCCTGCTTCCGCCGTCCAACTGGCCTGGCGCCCCGCCTGCGCTCCCCACGGACCCCCCGCCCGCGCCGAGGGACATGAGGCTGGAGGGCGCGATGATGGCGCGCTGGCCGGTGAAGAGCACGAGCAGCAGCACGCCGAAGCTGTATACGTCGCCCTTCACCGTCACCTTGGCCGTGCAGTGGTACTCGGGGTCCAGGTACCCCGGCGTGCCCGCCACGCGCGTGTACAGCGACTCCATCTCGCCCGTCACCGCGCCGTCCTTGCCCTCCAGGATGTACTTGAGCAGCCCGAAGTCCGCGACCTTGGCGCGCATGCGCGCGTCCAGCAGGATGTTGTCGGGCTTGATGTCGCGGTGGATCACGGGCGGCACGGCCGCCGTGTGCAGGTACTGCAGCCCCTCCGCCGTGCCCAGCGCGATGCTCAGCCGCTCCCTGAACGTCAGGTACGGCGGGCCCTTGCGCGCGAGCGCGGTGGAGAGCGTGCCGCCGGGCACGTACTCGTAGACGAGGATGTGCTCCGCGTCCTCCACGCAGTACCCCAGCAGCCGCACCAGGTTCTTGTGCGACAGCCGCGAGATCGTCATCACCTCCTTCTCGAAGTCCCCCGCGCCCGACGACCCGGGCGGCAGCGCCGTCTTGGACCGCTTGACCGCCCACTGCGCGCCCGACTGCCCCACGCCGCGGTACACCGTCGCGAACGCGCCCTCGCCCAGGAAGTTGCCGCGGCTGAAGCCCCACGTGGCGGCGCGGATCTCGTCCAGCGAGTACTTGCGGAACAGCCCGTCCCGCAGGTCCTCCTCCCACTTCGCCAGCGGCTTTCCCGCCGCCGCCCTCGCCGCCACCCCTGCCGCCGCGCCCGCGCCTGCGCCCAGAACCGCGCCTGCGACCGCGACTGGGGCCCCCGGTCGAGGCGGTCCCCCAACCGGTGCCGCTGGCGGAAGAAGCTGGCGCGGGGGCGGCTGCGGTGAATACGGCAGCTGCGGTTGCAGGCCGGGTGTGTAGGCGGAGCCCGCGGGAGGCAAGGCGGAGGCGGGCTTGTGGTGCGGCGATGCTTGCAACGCGGGGACTCTGCCCCGCGCCTCCTCGTCATTCGGCCGCCGCGGCTTCTTGGGGGCTCGATAGAGGCAGCAGCAGCAGTAAATCATTATAGCGAGGACGACGACGACTATAGCGAGGACGCCGCATCCGATGCCGATGATGGCGATGAGGGGAAGTTCCCATGAGAACACCTGAACCATGTGCGCGCGATGCGCCGCGAGGTATTACTAGGAAATATGAAAGACTTTTGGTGGCGAGAGCGGGCGTGAGAAAATGGCAGCGAGAGAGATTGAGTGCAGAACGAGGGTGAGGAAGAGCGGTTAACAATTGCCGGGAATGGCCTCGCGCCTCGTCGAGGAAGATTGAACCCGGCCAGCAGCGCGATGCGTGGAAAGGTTGAGAAGTTGGGAAGACAATGTCACTCTAGGGTGCTACTGGAGCGAACGGACTGCCACGCGGCAGCCGACAAAATCTCCATGGCGTCGTCCGGCTGTAGAGGCGGCGATTGGAGCAGCTACAGCGCAGCGGGACGAGCGAGAGACGACGAGGCGAATTGGTGAACGCCAACGTCGGTCAGGCTGATCCTTGGCTCGAGCTAACACTTGGTGTTTCTAATAGGTAGCAACTACGGGCGAGTCGGGGAAGGAAACACGTATGGCTGTCTTCTTTTGCGGCTACTAAGCTTCTAGAATGGAATTGACTTGGAGCTCTTGAGGTGGAGGCGGGGGAGAAAGAAGCTGGGAAATGCACGAATGATGATGGGGAGGTCCACGCGCCTTCTGGTTTCCCGAAGGGAGTGGGTTGCAGTTGCAGCCAGCACAAGCAGACGTCATGTGTGGCGAACGGGCAGGTTAGCCATCCACAAGGCGTCTTTCAAGGCGCGTTGTTGTCGAGAGTGAACGGACCCAAGTGAATGCCCGGACCCTCCGGATAATCCCAGCCGTCCACGTATTTGACTCTCATGAGCGAGTGACGGCTATCGGCCTGTACAAGGGCGAGGTAGCTGACGGAGTCGGGCAAAGCTGCTGTAACCTGTCACCCGCAAACGGTTCGGTCAGGTGGGAGAGGAATGTGATGCTCTTGTTGCCCAGGATGCGGCGCGGGAGAAGCGAGGGAGAACGAGGGGAAGGAATGGAAAGAAGCGAACTGGGGGAGACAGCTTGGGGGCTGGGAGAATCGGTCAAATAATTGTGGGGCTCTTTCCGTCGGTCGGAGGAAGTTGCAGCGAAGAAGGGTCCGACAACAACGATTGGCTGTGCTATATCGCGTTCACTAAGACTCTTCGTTACACGCAGTTGTGTAATGTTAATGCCATATTTACCATTGCTTTAGAGAAAGACCTCCATCCATGTTCAAGTCCCGAAGTCCTCATTCTGGACCAAATATTCCAATTTGTGACAATATATGTAGGTAACCACCGGTTTCATTTATAAATTCCAATACTCCGATTCATGATTTTCCTTATATATGTTTTTCCAAAACTTTTCAACCACACGAAACGTATATTCTAAATATCGTAACGCCATGGTCAAATCCCAAATATTGTGCCTAGAAGCCTACCCACCGTCACCAGCTACAGAGACTTCATTAATTACAACAGCTTCTTCATCATTCTCTCGTCGTCGGACAAATTGTCTAAATTGATCCACTCTGCAATGCCTTACATTTGTTCACACACACATACCGTATCGCCCCGGATATAAGCGCCGTCCAATTAAAGGCGCCGGCGCTTCTATCTGGAGCATGGCGCTTATGGCCGGAACTCGATTATAAGCGCCCCCCCTGTGAAACCCTGATTTATTATAAGCGCATCCATAATATTATGTTTCAATCCTGATTAAAGCGGTAACGAGTTTTGAATTTCAAGCGAGTCAGCACCCATTTTCAGTTTGTTTGACTTTCGCGGTCCTGACTGCTTTCGCGTCCAGTCAGGATGAGGTGGCAAGCTGGCAAATTGACGTGTCAAAATCTCTGTGCACTGTGCAGCGTCAGAGAATCGCCCTCACGCGATTCAGATTCTGGACGCTTTAAAATATCGACTCGATTGAACTACCGAGACTGAAATGTGTACATTTTGATGCGTTTAAGTTGTATATCTGTACTTGTCATTATATAAGCGCCGGCGCTTATGGCCGTGACTCAATTACAAGCGCCCCCCCCCCCTAAAAAAACCGGTTTTATTATAAGCGCACATGCGTCTATATCCGGGGTTATACGGTATTTTTGGGTACATTCCTCCAAAGACACGTCACAAAAACTTCGCGTCACAAACGTTATTTGTGACTGATTCTTGTCAGAATCTAGCAGCAGGAATGGATGAACTAGCAGCATGCAGGAGTACAAGTAGTAAACCCTAATTGGGCTGTACCCCATATGGGCTACCCCACTACAGCCTAGACAATATGCAGCATATATGTTTGACACACCCCCATAGGCAAAGTGGGGGAGAACAAGGGGTCAAACGACCAGTCAAGAGAAGCAAAGCAAGCTCAGGGTGGATCTCAACGTCACCACACATTCTGAGCACAAGCAAAGGGCCACAAGGCTAGTCCACATATCAATAAGACTAGGCAAGAATGATTGAAAGGAGAGGAACAGTTGGGTACAAGTAGCTAACCCTAGTTGGGTTTGTACCCTGTATTGGCTACCCCACTACAGCCTACCTACATATAAATAACACATTACAACTTAACACACCCCCATAGGCAAAGTGGGGGAGAGCAAAGGGTCACAAGACCAGTCCAGCAAAGCAAAAACAAGCCCAGGGTGGATCACAACGTCACCACACTCCGAGCACAAACAAAGGCCACAAGGCCAGTTCACATGTAGTGCTAGATATAGAACAGGACAAGCAGCAAGACAAATATAAAGTACAGTACAAAGAATGTCAAGCAGTGAGCAAGTGAGGAAACGTGGACACAAGGCCTAAAGAAGTACAGTGCCGCTGATGATCACTAGGCGGGAGCGCCTTGGTGAAGATATCAGCAGTGTTGGCCTTCGAGTCCACGTACACAAGCCGAAGCTGACCGCGCTGCTGAAGCTCTCGAGCAAGAAAGTAGCGAAGAGCAATGTGCTTCGTCCTGTGCTCCAGTCTGTGCTCCTGACACAAGGCAAGAGCCGCCTTGTTGTCACCGTACAGAACTGGAGGAGAACTAGGCCGCTCTCCCAAGTCAGTCAGCAGGTAGGTGAGCCAGCGTAACTCCTGTGCAGCCATGGCTGTGGCGTAGATCTCAGCCTCACAACTAGAGCCGAGAACAGAAGAAGAGCGGGTGGACCGCCACGAGACAGAACCAGAGCCAAGGCTGAAGGTGTAACCCTGCGACGACCGCTGCGTAGCCAGGTCGTCCACCCAAGAAGCGTCCGAGTGACCAGTGAGGACAACTCTGTCGCGTCCTCCAAGCACCAGCCCCATGCCTGATGTACTGCACAAGTAACGCAGTACCCTCTTAGCAGCCTCCCAGTGCTCTCGCCTGTGTCTCCCAGGCGCAACGTAACGAGCAAGGATGCTAAGTGGGTACGCGAGGTCAGGTCGCGTGCAAGTCATCAGGTACATGAGGCAGCCTACAAGCTCTGGGTACGGGCCACTCGGCTCTACGGACTCGTCCGAAGGTGGAGCTGAGAGCGAGTGGCTGGTAGCCAGAGGTGTGGCCTGTGGTGAGGAGAACTGGAAGCCGAAGCGCTGAAGGACCTGCTGCACCATGTGTGACTGAGTCAGGGTGATGGTGCGGCGAGCTCTGTCCCGGGTGATCTGCAAGCCAAGGTAGCTACGCAGTTCACCCAGGTCAGTGCAGGTGTGTCTCTTCTGCAGCTCCGACTTCACACGAGCGAGTGCCTCAGTGTCAGCAGTAGCAAAGACCAAGTCGTCGACGTACACGAGAATGTAGAACGGCGGCAGCGACGTGTCTGTGCGCAGAAACAGCGACGGGTCAGCAGTAGATGGAGCGAACCCAAGAGCCGCAAGTGTAGTCCTCAGTGTGTCGTGCCACTCACGTGGCGCCTGGCGGAGACCGTAGACTGGCCGGCGGAGGCTCCACTGGGTACCAGGAGGAAACGACCCAGTAAAGCCAGGTGGGCGGCGCAGCCAGATCTCCTCGTGCAGGCTGCCCTGCAGGAACGCTGTGCTGAAGTCAAGAGAGTGAAGCTCGTAGTCACGCTGAGCAGCAACGTGCAGCAGAACCCGAAGAGTGGTCATCTTCGGGGTGGGGGAGAAGGTCTGGAAGAAGTCGACCCCCTGACGCTGACTGAAGCCTCTAGCAACGTAACGAGCCTTGAAGACAGGCGGAGAACCTGGCGGCCGCTTCACCCTGAAAATCCACATGCCATCGACGATGTTCGCCCCAGGAGGGGGAACCTCGTCGACGTAGGTGCCTGTGGACTTCCAGGATGCCATCTCTGCGTCCATGGCTGTCTGCCACTGAGAGGAGTAGGGACCCGAGATCGCCTCTGCGTAAGTGCGCGGAGTGGGGATGTCTAGTGCATCCGGGTCTCCCTCAGGGGCAAGCAACCAGGCCACGAGATGAGGTACAGCAGCCGCAAGAGAGTCAAAGTCCTCCTGCCTGTCCTCAAGGACGTCCGTGCCAAGAGCACACTCACCCCCGACGGACGGAGGACAGACAGACTCAGACTCAGCAACAAGACTGGCGGCGTAGTCGAGGCGACAGGCAGCAGCAAAGTCGACAAGCTCAGCGACCAGGGCAGACGCAGCAGAAGACTCAAACGACGGGTCAGTGACAACAGTGGCGAGAAGACGCGTAACAGTAGGGTGGGCAGCACGAACACTGTCAGACTCAGGGTCGGGAACGTCAGGAAGAGAAGACGCAGGAGGAGACGGTAGGGGGACACGCTGTGGACCAGTGGAAGGACGAAGTGCCATAATGTGCGTGCCAGGAACAGGAGGAGGACGCGGACGCGCGACACGACGGCTAGTGGGACCAGTGCGAGCAGTGCGAGCAGCGCGAACAGGCGAGGCAGGACGAGACGCAGGCTCACGACGCTCCGTAAGCGAGTCCGGCTGTGCAGTATAAGGCACAGGAGCAGGGAGGGGGGAGCCAGGCTGAAGGGGAAGGCCAGTGGAAGACGGGAGGGAAAGAACCTGGCGAAGCACCGTGTCAGGCGGCGGCAAAGCCGACGGCGACGGAGGAGCGAAGAACAGGCGCGACGGCGGAGCTCCGCCAGCACCTCCAGCACCCGGAGCACCAGAAGCACCTGGACCAGCACCCTCCGCCGCAGCACCCCCCGAGTCGGCGACGTCAGCACCAGAGGCCCCAGCAGCGTCAGACCTCCCCTCGCCAGCACCTCCAGAACCAGCAGGACCACCGTGTCCAGAACCGTCAGCTCCAGCGTCGTCAGCTCCAGCAGCTCCAGTACCGCCAGGAAGAGCACCCCCAGACGCAGCAACCCCAGGCTCCGTAGGCTCAGCAGCAGCACCCCCAGGCTCAGTACCCTCAGGCGCAGTACCCCCAGGCTCAGCACCCCCAGACTCCGTACACGCAGGCTCAGCACCCCCAGTCGTAGCACCCCCAGGCTCAGCACCCCCAGGCGCCGAACTCCCAGGCACAGTACCCTCAGCTCCAGCACCCGCAGTCCCAGCACTCCCAGGCCCAGCACCCGCAGGCTCAGCACCCCCAGGCTCAGCACTCCCAGCAGCACCACCTGCAGCAGCACCTGAGTCACCTGTGACCTCGACAGGCTCAGCGACGGGAGGAGGGTCTACCTGAGAGACACCTGAAGGAGCAGGACCCTGAGGGGGAAGGGGGTCTACCGGAGGGGGACCAGGAGCAAGGAAAAGCGGCGGGGGAGGGAGGGGGGCAGTGCGGTAGGGGAAGAGACGGTAAAAAGGGACCGACTCGTCAAAGGTGACGTCCTGAGAGGCGAAGACCCGGCGCGAGGTGGGGTGGTAAAACTGCCAGCCCGGCGCGTCAGGGACAAAGCCAAGGAAGACACAGGGAAGTGTGCAGGAGGAGAGCTTGTCCGCGGACGTATCGCGGACAAGGGCACGAGCACCCCACACCCAGAAGCGTGACGCATCGCCAACCTCCCCCGTCCAACGCAGTGTGGGCGAGGTCTCCGGCAAGGAGACACGGGCCAGAGGTTGAGCTGATGCGCGGCGTACCGGACAGCAAACGGCCACAGAAAATGGGGAGCCGCCGCGTGGACCAAGGAGGTACGAGCGACCTCCATGACCAGGCCAATGCGGCGCTCAGCAACCCCATTCTGCTGTGGGGAGTCCGGAAGCGTGAAGGTCTGCTCGATGCCCTCCGCCTGACAGAAGGTCCTCAAGAGATCGGAGGAAAACTCACCACCTCTGTCAGAGTGCAGACGCAGGACAGGAAGATCCGTCCGGAAACGGCGGCGGAGCTGGAGACGAACCGTGCGGATCCAAGGGATCAGAACAGCAGGGACCTCACCCTTGGTGCGCAAGGGGAAGACCGTGGTGTAACGCGAGTAGTCGTCGACAACCAGCAAAAAGTACCGCTCACCGCCCTGGCCACGAACGCGGGCTGGGCCCCACACGTCCAGGTGGAGGGTCTGCAGAGGAGCCTCTGTCGGGGGGAACGAGGAGGAGTGAGGAGCGGCGCGCTGCCGCCCCTCGACGCAAGGAAGGCAAGGCGGCGCAGGCGAGGCAGGGAGGGGAGGGAGGGACCTGGGAAGACCAGACACAAGGCGGCGACGGTGCATGCCACGGAGGCGTGGCAAGGAGGGGTGACCCAGGCGGTGGTGCCAGAGAAGAGTCTGGTGCGACAGGGAACGACACTCACAGGCGTGGGCCACCAGACCTGACGCGGACACCTGACCGACAGCAGCGACCTGAGGAGACGCAGTGGTCAGTGTGTAGAGACTCGACCCCGGCCGACGGGTAAACGTAGCCAGGTGACGGCCGGTCCTGGAGCACGTGCAGATCGCCACACGCTGTCCTCCAGGGGTAAAGGTGTCAACCCACTGATCCTGGATGACAGCGTTGCTCACCAGGTTCGTCGAGAACGAGGGGAGGTGGAAACCCGACAACGAGCCAGACGGAACCGCCGGACAAGGGAGCACAGTGGTGGACTGTGCAAGGACTGGGCCCCCAGAGGGGTCAGCCAAGGAGACTGGGACCGGTGCAGGAAGCGGTGTGAGCTCAGTACTGTCACGAAAGAAACAGCGGGAAGCACCTGAGTCAAGGGTGAAGGTGTGACAGGCCTCAGCCGGTGCGGTACCTGAGAGAGCAGTCTCTGTGGGTGCTGTACCTGAGAGAGCAGACTCGCAAACAGCCGGGACAGCACTGGAGGGAGCAAGTACAGGGGGCACCATACCAGAGGGAGCAGACTCACTAGTACCCAGGGCAGCGGGCTCTATACCTGGGTCAGGCGGCACACACAAGTAACAGTCTCCCTCGGCACTAACAGTCAATGCATACATGGCAGCAATAATAGCATCATAGTCAAGAGCAAAGATATCAACACCAGCCCTCATGAGCTCAGCCCAGCGGGGGCGCTCAACATCCTCGCCCATCTCCTCACGCCAAGCGTCGTCAAGGCGGGAGAAGCAGCGGTACGGGGTGTGGAACCTCCCACACGTCTGTCCCTTGCGGTCACCTGTGCGAATGACATAGGAACAGCGGCCACTGCCCCCCGACGTCCCACGCTGAGCAAGCCACTCACGAAGCTGCTGGGTCGTCTGGGGACGCTGCTGCTGCTGGGAGCTCTGGCCCGAGCCAGTGCCTCCACTCCGACCTCCGCCGCCACCACTACCACCGCTCCGACCGCCACCGCCACCACCGCCACCACCGCCACCGCCGCCACCGCCGCCGCCGCCACTACTGCCACTGCTTCCTCCGCCGCCCCCGCCTCCACCGCCGACCCCACTCCCACCAGCGCTCCCGCCACCGCTCCCTCCAGCACCGCCTCCCCCCCCACCTCCCCCACCTCCTCCCCCCCCAGCGCCACCCCCGCCACCCTTGCCCCCCTTGCCCTTGCCGGTGCGGCGCCTCCCACCAGGAGCAGAAGCAGCGCCAGCAGACTCAGCACCAAGGAAGTCAACAGCAGCAGCAGTAGCGTAGGAGGGAGCGAGGGGAGAGGGAGAACACCCCTCAAAGATGGGGGTGCGAGGAGCGCCACGAGCAGCACCGACAGCTACAATGCTCTTTTCGGCCGCTAGCAGCTGCTCCTCTAGGAGGGCGACTGTGAGCTCAGTGGGACAGCGAGCAAGGAAGTGGTCTCGAACTGAGCTGAGGGTGTCAGGGAGACGGGTGACTATGAAGTGGAGTGTCCAGTACAGTGGAGGGGGATTCTTAGCGCAGAACTCGGTGGGAAGGGCGGCACGCAGGCGAGCATCACTAGTGCGAAGGTGGGTGATAAGATCGGCGACTGTAGCAAAGGTGGACAGCTCAGGAAACAGGTACGGCAGCATGAGGCGGCTAAGCTCGGCTGTGGCAGGCGAGGAGTAGCGAGCAACGACAGCATCGTACAGGGCCTTAGCGGATTTGCAGTCGCCAAAATGCTCGAGCTCAGCTAGCGGTAGGTGACTGCGAATGGCTAGGCGAGCAGCTGCGTCACGAGTCTGCCAGTGGGAACGAACACTAAGCTCAGCTGTGGCAGGAGGGGCAGGTGCAGCACCAGACGCGTAATCATAGAGCGACACATGCTCCTTGCTATCGCTCAGAAGGAACAGCTGCAGGTCATCCAGCCAAGTGGCGAACTTCACAGGGCGGCCCTCAGCATCGAACGACAGCACGCGGATGGAAGCCATAGCGACAGTGCGACTGAGCAAAGGAAGCTGCCGCAGCGCTGCAGGTAGGTAGCTCGGCGGGAAGCGCGGCGGGCGGGCGACGCGGCGAGCGGGCAGTGCGGGGGGCGGGCTACGAAGCGGGCAGCGCGGTGGGCAGGCGGCGCTGCAGGCGGGAAGTGCGGCGGGCGGGCTGCGAAGCGGGCAGCGGGGCGGGCGGGCGACGCGGCGAGCGGGCAGCGCGGCGGGCGGGCTGCGAAGCGGGCAGCGGGCGGGCGGGCGACGCTGCAAGCGGGCAGCGGGCGGGCGGGCGACGCTGCAAGCGGGCAGCGGGCGGGCGACGCTGCGAGCGGGCAGCGCGGCGGGCGGGCTGCGAAGCGGGCAGCGGGCGGGCGGGCGACGCTGCAAGCGGGCAGCGAGGCGGGCGGGCGACGCTGCGAGCGGGCAGCGCGGCGGGCGGGCTGCGAAGCGGGCAGCGGGCGGGCGGGCGACGCTGCAAGCGGGCAGCGAGGCGGGCGGGCGACGCTGCGAGCGGGCAGCGCGGCGGGCGGTCGACGCTGCGAAGCGGGCAGCGGGCGGGCGGGCGACGCTGCAAGCGGGCAGCGGGCGGGCGGGCGACGCTGCGAGCGGGCAGCGCGGCGGGCGGGCTGCGAAACGGGCAGCGCGGTAGGCGGGCGACGCTGCGAGCGGGCGGCTCGGCGGGCGGGCGACGCTGCGAGGGGCGCGCGAGGGCGCTAACGAGAGGCGCACGAGGGCGCTAGCGAGGGCGCAGCGAGGGCGCGCGAGGGCGCTAACGAGAGGCGCGCGAGGGCGCTAACGAGGGCGCGCGAGGGCGCTAACGAGGGCGCGCGAGGGCGCTAACGAGGGCGCACGAGGGCGCTACGAGGCTAGGGCACGGGGTAGCGTGGTAACCGCATGCGAGCGGTGGTGGGCCCTTAAAAAAAAAACGGTCGGTAGGTCCTAGGGACCTCCTACTCTGAATACCATATCAGTAAGACTAGGCAAGAATGATTGAAAGGAGAGGAACAGTTGGGTACAAGTAGCTAACCCTAGTTGGGTTTGTACCCTGTATTGGCTACCCCACTACAGCCTACCTACATATAGATAACACATTACAACTTAACACCACATGCAGAGATATATATACAACAATAACAGTACAGTGATGACTACCTAGCAAGAGCAGGCATGCATGTATATATATAGATCACAGTACAAGCAGAGACTACAGCAAGTGTGGAAATGTAGGCACAAGGCCTAACAGGGTACAAAAGCGCTGATGATCACCAGACGGAAGTGCCTTGGTGAATATATCAGCAGTGTTGGCCCGAGTGGCCACGTGACGAAGACGAAGCTGGCCTCGCTGCTGCAACTCTCGAGCCAGGAAGTAACGCAGAGCAATGTGCTTCGTTCTGTGCTCCAGTCTGTGCTCCTCACACAAGGCAATGGCGGCCTTGTTGTCGACGTACAGCACTGGAGGAGAATGAGGCTGCTCTCCCAAGTCAGTCAGCAGGTAGGTGAGCCAGCGTAACTCCTGTGCAGCCATGGCTGTGGCGTAGATCTCAGCCTCACAACTGGAGCTGAGAACTGAAGACGAGCGTGTAGAACGCCACGAAACTGAACCAGAGCCAAGGCTGAAGGTGTAACCCTGTGACGACCGCTGAGTAGCCAGGTCGTCAACCCAAGAAGCGTCTGAGTGCCCAGTGAGGACAACTGGGCTCGTCCCTCTAAGCCCTAGCCCCATGCCTGATGTGCTGCACAAGTAGCGCAGTACCCTCTTAGCAGCAGCCATGTGCTCAGGTCGGTGCCGACCAGGAGCCACGTAGCGAGCCAGAAGACCAAGAGGGTACGCGAGGTCAGGTCGAGTGCAAGTCATCAGGTACATGAGGCAGCCGACTAGCTCTGGGTAAGGACCACTCGGCTCTACGGACTCGTCCGAAGGTGGAGCTGAGAGCGTGTGACCTGTAGCCAGAGGAGTGGCCTGTGCTGAAGACCAGGTGAAGCCGAAGCGCTGAAGGACCTGCTGCACCATGTGTGACTGAGTCAAGGTGATGGTGCGGCGTGCTCTGTTCCGGGTGATCTGCAAGCCAAGGTAGCTGCGCAGCTCACCCAAGTCTGTGCACGTGTGTCTCTTCTGCAGCTCCGACTTCACGTGGGCGAGAGCCTCAGTGTCAGCAGTGGCAAAAACCAAGTCGTCGACGTACACGAGGATGTAGAACGGCGGCAGTGAAGTGTCGGTGCGCAGAAACAGCGACGGGTCAGCAGTAGAAGGCGCGAACCCAAGAGCCGCAAGCGTAGTCCTCAGTGTGTCGTGCCACTCACGTGGCGCCTGGCGGAGACCGTAGACCGGCCGCCGGAGGCTCCACTGGGTGCCAGGAGGGAACGACCCAGTGAAGCCCGGGGGGCGACGCAGCCAGATCTCCTCGTACAGGCTGCCCTGCAAGAAAGCTGTGCTGAAGTCAAGAGAGTGAAGCTCGTAGTCACGGTGAGCAGCAACATGCAGCAGCACCCGAAGAGTGGTCATCTTCGGGGTGGGGGAGAAGGTCTGGAAGAAGTCAACTCCCTCTCGCTGACTGAAGCCTCGAGCCACGTAACGCGCCTTGAAGACAGGCGGAGAACCCGGCGGCCGCTTCACCCTGAAAATCCACATGCCACTGACGATGTTCGCCCCAGGTGGGGGAACCTCGTCAACGTAGGTGCCTGTGGACTTCCAGGAAGCCATCTTTGCGTCCATGGCTGCCTGCCACTGAGAGGAGTAGGGACCCTCTATCGCCTCTGCGTAAGAGCGCGGAGTCGGGATGTCTGGTGCATCCGGGTCTCCCTCAGGGGCAAGTAGCGAGGACACAAGATGAGGTAAAGCAGCAGCAAGACACTGGAACTCCTCCTGCCTGTCCTCAAGGACGTCCGTGCTAAGAGCACACTCACCCCCGACGGACGGAGGACAGACAGACTCAGACCCAGCAACAAGACTAGCGGCGTAGTCTAGACGACAGGCAGCAGCAAAGTCAACAAGCTCAGCGACCAAGGCAGACGCAGCAGTAGACTCAAACGACGGGTCAGTGACAACAGTGGCTAGGAGACGCGTGACAGTAGGGTGCTCAGTACGAAACCGGTCAGACTCAGGGTCCGGAACGGCAGGCAGAGAGGACGCAGGGGGAGACGGCAGAGGAACAGGCTGCGGAGCAGAGGAAGGACGACGGACAACAAGGTGTGCGCTGGGGACAGCCGGCTGACGCGCACGAGCGACACGACGAACGGTACGACCAGAACGAACAGGCGAGACAGGACGCGACGCAGGCTCACGACGCGTAGCAGGACTGCCTGTCGGCTCAGTGTAAGGAGAGGGAGCAGGTAGCGGTGAGCCAGTCTGTAACGGAAGACCAGTAGACGACGGGAGAGTAACAACCTGACGAAGAGCAGAGTCAGGCGGCGGCAGAGACGACGGAGACGGCGGAGCGAAGAACAGTCGTGTCGGCACAGCTGCACCAGTACCGGCAGCTCCAGCAGCTCTAGTGCCTCCAGCAGCTCCAGTACCTCCAGCAGCTCCCGTACCTCCAGCAGCTCCAGAAGCTCCAGTCCCAGAGCCGACACCTCGAGTCCCAGGGTCTCCAACCTCTGTGTCTCCAGCAGCAGCACCCCCAGACCCAGCACCTCCAGTCCCAGGGTCTCCAGCCTCAGTGTCTCCAGCAGCAGCACCCCCAGAACCAGCACCTCCAGTCCCAGGGTCTCCAGCCTCAGTGTCTCCAGCACGAGCACCTCCAGAACCAGCGACTCCAGCACCTCCAGTAGACAAAGGACCAGCACCACTCCTAGCTCCAGCAGCGCGACGCTGACGGCGACCGTACCAGTCCTGCAGCTGCTGTGGGGTGAGAGGCACACGTGGACGAAGGCGGCTACTCCAAGGAGACCGCGCAACAGCAGACTCAGAACCCTCAGCGCCCGCACCCCCAACGGCTCCAGAACCTCCGGTGTCAGTACCCTCAGCACCAGTACCTCCAGCGGCTCCAGAACCTCCAGCACGAGCACCCTCAGCAGCTCCAGAACCTCCAGCGTCAGTACCGCCAAGCTCAGCACCCCCAGACCCCTCACACTCAGGCTCAGCACCACCAGGCTCCACACCCTCAAGCTCCGCACCCTCAGGCTCAGCACCCCCAGGCTCAGCACCCCCAGGCTCCGCACCCCCAGGCTCAGCACCCCTAGAAGTAGCACCCCGAGCAGGACCACTCGCAGTAGGACCTGAGTCACCAGTGACCTCAACCGGCGCAGTCAAGGGAGGAGGGTCTACCTGAGAAACACCTGAAGGAGCAGGACCAGGAGTGGGGAGGGGGTCTACCTGGGGAGCACCTGGAGCGAGGAAGAGCGGCGGGGGGGGGAGCGGGGCAGTGCGGTAGGGGAAGAGACGGTAAAAGGGAACCGACTCGTCGAACGTGACGTCCTGAGACGCAAAGACACGGCGCGAGGTGGGATGGTAAAACTGCCAACCAGGCGCGTCAGGGACAAAGCCAAGGAAGACACAGGGAACAGCGCGGGCGGAGAGCTTGTCCGCGGTGGTATCGCGGACAAAGGCACGAGCACCCAGACCCGGAAACGCGACGCATCACCAACCTTCCCCGTCCACAGCAGTGTGGGCGAGGTCTCCGGCAAGGAGACACGGGGCCAGAGGTTGAGCTGATGCGCGGCGTACCGGACCGCAAACGGCCACAGGAAATGGGGGGCAGCCGCATGGATCATGGAGGTACGAGCGACCTCCATGACTAAGCCAATGCAACGCTCAGCAACCCCATTATGCTGTGGAGAGGCCGGAAGCGTGAACGACTGGGTGATGCCGTGCTCCGCACAGTAGGCTGCCAAGAGGTCAGAGGAGAACTCACCACCTCTGTCAGAGTGCAGACGCAGGACAGGAAAGTCCCGCCGGAACCGCTCGCGGAGCTGGAGACGAACAGCGCGGATCCAAGGGATCAAAACATCAGGGACGTCCCCCTTGCTCTGCAAGGGGAAGACCGTGGTGTAACGCGTGTAGTCGTCGACAACCAGCAGGAAGTACCGCTCGCGGCCCTGTCCCTGGACGCGGGCTGGGCCCCACACGTCCAGGTGGAGCGTCTGCAGTGGAGCCTCTGTGGGAGGAAACGAGGAGGAGTGAGGAGCGGCGCGCTGCCGCCCCTCGACGCAAGGAATGCAGGGCGGCGCAGGCGAGGGAGGGAGGGCAGGCAGAGACCTGGGAAGACCAGAGACCAGGGAGCGAGAGTGCATGCTACGCAGGCGAGGCAAGGAGGGGTGACCAAGACGGTGGTGCCACAGGAGAGTGTCGTGCGACAAAGCGCGACACTCGCAGGGGGCCGCCAGCTGACCAGACGTAGACGCAGACGCAGCTACCTGAGGGGACTCAGTGGTCAGTGTGTACAGACTCGAGCCAGGTGCACGGGTGAACGTGGCCAAGTGCCGGCCCGTCCTAGCACACGTACAGTGAGTCACTCGCTGACTCGCAGGAGTGAACTGGTCAACCCCCTGATCCTGGAGGTCAGCTCCACTCACCAAGTTCGTAGAGAACGAGGGGAGGTAAAGACCTGACAGCGAGCCGGACGGGACGGCCGGACACGGCAGAACCGTGGAGTAGTGGGCAAGGACCGGACCCCCGGAGGGGTCCGCCAGGGAGACTGGAACTGGCCGACTAAGCGGCGTGAGTGTGGTGCAGTCGCGAAAGAAGGAGCGAGAAGCTCCTGAGTCAAGGGTGAAGGTGTGCGAGACCGTAGTTGGCGCAGTACCAGAGAGAGCAGACTCACCAGCACCTGAAGCCACGGCCTCACCAGTACCTAGAGCAGTAGACGTACTAGCACCGAGAGCAGCAGCCTCACCAGCACCTAGAGCAGGAGACGCACTAGCACCTAGAGCAGCAGCCTCACCAGGGTCAGGCGGTACGCACAGAGAACAGGCACGATCAGCACTAGTAGGCAATGCATACATGGCAGTGAGAATAGCATCATAGTCAAGCGCAAAGATATCTACCCTCTGTCCATGCAGCTCCAGCCAGGTGGGGAGCTCAGCCTCGTCGCCAAACACTGTGCGCCAGTCGTCGCTCAGACGGGCGAAGCAGCGGGACTGTGTGTGACCAAGCGTCCCACAAGGCTGACCAGTCCTAGCACCTGTGCGAATGACGTACGGGCAGCGAACTGTACGCGTAGACCTGCTACACTGAGCGTACCACTCCTGGAGCTGCCGGGGCGTAAGTGTCTCACGTGGACGCCCCTGCAGCTGCAGCTGGCCACTGCCAGACGCTCCCAACTGACCAGCTCCAGGGCGACAGCTACGACGGCTACTGCGACAACCCCAGCTAGTATACCACTCACTAAGCTGCTGGGGCGTCAGAGGCTCGCGTGAACGTCGCTGGAGCTGCATCTGGCCACCTGCCAGTAGCAGTAGCAGCAGCAGTAGCGCGGGCAAGGCAGGCGCGGCAGGCAGGCAAGCAAGTAGGCAGGCAGGCAGGCAGGCAGGCCGGCAGGCAGGCCGGCAGGCAGGCAGGCAGCCAGGCAGGCAGGCAGGCAGGCAAGCAGACAGACAAGTAGGCCGGCAGGCAGGCAGGCAGGCAGGCAGGCAGGCAGGCAGGCAGGCAGGCCGGCAGGCAGCCAGGCAGCCAGGCCGGCAGGCAGGCAGGCAGACAGGCAGGCCGTCAGGCAGGCAGGCAGGCGCTCACCAAAGGCTGGGAGAGCAGGCGCTCACCGGGCGAGCAGGGCCGGCGCTCGACGGGCGGCGGCCGAGTAGGCGCACGACAGCGGCGGCGTCGGGGCCGCAAAACCGGCTGCAGAGCAGGGCCGAAGCAGCTGCAGGGCGGGGCCGCTTCAGCGGCAGTAGCAGGGCGGGGCCGCATCAGCGGCAGGTCGGGGCCGTGGTAGCTGCAGGGCGGGTCCGCATCAGCGGCAGGTCGTGGCCGAGGCAGAGGGCCGCGCGCGGCTCGGCGCGGGCTGCGCTGACAGCGCGCTGAGCTGCTGCAGGCCGCGCGCGGCCGCGCTAGGCAGTAGCGGGCCGCGCGCGGCTCGGCGCGGGCTGTTGCGGGCCGCGCGCGGGCCGCGCGAGGCAGTAGCAGGCCGCGCGCGGCTCGGCGCGGGCTGCTGCGGGCCGCGCGCGGGCCTCGCGAGGCCGTAGCAGGCCGCGCGCGGCTCGACGCGGGCTGCGTGGGCTCGGCGCGGGCTGCGCGCGGCAGCTGCGGGCTGCGCGCGGCTGCAGCGGGCTGCGCGCGGCTCGGTGCGGGCTGCGCGCGGCTGCAGCGGGCTGTGCGCGGCTCGGCGCGGGCTGCGTGGGCTCTGTGCGGGCTGCGCGCGGCTGCAGCGGGCTGCGCGCGGCTCGGCGCGGGCTGCGCGGGCTCTGTGCGGGCTGCGCGCGGCTGCAGCGGGCTGCGCGGGCCTTACGGGCCTCTAGGGGCGGCGCGTGGGCCTTACGGGCCTCTAGGGGCAGCGCGCTGGCCTAGGGCAGCAGGAGGCAGCGCTAGGGCTGCTGGACGGCGCACATAGTGCAGCACGGCACAAGGCAAGGCAAGGCAGGCAGGTACGTGGGGTAGCGCGGTAACCGCAGCGGTAGGTGGGCCCGAAAAAAAACGGTCCTACGGACCTTAGTGCTCTGAAACCATGTCAGAATCTAGCAGCAGGAATGGATGAACTAGCAGGATGCAGGAGTACAAGTAGTAAACCCTAATTGGGCTGTACCCCATATGGGCTACCCCACTACAGCCTAGACAATATGCAGCATATATGTTTGACAATTGTGATGCTCCGAAACCATGACAACCAGCAAAAGATATGTCAAACTAAGTCATATAATATTAAATAGGCTTTAGTGAGTTGCTCTCTAGGGGATACACAAACTCTCTCGACAATCTTCCTGTACCCCTCATTTAGGGCCCAAAATTGGTTTAGGCCCACCCTGACAAATCTGGGTTCTAGGCCCTCCTTACCCTGACCCGTATGGTAAATTTTTTCGTACCCTGCTGACAGCAAGGTAAAATTTTTGCACCCTGCTGCATAAGACAACACGAAACTGTACCAACTGGAGAAATTGAGCTGAAATGGTTGGAATGTTGACCGTTGATGAAGGTTGCTCTTCATCTGATGGCCGCAGATGGCCTTGACCAAATTGAAGTGAGGTTGGAATTTCAGCCGTTGATGAAGCGAGATGTCGATCTGACGGATGCGGATGAATTGGCCCAAATTGAAGAGAAGTTGGAAGGTTGGTCGTTGATTGAGCAAGTGTAGATTTGAGTCGAAGGCTGACGCGAAAAAGGGGGGACCTGCTGATGCGACATTCAATCGCGAAGCGTGGTTCAATTTGTGAGCACGCGAAGTATGGGCTGATCTGCGCTAAAATTTTCGGTATCAGGGAACTCTACACACAACCTTAAGACCGCCAGGCTAACCTTAATTCCAGTCTGTTGAAAAAAAATAATATAAAAAATAATAATTAAAAAAAAACTCTTTTTGCGTAAAGGTAAAAATCTTGGAATCATGATATTGACAGGGTAACTCTGAAAAAGTGGCCGGCCCCCAGGGTAATCAGGGCATTTTAACATGATATTTTGGGCCCTGCCCTCACTTTACTCTAATCCTCATTCACTCTCCTACCTAACTCATAGTAGCTAATACTTTATATCATGAGATGGTGTCTGCCAAACTGTTATCATGTTTGTGCTGTGTAGGCTGTAGTGGGGTAACCCGTATAGGGTACAACCCAATTTAGGGGGTTTTCCAGCCCACCATTACCTAGTGACCGACTGCGATTACCGCGTTACCCCACGCCCTTCCCTGCGCTGCGCCGTCAGCGCACGCCCTGACCTGCCCTGCCTTGCATCACACTGCCCGTGTACGCCCTGGCCCGCGTCGCGCTGCCCCGCGCACGCCCTGCCCCGCGTCGCGCTGCCCCGCGCACGCCCTGACCTGCTCCGCGTCGCGCTGCCCCGCGCACGCCCTGCCCTGCCCCGCGTCGCGCTGTCCCCCACATGCCCTGCCCTGCCCTGCGTCGCGCTGCCCCGCGCACGCCCTGCCCTGCCCCGCGTTGCGCTGCCCCGCGCACGCCTTGCCCTGCCCTGTGTTCTGCTGCAGCCCACGCCCTGCTGCCCTGCGTATCGCGCCCTGCTGTAGCCCGCGCGTCGCGCTCTACTGCTCCGCGCGTCGCGCCCCTGCTGCAGCCCGCACGTCGCGTTCTGCTGCCCTGCGCGTCGCACCCTGCTGCCCTTCGCGTCGCGCCCTACGGCAGCCTGCACATCGCGCTCTGCTGCCTCGCGCGTCACGCTCTGCTGCAGTCCGGGCATCGCGCCCTGCTGCCCCGCGCGTCGCGCCCTGCTGCAGCGCGTTGCGTCTGTTGCCCTGCACAGCGCTCGCCTTGCTGCCCACGCTGCCCAGGCTGAGCCACACCCCCAGCCCGAGCCGCCCTGCCCAATCCGATCCGCCCTGCTGCTCGTGCTACTGCTGCTGCTGGTGGAGGTGCTGCTAGGAGTGCTAGAGGTGCTGCAGCCTAGCCTCACCGAGCCGCTCTGCTGCTCTTACTGCTGCTGCTGATGCTCGTGCTACTGCCTTCCCTCCGTACTGCCCTACTGGTCGCGCGAATCCTTGCTTGCCCGCTATGAATTCACTGCGTCGTTATGGTGGGAGTGGTGACGGCGGTGGTGGCAGCAGTGGGAGTGGTGGCGGCCGTAGTAGCAGTCGCTGTGGAGCTGTTCGGTGGGGAGTTTCTGGCGGTGGCCAGATGCAGCTGCAGCGGCGTCCGCGCGAGACCCTTACGCCCCAGCAGCTTCGCGAGTGGTACGCCAGATGGTGTACTGGCGGCGGCCGTCGTGGCAGTCGTGGTGGAGCTTGCGTGGGGCGTCTCGGAGTAATGCTCGCTGACCGTACGTCATTCGCACGTGTGATCGGGCTGGTCAGACTTGCGGGACAATTAGTCACACACAGTCCCGCTGCTTCGCCTGTCTAAGCGACGCCTGACGCACAGAGTTTGGCGACAAGGCTGAGCTCCCCCGCTGGCTAGAGCTAGTTTGGAACAAGGTGGATTTCTTTGCTCTAGACTATGACGCTATCCTTACTGCCATGTATGCTTTGACTATTGGTACTGAGGGTGACTGTTACCTGTGTGTGCCCCCTGACCCTGGTATAGCGGCTGCTGCTCTAGGTGCTTGTGAGTCTGCTCTCTCTGGTACTGCGCCTGCTGAGGCCTTGCACACCTTCACCCTTGACTCAGGTGCTTCCCGCTGTTTCTTTCGCGACAGCACTACAGTCACACCACTCCCTGCACCTGTTGCAGTCTCTCTGGCTGACCCCTCAGGGGGCCCAGTCCCTTGCACGTTCCTCCGCTATTCTTCCGTGTCCGGCGGTTCCGTCTGGCTCACTGACAGGCCTTCACCTCCCCTCGTTCTCTACGAACTTGGTGAGTAACGCCGTCCTTCAGGATGCTTGGGTTCAAATCTTTACCCTTGGAAGACAGTGTGTGGCAATCTGCACGTGTGCACGGACGGGCCGTCACCTGGCCACGTTTACCCGTCGGCCTGGGTCGAGCCCGTACAGACTGAGTACTGAGCCTCCCCAGGTAGCTTCGTCTGGTCAGGTGTCCGTATCCGGTCAGGTAGCAGCCCCCTGCTCGTGTCGCCACCTCTCACACCAGACTGTCCTCTGGCACCACCGTCTTGGTCACCCCTCCCTGCCACGCCTCCGTAGCATGCACTCCCGCCTCCTTGTCTCTGGCCTTCCCAGGTCTCTGCCCCACCTCCTGCGCTCGTCTGCCTGCGCCGCCCTGCCTTCCTTGCGTCGAGGGGCGGCAGCGCGCCGCTCCTCACTCCTCCTCGTTCCCTCCTACAGAGGCTCCCCTGCAGACTCTCCACATGGACGTGTGGGGCCCAGCCCACGTCCAGGGACAGGGCCGCGAGCGGTACTTCCTGCTGGTTGTCGACGACTACACGCGTTACACCACGGTCTTCCCCTTGCGTAACAAGGGGGAGGTCCTTGATGTCTTGATCCCTTGGATCCGCGCTGTCCGTCTCCAGCTCTGCGAGCCGTTCCACACAGACCTTCCTGTCCTGCGTCCGCACTCTGACAGAGGTGGTGAGTTCTCCTCCGACCTCTTGCGGGACTTTTGTGAGGAGGAGGGCATCCTCCAGTCATTCACGCTTCCGGCCTCCCCGCAGCAAAATGGGGTTGCTGAGCGCCGCATTGGCTTAGTCATGGAGGTCGCTCGTACCTCCATGATCCATGCGGCCGCTCCCTAATTTCTATGGCCATTTGCGGTCCGCTACGCTGCGCATCAGCTCAACCTCTGGCCCCGTGTCTCCTTGTCGGAGACCTCGCGCACACTGCGTTGGACGTGGAAACCGGGTCTAGGGCTCTCGTGCCTTTGTCCGCGATACCTCCGCGGACAAGCTTTCCTCCCGCGCCATTCCCTGTGTTTTCCTTGGTTTCTTCCCCTGACGCGCCTGGCTGGCAATTTTACCACCCCACCTTGCGCCAT
Source organism: Closterium sp. Yama58-4 (assembly GCA_947470075.1). Taxonomy (NCBI): domain Eukaryota; kingdom Viridiplantae; phylum Streptophyta; class Zygnematophyceae; order Desmidiales; family Closteriaceae; genus Closterium; species Closterium sp. Yama58-4. The sequence continues at coordinate 84,028 of CANIUD010000875.1, read as the reverse complement.
GTTTTGTCCTCTCAGGACGTCACGTTTGACGAATGGCTTCCCTTTTACCGTCTCTTCCCCTACCACACTGCCCTTCCCCCCCCCGCCGCTCTTCCTCGCTCCAGGTCCCCCTCCGGTATACCCTCTCCCCCCTCAAGGTCCTGCTCCTTCCGGTGTGTCTCAGGTAGACCCCCTTCCCTTGGTTGAGCCCGTCAAGGTCATTAGTTACTCTGGTGCTGCTGTAGGTACTAAGCCTGCTAGGGGTGCTGAGCCTGAGCGTGCGGAGCCTGGGGGTGCTGAGCCTGCGGGTGCGGAGCCTGGGGGTGCTGAGCCTGAGCGTGCGGAGCCTAGGGGTGCTGAGCCTGAGCGTGCGGAGCCTGGGGGTGCTGAGCCTAGGGGTACTGAGCCTGAGCGTGAGGAGCCTGGGAGTGCTGAGCCTGGGGGTGCGGAGCCTTGGGGTGCTGAGCCTGCGGGTCCGGAGCCTGTGTTACTGAGTCTGGGGGTGCTGCGCCTAGGGTTACTGCTTCTCCACTCCGGGAGCCTCTTTCGCCGCGCGAGTGGTACGCTCAGCAGCTCCGCCTTCGGAGTGGCGCTGCTGGAGCTGGAGGCCCTGGAGCTGCTATTCCTGGAGGTGCTGGAGGTGCTGGAGGTACTGCTGGAGGTGCTGGAGGTACTGCTGGAGGTGCTGGAGGTACTGGATGAGCTGTAGCTGTTAGTCCTGGAGGTACTCGTCCTCGAGGTACTGGAGATGCCGGAGCTGGTGGTGCTAGCACTGCTGGTCCCGGAGGTGCTCGTACTGGAGGTACTGGAGGTGCTCTTTTACCACAGTCGCCGCGCGAGTGGTACGCTCAGCAGCTCTGCCTTTAGAGTGGCGCTGCTGGAGCTGGAGGCGCTGGAGCTGCTAGTCCTGGAGGTGCTGGAGGTATTGCTGGAGGTGCTGGAGGTATTAGAGGAGCTGAGATGTTAGTCCTGGAGGTGCTCGTACTGGAGGTACTGGAGCTGCCGGAGCTGGTGGTGCTGCCAATCTAAGTGGTGCTGGTGGTGCTGGCATTGCTGGTCCCGGAGGTGCTCGTACTGGAGGTACTGGAGGTGCTCTCTCACCACAGCAGCTGCGCGAGTGGTACGCTCAGTGCTGCCGCCTTCAGAGTGGCGCTGCTAGAGCTGGAGTTGCTCCGGCTGGAGGCGCTGGAGCTGGAGGCACTGGCGCTGGAGGCGCTGGCAACGGAGGCGCTGGGGCTGGCGTCCCTGGAGCTGGAGCTGCTGGTCCTGGAGGTGCTCGTCCTGGAGGTACTGGAGCTGCCGGAGCTGGTGGTGCTGCTGGTGCTGGAGGTGCTGGTGGTACTGGCACTGCTGGTCCCAGAGGTGCTCGTACTGGAGGTGCTGGAGCTGCCGGAGCTGGTAGTGCTGCTGGCTCTGGAGCTGGAGGCGCTGGCGCTGGAGGCACTGGAGCTGGAGGTACTGGAGCTGGAGGCGCTGGAGCTAGAGGCGCTGGCGCCTGGGGTTCTGGAGCTGCTGGAGGCGCTGGAGCTGCTGGTACTCGTACTGGAGGTGCTGGTGCTGGTGGTACTGGTGCTGGTGGTACTGCACAGCCGCGACTGTTCTTCGCTATGCTGTCACCGTTGTCTCTGACACCGCCTGACTCGGTACTTCGCTATGTTCTTAGCCTTTCGTCTTCTACTGACCACTCGTTACAGCCAGGCTCCCCACTGTCTTGTCCTTCTTCTTACACTGAGCAGACAGACTCGTTTCAAGAGTGTCGTGAGCCTGCGTCTCGTCCCGCCTTGCCTGTTCGCGCTGTTCGCACTGGTCGTCGTGTTCCTCGTCAGCGTCCTCCTCTTGTCCCTGGTACTCACACTATGACACTTCGTCCTTCCTCTGTTCCACAGCGTGTCCCTCTGCCCGCTCCTCCTGAGTCCTCTCTTCTGCACGTTCTGGACTCTGAGTTTGACCTGGTTCGTGCTGCCAGCTTACTATCACGCGTCTACTAGCCACTATTATCACTGACCCTTCGTTTGAGTCCACTGCTGCGTCTGCCTTAGTTGCTGAGCTTGTTGACTTTGCTGCTGCTTGTCATTTCGACTACGCCGCTAGTCTTGTTGCTGAGTCTGAGTCTGTCTGTCCTCCGTCCGACGGGGGTGAGTGTGCTCTTGACACGGACGTCCTTGAGGACAGACAGGAGGACTTTGAGTGTCTTGCAGCTGCTGTACCTCATGTCGTGACCATGCTGCTTGCACCCGAGGGTGACCCGGATGCACTGGACATCCCGACCCCGAGGTCTTACGCAGAGGCGATTACGGGTCCCTACTCCTCTTAGTGGCAGGCAGCCATGGACGCAGAGATGGCATCCTGGAAGTCCACGGGAACTTAAGTCGACGCTGTTCCCCCTCGTGGGGCAAACATCGTCGATAGCATGTGGATTTTCAGGGTGAAGCGACCGCCGGGTTCTCCGCCTGTCTACAAGGCTCGTTATGTTGCTCGAGGCTTCAGTCAGCGACAAGGAGTTGACTTCTTCCAGACCTTCTCCCCTACCCCGAAGATGACCACTCTTCAGGTGCTGCTGCACGTTGCTGCTCAGCGTGACTACGATCTTCACTCTCTTGACTTCAGCACAGCTTTCTTACAGGGCAGCCTGCACGAGGAGATTTGGATGCGCCGCCCACCTGGCTTCACTGGGTCGTTTCCTCTTGGTACCCAGTGGAGCCTCCGGCGGCCAGTCTACGGTCTCCGCCAGGCGCCTCGTGAGTGGCACGACACACTGAGGACGACACTTGCGGCACTTGGGTTTGCTCCTTTGACTGCTAACCCATCGCTATTTCTGCACACCGACACTTCGCTGCCGCCGTTCTACATCCTCGTGTACGTCGACGACTTGGTTTGTGCCACTGTTGGCACTGAGGCACTCACCCTTGTGAAGTCGGAGCTACAAAAGAGATACACGTGCACAGACCTTGGTGAGCTGCGCAGCTACCTTGGCTTGCAGATCACCCGGGACAGAGCACGGCGCACCATCACCTTGACTCAGTCACGCATGGTGCAGCAGGTCCTTCAGCGCTTTGGCTTCACTTGGTCCTCGCCATAGTCCACTCCTCTGGCTACCGGTCACTCGCTCTTAGCTCCACCTTCGGACGAGTCTGTAGAACGGAGCGGCCCGTATCCAGAGCTTGTGGGCTGCCTCATGTACCTGATGACCTGCACTCGTCCTGACCTTGCGTACCCTCTTGGCCTTCTGGCATGCTACGTGGCTCCCGGTAGACACTGAGAGGCTGCAAAGAGGGTACTGCGTTACCTGTGCAGTACATCGGGCATGGGGCTCGTGCTTGGAGGGCGGGGTCCAGTTTTCCTCATTGGACACTCAGACGCGTCTTGGGTTGACGACCTGGCTACGCAGCGGTCGTCACAGGGTTACACGTTCAGCCTTGGCTCCGGCTCTATTTCTTGGCGGTCTACACACTCGACTTCTGCTCTCAGCTCTAGCTGTGAGGCTGAGATCTACGCAGGAGCCATAGCTGCACAGGAGTTACGCTGGCTCACCTACCTGCTGACCGACTTGGGAGAGCGGCCTCATTCTCCTCCAGTTCTGTACGTAGACAACAAGGCCGCTATTGCCTTGTGTCAGGAGCACAGACTGGAGCACAGAACGAAGCACATCGCTCTGCGTTACTTCCTTGCTCAAAAGCTGCTGTAGCGAGGGCAGCTTTGTCTTGCATGTGGCCACTCGAGCCAACACTGCTGATATATTCACCTAGGCACTTCCGCCTGGTGTGGCGTTTCTTTACTACTTGAGGCCTTGTGCCTGCTTCGTCTCACTTGCTCACTGCGTGACTTTGCTTGTACTGTGATCTATATATATATATATATATATATACCTGCATGCTTACTCTTGCTATGTAGTGATTACTGCACTGTTTGCTCTGTTTTTATATAACTCTGCATGTGAACTGGCCTTGTGGCCATTTGCTTGTGCTCAGAATGTGTGGTGACTTTGTGATCCACCCTGAGCTTGCTTTGCTTCTCTTGACTGGTCTTGTGACCACTGGTTCTCCCCCACTTTGCCTATGGGGGTGTGTCAAACTGTTATCATATCAATGCTGTATAGGCTGTAGTGGGGTAGCCCATATAGGGTACAACCCAGTTTAGGGTTTGCACTTGTACCCACATTCTACTCAATGCAATCATTCATACTTGTTAGTTTCTGACAGTATTAACTATGTTAATCCTAGGCCTTCTGTTGAAAGACCTAGCATAGGCTTAGAAACTTGGAGCCACGCGGCGAGCCCCTCTTACGGACCCCCTTTTTTCCGGGGGGGGGGGGGGGTTTGAGAGAGGGAGGAGAGGAGGTGGGGGGGAGCCTAGCGCGGCGAGCCCCTCTTACTAACCCTCTAATTCCACGCCCCCTTTCAGCCACCCCCCTCAACCTCACCCCCTTTGTCAACCGCCCCCTGGAACCTCATGCCTTTTCCCCCACCCTTCCTCCAACGCCTTCCCCACCCACGGTGGTCCTTGCTCAAGCCTTCACACGGCGTCCAGAAGCCCGCCACCCCCTCACCCCCCCCCCCACAGCGGCACGTGCGGCAGTGAGAGAGAGAGGAGGAGGGGCGGCAGCTGGGTGCTCACACCCGCCACCCCAAACCCACCCCCCAAGTGTTGTAGGATGCTGCCGCAGCAGGTCGCGCTTGGCCGCAAGCAGCAGGTCGCGCTGGGGCACAGGGCAGCAGGTCGTGCTGGAGCACGGGGCAGCAGGTCGCGTTGCAGACACCGACGCGCTCCTGAGGCGCGCGACGGGCAGAAGGGCGCAAGAGCGGAAGCATACGGTGGGCCCAATGAAGATGAGGTCCTAGAAGGGACCTGCTATGATAGCATGTTGAAAGACCTAGCATTGGGTTAGAAACTTGGAAGCCATGGCTAGGTGAAGTTGGAGAGTGAAACGCTAGGTCGAGAGAGAAGGGGATTCACTAAAGGGCCTAATGCCCAAGTTATACAAGAAACAATGAAGAAAGTGGTGCACCATAACCAAGTTTAGAGAACTACACTATAATGCTAAACAATTATATAAAACATGATGAGCATATTTTGACACCTTCGCCCCGTGACGCCCCGTGACGCCCCGTGACGCCCCGTTAAGCCCCATCACGACCTTCAATCCCACGTTACGCGCTGCCCCCCCGCTTGCCCGTACTACCTGCGCTGTTGGAGCCGCGCGCACGTGCACAGCAGCGCGCGCTCGCTGCGACATCAACCTCTTTGCTCGTGCGTCTGGCACACTCCAGACCCCTCCGCGCCCTAGTTCCTTGCCTACTGTGCCTTCACCCACTGCTGATCAGGAGGCTGAGTACGATAGGTTATTCTTAGCGCGTGACATCTGGGAGTCTCGCGATGCCGCTGCTTGCAACGCCCTCATCGACCTTCTTCCGCCGACTAAGGCAGTCCACTTCTCACAGTGCGACTCGGCAAAGGACCTGTACGACGCTATTCTTGCTCGCTACCGCACCCCTTCCTCTGCCTCCCTCAGCCGCCTCCGTATGCCCTTTGTGTTCCTTGACCTGGGCTCGTTCGAGACTGTATCCGACCTTGTCACCTACCTCCGCTCTCTTGATACTAGCTTTCGTGCCGCCTGCACTGAGGAACAGCTCTCTTGCCCCACCGCCTATATGGCTCACCCTCTCCAATTGTTAGTCACTTGCCTCCCTGACCGCCTCTCCTCTGCCCGCGACGTGCTTCTCTTGAAGCATCCCACTGAGTTCACCATCTATTTTCTTGAGTCTACCCTCACTAAGATCGAGAGCAACCTCCACATTGTTGCCGCTGCCACTGCTGCAGTTCCTCCCCGTCTCTTTGACGGTTGCACTGCACCCAAGCTTCCCACGTTCACCGCTTCTCTTGCCACTGCTGCGTTGTCTGGTTCTGAGGAGACTGCAGCCGTTTTTGTCGCTAGTGGAAAAAAATTAGGCAAGGGAGGTAGGACAGGGGGGAAGGGTGGTGGTGGTGGTGATGGTGGTGGTGGTGGTGGTGGTGGTGGTGGTGGTGGTGGTGGTGGTGGTGGTGGTGGTGGTGGTGGTGGTGGTGGTGGTGGTGGTGGTGGTGGTGGTGGTGGTGGTGGTGGTGGTGGTGGTGGTGGTGGAGGTAGTGGCGGCACTGCAAGTGGTACTGGGCTTACGGGCCCTACAACAGGGGCTGTTGGGCCAGTTGCTTGGTACACGGCACAGCAGCGGCAGCTATCCCAACAGCAGCAGCCACACCAGGGACAGCAGCAGCAGGGACCTGGTGAGTCAGGGAGCTCTGGATGTGGCGGTGGTCCGCCCAGTTGGGCGCTGCGTGGTGTTACTCCTCCTCCCTGCTCGTACGTGGTTCGGACGGGCTCTCGTAAGGGTCAGCCCTGCGGCCGTCTTCACCCTCCGGGTCAGTGCTTCGCTCAGCTCAGTACGGCTTTGGGCTCGCTCCGGACTGGGCCCCACTGGTTTACTCTCGTGGTCCAGCGTTTTTTCAGATGACAGCAGTAGAGTTGCTTGATGCTTTGCGATCTGATTATGCTATGTATGCAGATGTGTTGACTTATTGCTACTAGATCTGTTCGTTCACGTGTTCATAGTCTATGATCCTTGCCTGCTGCTAGTTTAGGTGCTTGTGTAGTTACTAGTCCAGGTGCTCCTACAGCTGAGGCGTCGCTCTCTTTCACGCTGGACTCTGGCGCCTCTCAGTTCTTTTTCCGTGACCACACGTCTCTCACTTCGCTTTCTGCTCCGGTTTCATTTGCACTGGCTGATCCTACTTCTGGACCAGCAGTTGCATGTAGCACAACCACTCTTCCGTGCCCGGTTGTCCCTTCTGGTGTTCTCTCTGGTCTCCACATCCCCTCGTGCTCTCTGAACTTGGTTGGTGTTGGATACCTTCAGGACCGCCACGTCGGCATCTAATTTCCTCCTTCTGAGCGGGACCTGCGTGGACGGTGACGCCTATGCTCCGCTGGCCGAGTTTCACTGGGAGCATACTGACTCTACCCAGGTAGCCGCGTCTGGCCAGGTTGCTGCGTCTAGTCAGGTAGCTGCGCCCGGTCAGGTTGCTGCGTCGTGCTCGTGTCAGTCGCTAGCCCACCCCACCGTCCTCTGGCACCACCGACTTGGTCACCCGTCCTTCCCATGCCTCCGCAACATGGCTAGCCAGCATCTTGTCTCAGGTCTCCCGCGTGTCTTTCTGTCGCTCCCTCCCTCGCCTGCGCTGACGTGCACTCCTTGTGTCCAGGGTCGGCTGCGCGCCACTCCTCACTCCTCCTCCCTTCATCAGGCCACCGTACCCTTCGAGACTCTCCACTTGGACGTCTGGGGCCCCGCCCCCCGCCCTGGGCCCGAGACAGAGAGCTTCTTTCTGGTGGTCGTTGACGACTACTCCCGCTACACCACCGCGTTCCCCTTGGCGAGGGAGTCCAACGTGACTTCTACGCTGATCCGGTGGTTGCTGGCCACTGTTTGCACTTGTGGCTGTCGTGTCAGTTGTCTCCAGTCTGACCGTAGGGGCGAGTTTCTTTCTGGCATCTTGCCGGATTCTGTCGCTAGCAAGGCACCCTCCAGTCTTGGACGCTTCCAGAGTCCCCACAACAGAATGGGGTTGCTAAGCGCCGCATAGGCTTGGTCATGGAGATCGCCCGTACGTCCATGGTCCTCACACCTGTGCGCCCCATTTTCTGTGGCCCTACGCGGTTCACTACGCCGCCCACCAGCTGACCTTTGGCCTCGTGTCTCACGGCCAGAGGCATCACCGACCAGTCTTTGAACCAGGTCCCCTAGTGTTGCGTCGGAGTTTCGTGTCTGGGACTACCTTGCGCTTGTCCGCGACACCTCTGCGGACAAGCTCTCTGCTCGCGCCATCCTTTGCGTCTTCCTTGTTTTCCCGGTGGACTCCTCTGACTACACTTCTTACCATCCGCCCCTCCACCGTTTCTTCGACTCTCGTGACGTCACCTTTGACAGGTCAGTGTCCTACTATACCCGGTACCCCTGTCGAGGTCTGCCAGTCCCCCCCCCTCCCCTTTTTCTCGCCCCTTCTCCTCCTGCTCCCGCTCCTCCGGTACACCCCCCCCCCCCCCCCCCCCCCCCCCCCCCCCCTTGGTCTTGCCCTGCCTGGTGTGTCCCAAGCTACCCCTCCTCCCTCAATAGCACGTTAGTTACCGTGTCCCTCCCCACAGTCATCCTCATAGTCACCGCAGCAGCCTTCGACACTACCGCGACAGGTTGCAGTAGACTCTGGGAGTGTGGGTGTTGAGGGTACTAGCGTTGGAGGTGCAAGCTCTGAGGGTGTTAGGGCTGAAGGTACTGGCACTGGAGGTGCTAGTTCCTGGGGTTGCTGGAGCTGAGGGTACTCGAGGTGCTAGTTTTGGGGGTGCTGGAGCTGAGGGTACTAGCACTGGACGTGCTTGGGTTGGGGCTGTTGGAGCTGGAGACGTTGACACTGGGGGTGCTGGAGCTGTCGGTGTTGGCCCTGGGGGTGCCAGTTCAGGGAGTGCTGGTCCTGGGGGTGTTGGAGTCGTCGATACTGGCACTGGAGGTGCTAGTTCTGAGGGAGGTGGAGCTGGAGGCGCTACTTCTGCGGCACCTACTCCCCCCCCCCCCCCCCCCCCCCCCCACCGCTACCCGACCCGTCTCCAGGAGCATCGACGGCTGGAGCGAGAGCAGCAGGCGCGGTTGGAGCAGAAGAGGCTGGCGCAGCAGCAGCAGCAGCAGCAGCCGGAGCAGCCACCTTTGCAGCAGTTGTCTCCACTTGAGAGTGGCCTTCGGACCCTTGGTCTTCCTTCCCCTCCTTCGGACCGCGCTCTTTCTCCTCCTGCTTACGGTCCTACATTTCCCCCACCAGACTCGTCTCCAGCGGTTTTCTCTCCTTCTAGGTCACATTTGCCTCCTCCTGTTGTCCCACACGACTGGACAGTTTGCTGTCCCGCTCGTGCTCATCCCTCGTCTCCTTTTGACGACCTCCGCACTGTCATACTCCTGACACCTCAGTCCTTGACGTTCTCCGCCTCAGTCTGTTCTCCTGTCACCTCCTAAGTCGCCTCTTACAGCCTCCACCGCTACCCCTATCACTGATTACTACCGTGCCACCCGCCCTGTTGTCACCTGTGTTTTCGCCTTTTTAGTCATGGGCCCTAGAGCCTCTCCGTCGTCTGTTTTGGCTCTTACTGCCGCTGTGGCTGACTTTGCCGCCACTTGCCGCCTTGACTACGCCACCCATGTGGTGGCCGCCCGTCCTCTGTCCGTCCGGGGTGAGTCTGCCCTTGGCCTCTCCGTCGTCATTTTCGGCTCTTGTCTCCAGCTCAAACTGCCTGCCCTCTAGGACGACCTTAGAGCCTCTCCGCTGTCTGTTTCAGCTCTTGGCAGCTGCTTGTCCCCATCTCTCTGCCATCCTGCTAGCCCCTGAGGCAGACCTCGACGCCCTTGACATACCGACTACTCGCACGTACCGTGAAGCAGTGTCAAGGCGGTGGGCCTCTAAGTGGATAGCGGCCATGGAGGCAAAGATGGCGCCTTGGAAATCCACGGGCATGTGCGTTGACGCAGTTCCCCCACCTGGGGCGAACATAGTCGACGCCATGTGGAACTTCAAGGTAAAGCCGCCACCGGAATCACTGCATGTCTTCAAGGCATGCTACGTGGCTAGAGGCTTCAGTCAGCGAGAGGAAGTTGACTTTTTTTCAGACTTTCGCACTGATCCCGAAGATGACTACTCTTCGGGTGTTACTTCACGTTGCAGCACAGCGAGACTACGAGCTGCACTCCCTCGACTTCTCCACCGCCTTTCTCAAGGGCAGCCTGCACGAGGAGATCTAGCTGCGCCGTCCTCCTGACTTCACTAGTACTTACCTGTCTGGGACCCAGTGGAGCCTGAGGCGACCAGTCTACGGTCTCCGCCAGGCGCCCCGTGAGTGGCACGACACGCTGCGCACCACTCTTGCTGCTCTAGGATTTTCGTCCTTCGTCCGCCGACCCGTCGCTGTTCGTTCGTTCTGGACCCACACCTTTCTTCATTCTTATGTACGTGGACGACTTGGTTTTCGCTACAGCTGACAGGGTTGCTCTGGCTGAGGTGAAGTCCGAACTGCAGAAGAGACACACGTGCACTGATCTTGGTGAGCTGCGCCGCTACCTTGGCTTGCATATTACCAGGGACAGAGCCGCTCGCACCATCATTCTGACTCAGTCACACATGGTGGAGCAGTTCCTTGGCGGTTCGGGTTTCATTTCTCTACCACACAGCCCACTCCTCTTGCCGTTGACCATAGACTCACCGGCCCTTTTCCCGACGAGCCATTTGAGTCTAGTGGTCCTTACGCAGAGCTTGTGGGCTGCCTCATGTACCTGATGTCTTGTACACGTCCAGACCTCGTCTTTCCCCTCAGTATCCTCTCTCGCTTTGTTGCGACTGGGAGACACCGTCCTGTTGACTGGACAGCTACTGTGAGGGTGGCGAAGAACCTGTCGACTACATTAGGCATGGGGCTTGTGCTTGGAGGGACACAGCCAGTTGTGCTGAATGGTCACTGCGACTCTTCCTACGCCGACGACGTGGAGACCCAGCGGTCTACTCAGGGATACTGCTTCAGCTTGGGCGCTGGAGCTGTGTTGTGGGGGTCCACAGGGTCGCCGTCTGTGGCTTCGTCCACTGCTGAGGCAGAGATTTACGCCGGTGCGATGGCCGCGGCTTCGTTGGTTGACTTTCTTGCTCACAGACCTTGGTAAGTGCGCCCATTTATCCCCCAGCCGACGTGCCTGTAACCCTTCCCTAGGATCAATCGGGGATCTCCAGTGGACCTCTGACACCCCCTCGCACTGGGATGCCCGAGGTGCACTCACCGGGGTTTGAGCCCGAGACCTTCGCTTTGATACCATGTCAGAATCCTAGCCACTAACCACTGGGATAAAAGGGCTTGTTTATGTAGCGGGTGAGTGCGCCCATAACCCCCTAGGCCGACGTGCCTGTAACCCTACCATAGGATTAATCGAAGATCTTCCGTGGACCTCTGACATAATCATCATTCATTCTCCTGGTAGCTATTACTTCATACCCTGAGATGATGGTATATGTGCGAACACAGGGTTTTAAGTACACCATTCGTCAAATGGCCACTGTGAGAGACCATAGCGAGGAGGGTATAGACTTTATGGTAAAATCATGGCTTGATAAATGGGAAAAGCACCTACTTCACTCAGTCGCTCACGATTGGCATCCATCCACCAGTGCTCTTGAGCGTGGACACGTCGGAAAATATAAGTTAATATTTTCTATATGTAACTGCCTGTAGGATTGGTTAGTGTAGTTATAGTGTTTTCCTATTTGGTGGTGCACCTTTCTTGATTGTTCTTTCCTATTTGTACCCTCACTCAATATTGAATCAGCCTCACTGGCTAATCTCTCGACCCCTTCCTCTCGTAACTCTCGTTCTACCCTCAACCCAAGTCCTAAGTCAACTTAGGCTTTCGACATGGTATTAGAGCATGCTACGATCCTAGCCTGTGGCTTCTTTTTCATAATGGCACCCTCCGTTGCAACCTGCGTCGTCCCGCTCGTTCGCCCTACCCGTCGCGCGTTTGTCGTTGTAAACGTCGCCACAGTCGTGACGAAGGGCGCGGCTGTCGTAGCAACGAGTGTCAAACTATATAGGTTATATTTGTGTAGGCTGTAGTGGGGTAGCCAATATGGGGTACATAACTTTTAGGGTTTCATATTTGTACCCAACTCTGATCTAGTTCAATCATTCCCTTCTCTTGATTCTGACATGGTTTCAGAGCAGTAGGTCCGTAGGACCGTTTTTTTTTTTTCGGGCCCACCTACCGCTACCCCACGACTGTGACTATGACTGTGACGTGCTGAGCTGCGCGCGCCGTCTGCCGGTTGTCTGCTGTCTGTTGCCTGCTGGCTGCTGTCTGCTGTTGCCCCGCGCACATCGCCCTTGCAGCCCGCGCGCGCCTTGATGCTGCCCTGCGCACCACCCACGAAGCCCGTGCCGAGCCCGCGCAGCCCACGCGCCGCCCGTAGAAGCCCCGCGCACCGTCCGCGCAGCCCGCGCCGAGCGCGCTGCTGCCTCGCACAGCGAGCACTGAGCCCGCGCAGCCCGCACTGAGCCCACGCAGGCCGCGCCGAGCCTGCGCAGCCCGCGCGCAGCCCGCTGCTGCCCCGCGGAGCCTGCGCGCGGCCCGCTGCTGCCCCGCGCAGCCCGCGCCACGACTTAGCCGCCCGCGCGCCGCCCTACCTGCTTGCGCCGAGCCGCTGCAGCCTGCACGCGGCCTGCTGCTCCCTTCCATGCTGCCTGTGCTGCCTGCGGTTGCTTTGCGTGCCACCCTTGCTGCTTGCGCGCTCACTTTGCGACCTCGCGCACAGTCTTGCCTACTGCCTCTGCCTGCACTGCAACTATGACAACGCCTCACATTCTCGCGTTTGAGCCGGACGGTAGCCCGATAGAGTTCACAGTGTGGCTCGACGACCTCCAACTGTTCCTTATGACTGAAGCCAAAGATGGCGTTTCACTGTTCGCTCACGCGTCTGGCACTGCTGTTGCTCCTGCTGACGATGCTCTTGATCTTGACTGCTCACAGTGGAAGACCCGCGATGCTGCTGCGCGCCTCGCTATTTTCAATCATCTGCCGATCCCCGAGCGCGCGCATTTTAGCCAGCACAAGACTGCTAAGGCACTGTATGACGCTGTAGTTGCGCGCTACTCCTCCCCGGCCACTGCAGCCCTAGGTCGTCTCATCCTGCCCTACCTGTTCCCCGACCTGTCCTCGTTTCACACTGCTGAGGACCTCATCTCTTACTTGCGCGCTAGTGACACTCGCTTTCGTTTCGCCCTTAAGGATGCGTTCACCAAGAACACCCCTCCGATGTACTTTACGCTCTACTTCCTTGTCACCCGCCTCCCTGACACTCTTCGCTCAGTCAGGGACCACTTTCTCGCTCTAGACCCTACCGCTCTCACCGTCGACGACTTCGAGACGCAGCTCCTTGCAGCTCAGAAGAACATCCTTGCTGTAGGTGCGGCTCGTGGCACTCCTCGCTCTCCCCTCTTTGAGGGGTGCTCTCCCTCCCCCTTGCCCCCTCCTACGCCTCTGCTGCTGCTGCTGTCGACTTCCTTGGTGCTGAGGAGGTTGGGGCTGCTTCCGCTCCTAGTGGGAAGCGCCGCAGCGCCAGGGGCAGAGGGGCTGGCAGGGGAGGTGGGGGTTGCGGTGGAGGGGGCGGTGGTGGTGGTGGCAGGGGAGGTGGAGGCGGTGGGGGTGGTAGAGGCGGTGGAGGAGGTGGTGGGGGCGACAGTGGTACCGGGAGCAGTGGCGGTGGCAGCGGCGGTAGCGGGGGAGGAGCTGGTGGTTGTGGCAGCGGCGGTGGCCAGGGACAGCAGCAGCAGCAGCAGCAGCAGCAGCAGCAGCAGCAGCAGCAGCAGCAGCAGCAGCAGCAGCAGCAGCAGCAGCAGCAGCAGCAGCAGCAGCAGCAGCAGCAGCAGCAGCAGCAGCAGCAGCAGCAGCAGCAGCAGCAGCAGCAGCAGCAGCAGCAGCAGCATCAGCAGCAGCAGTAGCAGCAGCAGCAGCAGCAGCAGCAGCAGCCACAGCAGCTGCAGCAGCGACAGCGCCAGACCCCCTCGTCCCAGCAGCTCCATGACTGGTATGCTGGGCGTGGGGCGTCTGGGGGTCCTGGTCACTGCCCCTATATCATTCGCGCAGGTCCCCGCGCTGGTCGCCCATGCAATGGTCTGCACACTGAGTATTGCTGCTTTGCTCGGCTTAGCGACGCCTGGCGCGTCAAGTTTCCTGCGGCTACTGAGTTGCCCAACTGGGCAGACCTGCTTAGGCGTGGTGTTCCTATCTTTGATCTTGACTATGATGCTATTCTTGCTTCCATGTATGCATTGACTGTAGTGCTGAGGGTGAATGCTACTCGTGTATGCCGCCTGATCTAGGTATAGGGGCTGCAGCCTAGGTGGTTGTGAGTCTGCTCCCCCTGGTACTGCGTCGGCTCAGGCCTTGCACACGTTTACACTTGACTTTGGTGCTTCCCGCTGTTTCTATCGCGACACCACCACAGTCACTCCCCTCCCTGCACTTGTCCCTGTCTCACTGGTTGACCCTCTGGGGGCCCAGTGCTTGCACGAGCCACGACAGTGCTTCCGCGCCCGGTGGTCCCGTCTGGTGAGCTGTCAGGTCTCCACATCCCCTCGTTCTCTACGAACCTGGCGAGCAACGCCATCTTTCTGGACAATTGGGTTGACACCTGGACTCCTGGAGGACAGCGTGTGGCGATCCTCACGTGCTCCAAGACTGGCAGCCACCTGGCCACGTTCACTCTTGTGCCTGGGTCCAGTCTGTATACCCTCACAATTGTATCACGCTACACCCCTTTGTCTCCCCAGCTGTACGCGTCTGCTCAGGTAGCTACCCAGTGTGAGTGTCACCGCCTGTCGCACGACACTCTCCTGTGGCACCACCGCCTTGGTCACCCCTCCCTGCCTCGCCTTCGTGGCATGCACTCTCGCTCCCTGGTCTCTGGTCCCCGGTCTCTGCCTGCCCTCCCTCCCTCGCCTGCGCCGCCCTGCATTCCTTGCGTCGAGGGGCGGCAGCGCGCCGCTCCTCATTCCTCCTCGTTCCCTCCCACAGAGGCTCCGCTGCAATCTCTCCACCTGGACGTGTGCGGCCTATCCATCATCCAGGGGCAGGGCCGCGAGCGGTACTTCCTGCTGGTCGTCGACGACTACACGCGTTACACCACGGTCTTCCCCTTGCAGCGCAAGGCGGATGTCCCTGCTGTTCTGATCCCTTGGATCCACACTGTTCGTCTCCACAACCGCGAGCGGTTCGAGCGGGACTTTCCTGTCCTGCGTCTGCACTCTGACAGAGGTGGTGAGTTTTCCTACGACCTCTTGCAGGCCTTCTGTGAGGAGCACGGCATCCGCCAGTCGTTCACGCTTCCGGCCTCTCCGCAGCGGAATGGGGTTGCTGAGCGCCGCATTGGCTTAGTCATGGAGGTCGCTCGTACCTCCATGATCCATGCGGTGGCTCCCCATTTTCTGTGGCCGTTTGCGGTCCGGTACGCCGCGCATCAGCTCAACCTCTGGCCCCGTGTCTCCTTGCCGGAGACCTCGCCCACACTGCTGTGGACGGGGGAGGTTGGCGATACGTCATGTTTCCGGGTCTGGGGTGCTCGTGCCTTTGTCCGCGATCTCACCGCGGACAAGCTCTCTGCTCGCGCCATTCCCTGCGTCTTCCTTGGTTTTCCTCCTGACGCGCCTGGCTGGCAGTTTTACGACCCCACCTCGCGCCGTGTCTTTGCGTCTCAGGACGTCACTTTTGACGAGTAAGTTCCCTTTTACCGTCTCTTTCCCTACCGCACTGCCCCTCCCCCCCCCCCCCCCCCCCCCCCCGCCGCTCTTTCTCGCTCCAGGTCCTTCCCAGGTAGACCCCCTCCCCGCGCCAGGTCCTGCTCCTTCAGGTGTTTCTCAGGTAGACCCTCCTGTGCCTGTGCCTGTTGAGGTCACTGGTGACTCAGGTCCTGCTGGGGGTGGTCCTGCTCGGGGTGCTGTCTCTGGGGGTGCTGAGCCTGGGGGTGCGGAGCCTGAGCGAGAGGAGCCTGGGGGTGCTGAGCCTGGGGGTGCGGAGTCTTGGGGTGCTGTGCTTGAAGGTGAGGAGCCTGGAGGTGCTGAGCCTGGGGGTGCCGAGTCTGAGGGTGCTGAGCCTGCGTGTGAGGGGCCTGAGGGTGCTGAGCCTGGAGGTGCTGAGCCTGAGCGTGAGGAGCCTGGGGGTGCTGAGTCTGGGGGTGCGGCGCCTGAGGGTACTGCGACTGCTGGTGCGCGGTCTCCTTGGAGTGGCCGCCTTCGTCCGCGTGTGCCTCTCACCTCACAGCAGCTGCACGAGTGGTACGGTCGCCGTCAGGGTCGCGCTGCTGGAGCTCGGGGCTCTCCTGCTGGAGGTACTGATGCCGCTGATGTCGCTGGAGCTAGGAGTGGTGCTGGTACTTTGTCTTCCGGAGGTGCTGGAGTCGCTGGTCCCGGAGGTGCTCGTACTGGAGGTACTGGAGCTGCTGGGGCTGGAGGTGCTGCGTCTGGGGGTGCTGCTGCTGGAGACACTGAGGCTCGAGACTCTGGGACTGGAGGTGCTGGTTCTGGGGGTGCTACTGCTGGAGACACTGAGGCTGGAGACCCTGGGACTAGAGGTGCTGGTTCTGGGGGTGCTGCTGCTGGTGGCGCTGGTCCTGGAGGTACTGGCGCTAGGGGTGCTGGAGCTACTGGAGGTGCTGGAGCTGCTGGTGCTGGTGGCACTGCACCGACGCGCCTGTTCTTCGCTCCGCCGTCTCCGTCGTCTCAGCCACCGCCTGACTCTGTGCTTCGCCAGGTTCTTAGCCTCCCGTCTTCTACTGGTCTTCCGTTACTGCCTGGCTCACCGCTGCCTGCTCCTTCTCCTTACACTGAGCAGACAGGGAGTCTTGCTGAGCGTCGTGAGCCTGCGTCACGTCCTGTCTCGCCTGTCCGTTCTGGTCGTTCTGGTCGTCGCGTTCCTCGTCCGCGTCAGCCGACTGTCCCCGGTGCGCACCTCGTAGTCCGTCGTGCTTCCTTTACTTCACAGCCTGTTCCTCTGCCGTCTCCCCCTGCGTCCTCTCTACCTGACGTTCCGGACCCTGAGTCTGACCGGTTTCGTGCTGCCCACCCTACTGTCACGCGTCTGTTAGCCACTGTTGTCATTGACCCGTCGTCTGAGTCTGCCGCTGCGTCTGCCTGGGTCGTTGAGCTTGTTGACTTTGCTGCTGCCTGTCGTCTAGACTACGCCACTCGTCTTGTTGCTGAGTCTGAGTCTGTCTGTCCTCCGTCCGTCAGGGGTGAGTGTGCTCTTGGCACTGACGTCCTTGAGGACAGACAGGAGGACCTTGAGTGTCTTGCGGCTGCTGCGCCTCATCTCGTGGCCTTGCTGCTTGCCCCTGAGGGAGACCCGGATGCACCAGACATCCCTACCCCGCGCTCTTACGCTGAGGCGATCGCGGGTGAGTACTCCTCTCAGTGGTAGACAGCCATGGACGCAGAGATGGCATCCTGGAAGTTCACAGGCACTTACGTCGATAAGGTTCCCCCTCCTAGGGCGAACATCGTGGATTTTCAGGGTGAAGCGGCCGCCGGGTTCTCCGCCTGTCTTCAAGGCTCGTTACGTTGCTCGAGGCTTCAGTCAGCGAGAGGGAGTCGACTTTCTTTCAACCTTCTCCCCCACCCCGAAGATGACCACTCTTCGGGTGCTGCTGCACGTTGCCGCTCAGCGTGACTACGAGCTTCACTCTCTGGACTTTAGCACAGCCTTCTTACAGGGCAGCTTGCACGAGGAGATCTGGCTGCGCCGCCCACCTGGCTTCACTAGGTCGTTCCCTCCTGGTACCCAGTGGAGCCTCCGGCGGCCAGTCTACGGTCTCCGTCAGGCGCCTCGTGAGTGGCACGACACACTGAGGACTACACTTGCGGCTCTTGGGTTTGCGCCTTCGACAGCTGACCCGTCGCTGTTTCTGCGCACCGACACTTCGTTGCCGCCGTTCTACATCCTCGTGTACGTCGACAACTTGGTCTTTGCCACTGCTGACACTGAGGCTCTCGCCCTGGTGAAGTCGGAGCTGCAGAAGAGACACACGTGCACTGACCTGGGTGAGCTGCGCAGCTACCTTGGCTTGCAGATTACCCGGGACAGAGCATGCCGCACCATCACACTGACACAGTCACACATGGTGCAGCAGGTCCTTCAGCGCTTCGGCTTCACCTGGTCCTCGCCACAGTCCACTCCTCTGGCTACAGGTCACTCGCTCTCAGCTCCACCTTCGGACGAGTCCGTAGAGCCGAGTGGTCCTTAACTAGAGCTAATGGGCTGCCTCATGTACCTGTTGAACTGCACTCGTCCTGACCTTGCGTACCCTCTTGGCCTTCTGGCCCGCTACGTGGCTCCTAGTCGGCACCGAAAGGTGCACATGGATGCTGCAAAGAGGGTACTGCGCTACCTGTGCAGTACATCGGGCATGGGGCTCGTGCTTGGAGGGCGGAGAGACTTGGTCCTCACTGGACACTCTGACGCGTCTTGGGTTGACGACCAGGCTACGCAGCGGTCGTCACAGGGTTACACGTTCAGCCTTGGCTCTGGCTCTATTTCTTGGCGGTCTACTCGCTCTTCTTCTGTTCTCGGCTCCAGTTGTGAGGCTGAAATCTACGCCACAGCCATGGCTGCATAGGAGTTACGCTGGCTCACCTACCTGCTGACTGACCTGGGAGAGAGGCCTCGTTCTCCTCCAGTTCTGTACGTCGACAACAAGGCCGCCATTGCCTTGTGTCAAGAGCACAGACTGGAGCACAAAACGAAGCACATCGCTCTGCGTTACTTCCTGGCTCGAGAGTTGCAGCAGCGAGGTCAGCTTCGTCTTGCTCACGTGGCCACTCGGGCCAACACTGCTGATAACTTCACCAAGGCACTTCTGTCTGGTGATCATCAGTTCTTTTGTACTTTGTTAGGCCTTGTGCCTACGTTTCCGCACTTGCTGTAGACTTGCCTGTACTATGATATATATATATATATACATACCTATCTGCATGCTTACACTTGCTAGGTAGTGATCACTGTTCTCCTGTTGCATATATACCTCTGCATGTGAACTGGCCTTGTGGCCCCTTGCTTGTGCTCAGAGTGTGTGGTGACGTTGTGATCCACCCTGAGCTTGCTTTGTTTCTCTTGACTGGTCTTGTGACCCCTTGTTCTTCCCCACTTTGCCTATGGGGGTGTGACAAACTATATCGGTTATATTTGTGTAGGCTGTAATGGGGTAGCCAATATGGGGTACATAACTTTTAGGGTTTCATATTTGTACCCAACTCTGATCTAGTTCATTCATTCTTGTCTCTAGATTCTGACAACGAGCTGGGCGGCCGTCGCGCTGGCTCCGCCCATGCGGCCACACTGCCCCGTCGCCGTTTCGTCGCACCTCCATTCCGGCCCCCTGTCCCGCCCGTCGCGCCCGTGCAATTGCCCCCGCCCTATCAAAATGACTAGGCAAGAATGAATGAACTAGCAGAAGTTTGGGTACAAATATGAAACCCTAGTTGGGGTTGTACCCCATATTGGCTACCCCACTACAGCCTACAAGCATAATACAGTTTAACACACCCCCATAGGCAAAGTGGGGGAGAACAAAGGGTCACAAGACCAGTCCAGCAAAGCAAAGCAAAGCCCAGGGTGGATCACAACGTCACCACACTCCGAGCACAAGTAAAGGCCACAAGGCCAGTTCACATGCAGTGCTAGATATAGTACAAGACAAGCAACACAGTGATCAAAACCTAGCAAGCAAGCAACAAGATATATATAAAGTACAGTACAAAGAATGTCAAGCAGTGAGCAAGTGAGGAAACGTGGACACAAGGCCTAAAGAAGTACAGTGCCGCTGATGATCACTAGGCGGGAGCGCCTTGGTGAAGATATCAGCAGTGTTGGCCTTCGAGTCCACGTACACAAGCCGAAGCTGACCGCGCTGCTGAAGCTCTCGAGCAAGAAAGTAGCGAAGAGCAATGTGCTTCGTCCTGTGCTCCAGTCTGTGCTCCTGACACAAGGCAAGAGCCGCCTTGTTGTCACCGTACAGAACTGGAGGAGAACTAGGCCGCTCTCCCAAGTCAGTCAGCAGGTAGGTAAGCCAGCGTAACTCCTGTGCAGCCATGGCTGTGGCGTAGATCTCAGCCTCACAACTAGAGCCGAGAACAGAGGAAGAGCGGGTGGACCGCCACGAGACAGAACCAGAGCCAAGGCTGAAGGTGTAACCCTGTGACGACCGCTGCGTAGCCAGGTCGTCCACCCAAGAAGCGTCCGAGTGGCCAGTGAGGACAACTCTGTCGCGTCCTCCAAGCACCAGCCCCATGCCTGATGTACTGCACAAGTAGCGCAGCACCCTCTTAGCAGCCTCCCAGTGCTCTCGCCTGTGTCTCCCAGGCGCAACGTAACGAGCAAGGATGCTAAGAGGGTACGCGAGGTCAGGTCGCGTGCAAGTCATCAGGTACATGAGGCAGCCCACAAGCTCTGGGTACGGGCCACTCGGCTCTACGGACTCGTCCGGAGGTGGAGCTGAGAGCGAGTGGCTGGTAGCCAGAGGTGTGGCCTGTGGTGAGGAGAACTGGAAGCCGAAGCGCTGAAGGACCTGCTGCACCATGTGTGACTGAGTCAGGGTGATGGTGCGGCGAGCTCTGTCCCGGGTGATCTGCAAGCCAAGGTAGCTACGCAGCTCACCCAGGTCAGTGCAGGTGTGTCTCTTCTGCAGCTCCGACTTCACACGAGCGAGTGCCTCAGTGTCAGCAGTAGCAAAGACCAAGTCGTCGACGTACACGAGAATGTAGAACGGCGGCAGCGACGTGTCTGTGCGCAGAAACAGCGACGGGTCAGCAGTAGACGGCGCGAACCCAAGAGCCGCAAGTGTAGTCCTCAGTGTGTCGTGCCACTCGCGTGGCGCCTGGCGGAGACCGTAGACTGGCCGGCGGAGGCTCCACTGGGTACCAGGAGGAAACGACCCAGTAAAGCCAGGTGGGCGGCGCAGCCAGATCTCCTCGTGCAGGCTGCCCTGCAGGAACGCTGTGCTGAAGTCAAGAGAGTGAAGCTCGTAGTCACGCTGAGCAGCAACGTGCAGCAGCACCCGAAGAGTGGTCATCTTCGGGGTGGGGGAGAAGGTCTGGAAGAAGTCGACCCCCTGACGCTGACTGAAGCCTCTAGCAACGTAACGAGCCTTGAAGACAGGCGGAGAACCTGGCGGCCGCTTCACCCTGAAAATCCACATGCCATCGACGATGTTCGCCCCAGGAGGGGGAACCTCGTCGACGTAGGTGCCTGTGGACTTCCAGGATGCCATCTCTGCGTCCATGGCTGTCTGCCACTGAGAGGAGTAGGGACCCGAGATCGCCTCTGCGTAAGTGCGCGGAGTGGGGATGTCTACTGCATCCGGGTCTCCCTCAGGGGCAAGCAACCAGGCCACGAGATGAGGTACAGCAGCCGCAAGAGAGTCAAAGTCCTCCTGCTTGTCCTCAAGGACGTCCGTGCCAAGAGCACACTCACCCCCGACGGACGGAGGACAGACTGACGCAGACTCTGACTCAGCGACAAGGCTAGCAGCGTAGTCTAGACGACAGGCAGCAGCAAAGTCAACCAACTCAGCGACCAGAGCAGACGCAGCCGAGGACTCAAAGGTGGGGTCAGTGACAACAGTAGCAAGGAGACGCGTGACTGTAGGGTGCTCAGCGCGATACCGGTCAGACTCAGGGTCCGGAACGGCAGGCAAAGAGGACGCAGGAGGAGACGGTAGAGGGACACGCCGAGGAGCAGTAGAGGGACGCAGAGTCATGTAGTGAGTGCCTGGGACAGGAGGAGGACGCTCACGACGGACACGACTACCAGTGCGAGCAGGACGAACAGGCGACGCAGGACGAGACTCAGGCTCACGACGCTCTGTAAGACCTCCTGTGGGACCAGTATAAGGAGAGGGAGCAGGGAGAGGCGAGGCAGGCGGTAACTGTGACTGCGGCTGGACAGGCGGAGGACACTCTACGGAGGGAGGAGGACAAGGAGGAGGAGCCTGCCCAAGAACCTGCTGAAGGAGCGGTACGAAGTACGGTCGCGGCCGCGCAGCGTCTCCAGAAGCAGAAGGGACTCCAGCGGCCGGGTCCTCAGCACTTGTAGGAGCTCCAGCGTCCGGGTCCACAGCACCAGCAGCAGCTCCACCGGCCGGGTCCCCAGCTCCAGCAGCAGCTCCACCGTCCGACTCCTCAGCACCAGCAGCAGCTCCACCAGGTGGGTCCGCAGCACCAGCAGCAGCGCCACCCCCAGAGTCGGCAGCTCCAACTCCGCTAGCACCGCCAGCGCCAGAGTCCCCAGCTCCAGCAGCTCCAGTCGCAGTGCTCCCAGAACAGCCAGTCCCGGCAGCTCCAGTACCCCCAGTACGAGCACCCCCAGGACGAGCAGCTCCAGCACCCCCAACTCCAGCCGAGCCACTAGGACGGCGAAAGCGCCTGACGTACCAGTCACGAAGCTGCTGCGGTGTGAGAGACTGCTCAGCACCCCGAACCGGAGCACCCCCAGACGCAGTAACCCGAGGCTCCGTAGGCTCAGTAGCAGCACCCCCAGGCTCAGTACCCGCAGGCTCAGTACCCGCAGGCTCAGCACCCCCAGTCGCAGCACCCCCAGGCTCAGCACCCCCAGGCGGCAAACTCTCAGGCACAGTACCCTCAGCTCCAGCACCCGCAGTCCCAGCACTCCCAGGCCCCGCACCCGCAGGCTCAGCACCCCCAGGCGCAGCACCCCCAGGCTCCGTACTCTCAGGCACCGTACCCTCAGCTCCAGCACCCTCAGTCCCAGCACCTGCAGCCCCAGCACCCCCAGGCCCAGCACCCCCAGGCTCAGCACCCCCAGGCTCAGCACTCCCAGCAGCACCACCCGCAGCAGCACCTGAGTCACCTGTGACCTCGACAGGCTCAGCGACGGGAGGAGGGTCTACCTGAGAGACACCTGAAGGAGCAGGACCCTGAGGGGGAAGGGGGTCTACCGGAGGGGGACCAGGAGCAAGGAAAAGCGGCGGGGGAGGGAGGGGGGCAGTGCGGTAGGGGAAGAGACGGTAAAAAGGGACCGACTCGTCAAAGGTGACATCCTGAGAGGCGAAGACCCGGCGCGAGGTGGGGTGGTAAAACTGCCAACCAGGCGCGTCAGGGACAAAGCCAAGGAAGACACAGGGAAGTGTGCGGGAGGAGAGCTTGTCCGCGGACGTATCGCGGACAAGGGCACGAGCACCCCACACCCGGAAGCGCGACGCATCGCCAACCTCCCCCGTCCAACGCAGTGTGGGCGAGGTCTCCGGCAAGGAGACACGGGGCCAGAGGTTGAGCTGATGCGCGGCGTACCGGACAGCAAACGGCCACAGAAAATGGGGAGCCGCCGCGTGGACCAAGGAGGTACGAGCGACCTCCATGACCAGGCCAATGCGACGCTCAGCAACCCCATTCTGCTGTGGGGAGTCCGGAAGCGTGAAGGTCTGCTCGATGCCCTCCGCCTGACAGAAGGTCCTCAAGAGATCGGAGGAAAACTCACCACCTCTGTCAGAGTGCAGACGCAGGACAGGAAGATCCGTCCGGAAACGGCGGCGGAGCTGGAGACGAACCGTGCGGATCCAAGGGATCAGAACAGCAGGGACCTCACCCTTGGTGCGCAAGGGGAAGACCGTGGTGTAACGCGAGTAGTCGTCGACAACCAGCAAAAAGTACCGCTCACCGCCCTGACCACGAACGCGGGCTGGGCCCCACACGTCCAGGTGGAGGGTCTCCAGAGGAGCCTCTGTCGGGGGGAACGAGGAGGAGTGAGGAGCGGCGCGCTGCTGCCCCTCGACGCAAGGAAGGCAAGGCGGCGCAGGCGAGGCAGGGAGGGGAGGGAGGGACCTGGGAAGACCGGACACAAGGAGGCGACGGTGCATGCCACGAAGGCGTGGCAAGGAGGGGTGACCCAGGCGGTGGTGCCAGAGAAGAGTCTGGTGCGACAGGGAACGACACTCACAGGCGTGGGCCACCAGACCTGACGCAGACACCTGACCGACAGCAGCTACCTGGGGAGACGCAGTGGTCAGTGTGTAGAGACTCGACCCCGGCCGACGGGTGAACGTAGCCAGGTGACGGCCGGTCCTGGAGCACGTGCAGATCGCCACACGCTGTCCGCCAGGGGTAAAGGTGTCAACCCACTGATCCTGGAGGACAGCGTTGCTCACCAGGTTCGTCGAGAACGAGGGGAGGTGGAAACCCGACAACGAGCCAGACGGAACCGCCGGACAAGGGAGGACAGTGGTGGACTGGGCAAGGACTGGGCCCCCAGAGGGGTCAGCCAAGGAGACTGGGACCGGTGCAGGAAGCGGTGTGAGCTCAGTACTGTCACGAAAGAAGCAACGGGAAGCACCTGAGTCAAGGGTGAAGGTGTGACAGGCCTCAGCCGGTGCGGTACCTGAGAGAGCAGTCTCTGTGGGTGCTGTACCTGAGAGAGCAGACTCGAAACCAGCCGGGACAGCACTGGGGGGAGCAAGTACAGGGGGCACCATACCAGAGAGAGCAGACTCACTAGTACCCAGGGCAGCAGGCTCTATACCTGGGTCAGGCGGCACACACAAGTAACAGTCTCCCTCGGCACTAACAGTCAATGCATACATGGCAGCAATAATAGCATCATAGTCAAGAGCAAAGACATCAACACCAGCCCTCATGAGCTCAGCCCAGCGGGGGCGCTCAACATCCGCACCCATCTCCTCACGCCAAGCGTCGTCAAGGCGGGAGAAGCAGCGGTACGGGGTGTGGAACCTCCCACACGTCTGTCCCTTGCGGTCACCTGTGCGAATGACATAAGAACAGCGGGCACTGGCCCCCGACGTCCCACGCTGAGCAAGCCACTCACGAAGCTGCTGGGTCGTCTGGGGACGCTGCTGCTGCTGGGAGCTCTGGCCCGAGCCAGTGCCTCCACTCCGACCTCCGCCGCCACCACTACCACCGCTCCGACCGCCACCGCCACCACCGCCACCACCGCCACCGCCGCCACCGCCGCCGCCGCCACTACTGCCACTGCTTCCTCCGCCGCCCCCGTCTCCACCACCGACCCCACTCCCTCCAGCACCGCCTCCCCCCCCACCTCCCCCACCTCCTCCCCCCCCAGCGCCACCACCACCACTTTTGCCCCCCTTGCCCTTGCCGGTGCGGCGCCTCCCACCAGGAGTAGAAGCAGCGCCAACAGACTCAGCACCAAGGAAGTCAACAGCAGCAGCAGCAGCGTAGGAGGGAGCGAGGGGAGAGGGAGAACACCCCTCAAAGATGGGGGTGCGAGGAGCGCCACGAGCAGCACCGACAGCTACAATGCTCTTTTCGGCCGCGAGCAGGTGCTCCTCTAGGAGGGCGACTGTGAGCTCAGTGGGACAGCGAGCAAGGAAGTGGTCTCGAACTGAGCGGAGGGTGTCAGGGAGACGGGTGACTATGAAGTGGAGTGTCCAGTACAGTGGAGGGGGGTTCTTAGCGCAGAACTCGGTGGGAAGGGCGGCACGCAGGCGAGCATCACTAGTGCGAAGGTGGGTGATAAGATCGGCGACTGTAGTAAAGGTGGACAGATCGGGGAACAGGTACGGCAGCATGAGGCGGCTAAGCTCGGCTGTGGCAGGCGAGGAGTAGCGAGCGACGACAGCGTCGTACAGGGCCTTAGCGGATTTGCAGTCGCCAAAATGCTCTAGCTCAGCTAACGGCAGGTGACTGCGAATGGCTAGGCGAGCAGCTGCGTCACGAGTCTGCCAGTGGGAACGAACACTAAGCTCAGCTGTGGCAGGAGGGGCAGGCGCAGCACCAGACGCGTAATCATAGAGCGACACATGCTCCTTGCTATCGCTCAGGAGGAACAGCTGCAGGTCATCTAGCCAAGCGGTGAACCGCACAGGGCGGCCCTCAGCATCGAACGACAGCACGCGGATGGAAGCCATAGCGACAGTGTGACAGAGTAACGCAAGCTGCCGCAGCAGGGGAAGGCGACTGTGCACGGATAGAGAGCAGCGGGCGAGGCTGGCGCTACGGGCAGGCGGCGCTGCAAGCGGTCAGCGCGACGGGAGGGCGACGCTGCGAGCGGGCAGCGCGGCGGACGGGCCGGGAAGCGGGCAGCGCGGCGGGCAGGCGGCGCTGCAAGCGGGCAGCACGGCGGGCGGGCGACGCTGCGAGGCGGGCGGGCCGCGAAGCGGGCAGCGGGCGGGCGGGCGGGCTGCGAAGTGGGCGGGCCGCGAAGCGGGCAGCGAGCGAGCGGGCTGCGAGGCGGGCGGGCCGCGAAGCGGGCAGCGAGCGGGCGGGCGGGCTGCGAAGTGGGCGGGCCGCGAAGCGGGCAGCGAGCGAGCGGGCTGCGAAGCGGGCGGGCCGCGAAGCGGGCAGCGAGCGAGCGGGCTGCGAAGCGGGCGGGCCGCGAAGCGGGCAGCGAGCGGGCGGGCGGGCTGCGTAGCGAGCGGGCCGCGAAGCGGGCAGCGAGCGGGCGGGCGGGCTGCGAGCGGGCGGCTCGGCGAGGGGCGCGCGAGGGCGCTAGTGAGGGGCGCGCGAGGGCGCTAGCAAGGGGCGCGCGAGGGCGCTAACGAAGGGGCGCGCGAGGGCGCTAACGAAGGGGCGCGCGAGGGCGCTAACGAGGGTGCGCGCGAGGGCGCTAACGAGACTAGGACACGGGGTAGCGTGGTAACCGCATGCGAGCGGTGGTGGGCCCTTAAAAAAACGGTCGGTAGGTCCTAGGGACCTCCTGCTCTGATACCATATCAAAATGACTAGGCAAGAATGAATGAACTAGCAGAAGTTTGGGTACAAATATGAAACCCTAGTTGGGGTTGTACCCCATATTGGCTACCCCACTACAGCCTACAAGCATAATACAGTTTAACACGCCCTCCCTCCCACTGGCCCCACTGCAGGTGACGCGAGCGTTCCTGGTGTGAGGGGATGTCGTGAGGGTAGCGGGCAATGGAGGAAAGGTGGCGGCGGTGGCGGACAGTGGGGGAGGTGGCGTGACGGGGTGGCCGTTGTGAGGCACCAGCAGCGCCTGCCGTCGCCCTTTATCGCCCCTAGCGCGACTGTCGCTGTGGGGGGGAGGGTGCACGGGTGGCGGGAGTGTACCCACGGGAACCAGCCTCCGCCCTCCTCTCTCCTCTCTCTCCCTGCAGCGCCTGTCGCTATGGGGGAGGGGAGGAGTGTGAGGGGGTGGCGAGGGAGATTCTGCCAAGCTAGCAGCCGCCCTTCCTCCTCCTCTCTCTCTCTCTCACTGTCGTGCGTGCCGCTACGGGGGGGAGGGTGAGAAAGGATGGCGGAAGTCAGCCGGGCATCTGCTGCTGCCGCCCGCTACTACTGTGGCACCTCCAGCTGCCGCCCCTGCCGCCTCTTGCCCTTCCTTCTGCTGCCTGCTGCTGGGGCCTGCAGGTGCTGCCGTCGAGCCGCTGCTGTCCTGCTGCACGTTGCAGCCACAGAGCCTGCTCCTCAGGCGACCTGCCGCCGCTACACCTGCTACTGTTTCTGCCTTGGCCGAGGGTCTGGTACAGCTGGATCTGCCACCACTGGAGTGGTTGGCACTGCACTTGCTTGTTGCTGCGATTTCCGCTGCGCAATCGTGGTGTATCCCTTCAGGGGGCGCTAAGGGCGTATTCCTGACTTCGGGTCATCCCCTCTTCGTGTCATCCGAATTTGTGGGATCCAATTGCAAAACTCGAATCTCAAACCGCGGGGTTTCCGATTGGCTACCACAATTTTCGGATGACCCAAACACCGGATGACCCGAAGTCAGGAATACGCCCTAACTGTTTACTACTCTCCTACAACCAGTTATGGGGGCGTGTCTGAAAATATAAGTTATTATTTTCTATATGCAACTGCATGTAGGATTGGTTACTGTAGTTATAACGTTTTCCTATTTGGTGGTGCACCTTTCTTGTTTGTTCTTTCCCATTTGTACCCTCACTCAATTTTGAATCGGCCTCTTTGGCTAATCTTTCGACCCTTTCTTCTCGTAACTCTCGTTCTACCCCTAACCCAAGTTCTAAGTCAACTAGGCTTTTGACAGGACGAGGTTCATAGAAGCGGGTAAGAAATCAACAAGGTAAATGCACGCATCGGTAAATATGGACAAAGAATCTACACATAAAGCAGAACACAGCTATTGCACATGATTTTGCGTTTGACGATGACCATCGGTGCCAACTTCTCTCTAGTGGGTCATCCTACCGAGCATGACGGTAGACCCTCAACCCAAAACTCTAATATTTACACTGTTGAAGGAAAATGCAGCCCTAGGTTGTATTACGGTAAAAAAAGCAAGTACTACTCTACCTAGAATTTTTTCTATCTGAAGCACAAATCAGGTGTACATATGAGGAGACGATTTTTCAATTGGGTACTGTAGAAACGGATGAGCTTTTACTGTTCGTCCCGTGGGCTCACCTTCGGAAATATCCGTTTGACAGAAACAGACACGTGGTGTGGTGTCATGAGTGCGATAACCTCGCGAGGGAGAAATGCACGCAAAAACCCCAGCAGACTGACACGATGCTCATGTAAGTGCGACTATCGCAAATAGCATTGCCACCTAAGAAGCTGCAATCGTAGCGATAATGGCGACGGGGCAAGGCGAGCAGGCGATGGACGGGGCCGCGCGCGACGGGTCGGCATGGACGGCGGCGGAGGACAAGCTGTTCGAGACGCTGCTCGTCGACATGGACGCGCTGCCCGACGCCGCCGCCGCGGACGACGCGCGGTGGGAGGCGATCGCGGCGAAGCTTCCGGGAAAAACAGCGGACGAGGTGCGGCGGCACTACGAGGTGCTGGAGGAGGATATCCGCGGCATCGAGAGCGGCCGCGTGCCGCTGCCCGCTTTCGACGCCAATGGCGCGTACGTCCTTGCGAGCACTGATGTCAAGGACGAGCCGATGACTTCAGCGGGATCTCCGCGAGACGGCTCAGACGCGGAGGCATCGGGAGCGCGGAAGGCGTCCGCGGGGAGCGCGGGGGCTGGGAAAGAGAAGCAGACGTCACCCGCGGGTCAGTCGCAGCAGCAGGCGTCGTCGCAGCAGCAGGCATCGCAAGGGGCCGCGGCGCAACAGGCGCGAGGGTCGGAGCAGGAGAGGCGAAAGGGCATCCCGTGGACCGAGGAGGAGCACAGGTGCGCGGCATGGGTGGGAAGGCAGGGGGGGAAGGGGTGGGGATGCGAACACATGTGCGCGGCAGGGGGAAAGGGATGGGGAGGGAGTCATGCGCGCGCTATGGCCAGGGGGAGAGGGGGAGGGGGCAGGTGCGCGCTATGGGCAGGGGGAGGGGGACTGGTGCGCTCGATGGGCAGGGGCCCGGCTGTCGCTGGGGCAGCGCTAGTTGCCGTAATGAGAAGAAAGCGTTGCACGCCAGTTGCCCTGCTGTGCTGCTCTGTTGTGCTGTGCCGTGCCGTGCCGTGCCGTGCCGTGCCGTGCCGTGCCGTGCCGTGCCGTGCTGTGCTGTGTCAGCACATGGCAGTGCATGTCAGCACATGGCAGTGCATGTCAGCACATGGCAGTGCATGTCAGCACATGGCAGTGCATGTCAGCACATGGCAGTGCATGTCAGCACCCGCTGCACGCCCTCACACATGTTCCTCTATGTCTGCTCCT
Source organism: Closterium sp. Yama58-4 (assembly GCA_947470075.1). NCBI lineage: Eukaryota > Viridiplantae > Streptophyta > Zygnematophyceae > Desmidiales > Closteriaceae > Closterium > Closterium sp. Yama58-4. Next base: position 54,889 of record CANIUD010000875.1, on the reverse strand, counting down.
AGCTGATGCCTGTGCCGACGCCTCTCCGCGCATGCCCATTCCTCTGCTTGCCCTCCGGCAGGCTCTTCCTATTGGGGCTGGCCAAGTTTGGCAAGGGTGACTGGCGCAGCATCTCGCGCAACTTTGTCATCTCGCGCACGCCCACGCAGGTGGCGTCGCACGCGCAGAAGTACTTCATCCGCCTCAACGCCATCAACAAGGACAAGCGCCGCTCCTCCATCCACGACATCACCTCCGTCGCCGCCGCTGCTGGTGCTGGCGACGCCGGGCAGCAGCAGAGCGGGCCGATCACGGGGCAGCCGGCGGGGACCGCTAGTGGGGGAGCACAGCAGGCACTGCAGCACCAACATGCACATGCCCATGCCCACGCTCATGCTCACACACATGCCCAAGGGGTGCCATCCCATGCCCAGCCCATGCCGCCCGCCTCTGCGGTATTTGGCCCGCCCGTAGGGGCGCCGCCCATGGGACACGTGCACCATGGCATGATGCCCATGCCGCCCGCGCCTGGCCACCCCGCATATGGCCCGCGCACCCACCTGGCCCGACCCGTGGTGGCAGCACATGGCATGCCCCTCCCCCACATGGGTTACGTACAGCCCCCCACCATGCACCATGGATGAGGCATGGGGCACTCACACATGTTGCATTGAGGAGAAGGTGCCAAGACTTAGAAATTCACCAACTGTTTAGGAAGAAAATGTTGTAAGTGTTTGCCATGCGGTAAAGCCTTAGAGAAAATGTTGATGGCGTTAGTTACGCATGAGTGTGTCAGAAACGGAATGGTGATGTACCTAACCCTAACAACTGTACCCCACATGACATGCCTCACTACATGCTACAACATTTGACACGCAACCACAGTGTAAGTGAGGGGTGTCATACAACAACCAAACCGGTCACAAGATCAGTCACAAAGAGACAAACAGGTTCTCAGATTCACTTTCAAGGGGGCTGACGCATCAGCGTCCCTGCCTGAGTTTCAATGTTCCACAGAAAAAAAAGGCTGAATTTTCAGGGTTTCTAGTAAATAAAAAGGACTGATTTTCAAGCACATGATGCATTAGCACATGAATATAGTGTTAACAAAACATGGTGAACGGATGGCTGAACGCATCGACGTCACCACTCTCATGCAAGACCGTTAGAACGAGCTGTTGCGCCAACTTCACGAAACTCCGAAGAAATCGAGGCACTGACGGCTGAACGCACGTCCCTGCAGAATGACGTCGCACGAGCACAGCAAGCACAATCACAAGCACCTGGCATTCCGGGACAAACTGCACCACAGGCATCACAACATGGAAGTATGGGGCGACCCGCGAACGCGGCTAGCGATGGCGTCGTCCGCCACGACAGAGACGACGACCATGGCGCGTCACACCCCGAGGCGACGAATGCGACCAGTAGCCAGCCTCGCGTCACGATTTCGGCAACGACCAACGATTCCGCACTGCCGTCACAGATGCCGCTGAAGCTGCAGCGTCCGCCTGTCAAAATTATATGCATGTTATATATTTGTGTAGGTTGTAGTGGGGTAGCCAATATGGGGTACAACCCCATTAGGGTTTCATATTTGTACCAAACCCTGACTAGTCATTCTCATTCCTGTCTCTAGTTTCTGACATGGTTTCAGAGCAGTAGGTCCGTAGGACCGTTTTTTTTTTCGGGCCCACCTACCGCTACCCCACGACTGTGACTGTGACTGTGACTGTGACGTGCTGCGCTGCGCGCGCCGTCAGCCTGCTGTCTGCTGTCTGCGCTGTCTGTTGCTGCTTCGCGCGCATACCTAATTCACGCGCGCTGCCTACTGCCTGCTGTTGCCCCGCGCGCGTCGCCCTTACAGCCCGCGGGCGCCTTGCTGCTGCCCCGCACACCGCCCGCGCAGCCCGCGCGCGGCCCGCAGCAGCCCCGCGCGCCGTCCGCACAGCCCGCGCCGAGCCCGCGCAGCCCGCGCGCGGCCCACTGCTGCCCCGCGCAGCCCGCGCCGAGCCCGCGCAGCCCGCGCCGAGCCCGCGCAGCCCGCGCGCGGCCCGCTGCTGCCCCGCGCACCGCCAGCACAGCCCGCGCCGCGCCTTAGCCGCCCGCGCGCGGCCCGCCGCAGCCCCGCGCGCTGCCCTACCTGCTTGCGCCGAGCCGCTGCAGCCTGCACGCGGCCTGCTGCTCCCCCGCGCGCTGCCTGCGCTGCCTGCGGCTACTTTGCGTGCCGCCCTTGCTGCTTGCACGCTCACTTTGCGGCCTCGCACAAAGTCTCGCCTACTGCCTCTGCCTGCAATTGGATTATGGCGACGTTTAACGTTCTTGCGTTTGAGCCTGACTGTCGCCCGATAGAGTTCCCCACCTGGCTCGATAATCTCACACTGTTTCTTATGAATGATGCCAAAGAAGGCGTTTCACTGTTCGATCACACGTCTGGCACTGCCGTTGCTCCTGCTGACGATGCTCCTGCTCTCGACCGCTCACAGTGGCAGACTCGCGATGCTGCTGCGCGCCTCGCTATTTGCAATCATCTGCCGGTCATTGAGCGCGCGCATTTTAGCCAGCACAAGACTGCTAAGGCACTGTACGACACTGTGGTTGCGCGCTACTCCTCCCCGGCCACTACAGCGCTAGGCCGTCTCATGCTACCCTACCTGTTCCCCGACCTGTCCTCGTTTCACACTGCTGAGGACCTCATCGCTCACCTGCGCACTAGTGACACTCGTTTCCGTACCGCCCTTACCGACGAGTTCCTTGCCAAAAACACTCCTCCGATGTACTTTACGCTCTACTTCCTCGTCACCCGCCTCCCTGACACTCTTCGCTCAGTCAGGGACCACTTTCTCGCTCTAGACCCTACCGCTCTCACCGTCGACGACTTCAAGAAGCACCTCCTAGCAGCCGAGAAGAACATTCTTGCTGTTGGTGCTGCTCGTGGCACTCCTTGCACTCCCCTCGTTGAGGGGCGCTCCCCCTCCCCCCTTGCCCACTCCTGCGCCACTGCTGCTGCTGCTGTCGACTTCCTTGGTGCTGAGGAGGTTGGGGCTGCTTCCGCTCCTAGTGGGAAGCGCCGCAGCACCAGAGGCAGAGGGGCTGGCAGGGGAGGTGGAGGTGGCGGTGGAGGGGGCGGCGGTGGTGGCGGAGGGGGAGGTGGGACGACGTGGGGGTGGTCGGGGTGGTGGCGGTGATGGTGGAGGCGGCGGTGGTACCGGGAGTAGTGGCGATGGCAGCGACAGTAGTGGGGGAGGAGCCAGTGGTGGTGGCAGCAGTGGTGGCCAGGGACAGCAGCAGCAGCAGCAGCCGCAGCAGCAGCAGCAGCAGCAGCGACAGCGCCAGGCCCCCTCGTCTCAGCAGCTTCATGACTGGTATGCCGGGCGTGGGGCGTCTGGGGGTGCTGGTCGCTGCCCCTATATCATTCGCGCAGGTCCCCGCGCTGGTCGCCCATGCAATGGTTTTCACACGGAGTTTCGCTTCTTTGCTCGGCTTAGCGACGCCTGGCGCGTCAAGTTTCCTGAGGCTACTGAGTTCCCCAACTGGGCAGACCTGCTTAGGCGTGGTGTACCTATCTTTGATCTTGACTATGATACTATTCTTGCTGCCATGTATGCGTTGACTGTTAGTGCTAAGCGTGACTGCTACTTGTGTGTGCCGCCTGACCCAAGTATAGACCTAGGTATAGCGCCCGCAGCTCTAGGTGCTAGTGAGTCTGCTCTCCCTGGTAATGCGTCCGCTCAGCACTTGCACACCTTTACACTTGACTCTGGTGCTTCCCGCTGTTTCTTTCGCGACAGTACCACAGTCACTCCCCTCCCTGCACCTGTCCCTGTCTCACTGGCTGACCCCTCTGGGGGCCCAGTGCTTGCACGAGCCACGACTGTGCTTCCGTGCCCGGCGGTCCCGTCTGGTGAGCTGTCAGGTCTCCACGTTTACTTGTGAGCCGGGGTCCAGTCTGTACACCCTCACCACTGTTTCACGCTACACTCCTTTGTCTCCACAGCTGTACGCATCTACTCAGGTAGCTACCCAGTGTGAGTGTCGCCGCCTGTCGCACCAGACCCTCCTTTGGCACCACCGCCTTGGTCACCCCTCCTTGCCTCGCCTTCGTGGCATGCACTCTTGCTCCCTGGTCTCTGGTCTTCCCAGGTCTCTGCCTGCCCTCCCTCCCTCGCTTGCGAAGCCCTGCATTCCTTGCGTCGAGGGGCAGCAGCGCGCCGCTCCTCACTCCTCCTCGTTCCCTCCCACGGAGGCTCCTTTGAAGACCCTCCACCTGGACGTGTGGGGCCCAGCCCGCGTCCAGGGACAGGGCCGCGAGCGGTACTTCCTGCTGGTTGTCGACGACTACACGCGTTACACCACGGTCTTCCCCTTGCAGCGCAAGGCGGATGTCCCTACTGTCCTGATCCCTTGGATCCGTGCTGTTCGTCTCCAGCTCCGCGAGCGGTTCGAGTCGGACTTTCCTGTCCTGCGTCTGCACTCTGACAGAGGTGGTGAGTTCACCTCCGACCTCTTGGCAGCCTTCTGTGCGGAGCACGGCATCCGCTAGTCGTTCACGCTTCCGGCCTCTCCGCAGCAGAATGGGGTTGCTCAGCGTCGCATTGGCTTAGTTATGGAGGCCGCTCGTACCTCCATGATCCATGCGGCGGCTCCCCATTTTCTGTGGCCATTTGCGGTCCGGTACGCCACGCATCAGCTCAACCTCTGGCCCCGTGTCTCCTTACCGGAGACCTCGCCCACACTGCTGTGGATGGGGGAGGTTGGCGATGCGTCGCGATTTTGGGTCTGGGGTGCTCGTGCCTTTGTCCGCGATACCACCACGGACAAGCTCTCCGCTCGCGCCATTCCCTGCGTCTTCCTTGGTTTTCCTCCTGACGCGCCTGGCTGGCAGTTCTACGACCCCGCCTCGCGCCGTGTCTTTGCATCTCATCACGTCACCTTTGACGAGTCCGTCCCCTTTTACCGTCTCTTTCCCTACCGCACTGCCCCTCGCCCCCCCCCGCCGCTCTTTCTCGCTCCAGGTCCTCCCCAGGTAGACCCCCTCCCCGCGCCAGGTCCTGCTCCTTCAGGTGTTTCTCAGGTAGACCCTCCCGTGCCTGCGCCTGTTGAGGTCACTGGTGACTCGGGTCTTGTTAGGGGTGGTCCTGCTCGGGGTGCTGTCTCTGGGGGTGCTGAGCCTGAGGGTGCTGAGCCTGCGCGTGAGGAGCCTGGGGGTGCTGAGCCTGGGGGTGCGGAGTCTGGGGGTGCTGAGCCTGAGCGTGAGGAGCCTGGAGGTGCTGAGCCTGGGGGTGCGGAGTCTGGGGGTACTGAGCCTGAGCGTGAGGAGCCTGAGGGTGCTGAGCCTGGAGGTGCTGAGCCTGGAGGTGCTGAGCCTGAGCGTGAGGAGACTGGAGTGACTGTGCCTGGGAGTGCAGTGTCTGGGGGTACTGAGCCTGAGCGTGCTGAATCTGGGGGTGCGGCGCCTGCGGGTACTGAGCCTGCTGGTGTGCGGTCCCCTTGGAGTGGCCGCCTTCGTCCGCGTGCGCCTCTCTCCCCACAGCAGCTGCACGAGTGGTACACTCGCCGTCAGGGTCGCGCTGCTGGAGCTCGGGGCTCTGCCGCTGGAGGTGCTTCTGCTGTCATCACTGGAGCTGGGAGTGGTGCTGGTACTTTGTCTACTGGAGGTGCTGGAGTCGCTGGTCCCGGAGGTGCTCGTACTGGAGGTACTGGAGCTGCTGGGGCTGGAGGTGCTGCGTCTGGGGGTGCTGCTGCTGGAGACACTGAGGCTGGAGACCCTGGGATTGATGAGAGGTGCCGGTTCTGGGGGTGCTGCTGCTAGAGACACTGAGGCTGGAGACCCTGGGACTGGAGGTGTCGGTTCTAGTGGTGCTGATGCTGGTGACGCTGGTCCTGGAGGTGCTGGCGCTGGAGGTTCTGGAGCTGCTGGAGGTGCTGGAGCTGCTGGAGGTGCTGGAGCTGCTGGAGGTGCTGGAGCTGCTAGTGTTGGTGGCACTATAGAGCCACGACTGTTCTTCGCCGTCTCCGTCGTCTCTGCCATCGCCCGATACTGTTCTTCGTCTCCGTCGTCTACTGGTCTTCCGTTACAGCCCGGCTCACCGCTGCCTGCTCCTTCTCCCTACACTGAGCAGCCTGGAGGCCTTGCTGAGCGTCGTGAGCCTGCGTCGCATCCCTTTTCGCCTGTTCGCACTGTCCGCACTGGTCGTACTGGTAGTCGTGTTCCTCGTCCGCGTCCGCCGGCTGTCCCTGGCACACACCTCATGGCTTTGCGTCCTTCTACTACTGCGCAGCGTGTTTCTCTGCCGTCTCCTCCTACGTCTTCTCTGCCTGATGTTTTGGACACTAAGTCTGACCGGTTTCGTGCTGCGCACCCTACTGTCACGCGTCTGTTAGCCACTGTTGTCACTGACCCGTCGTTTGAGTCTACTGTTGCGTCTGCCTTGGTCGCCGAGCTTGTTGACTTTGCTGCTGCCTGTCGCCTAGACTACGCTGCTATTCTTGTTGCTGAGTCTGAGTCTGTCTGTCCTCTGTCCGTCGGGGGTGAGTGTGCTCTTGGCATGGACGTCCTTGAGGACAGGCAGGAGGACCTTGAGTGTCTTGCAGCCGCTGCGCCTCATCTCGTGGCCATGCTGCTTGCCCCTTAGGGAGACCCGGATGCACCAGACATCCCTACCCCGCGCTCTTACGCTGAGGCGATCGCGGGTGAGTACTCCTCTCAGTGGCAGACAACCATGGACGCAGAGATGGCATCCTGGAAGTCCACAGGCACTTACGTCAATGAGGGCGAACATCGTCGATGGCATGTAAAATTCAGGGTGAAGCGGCCGCCGGGTTCTCTGCCTGTCTTCAAGGCTCGTTACGTTGCTAGAGGCTTCAGTCAGCATGAGGGAGTTGACTTCTTCCAGACCTTCTCCCCTACCCCGAAGATGACCACTCTTCGGGTGCTGCTGCACGTTGCCGCTCAGCATGACTACGAGCTTCACTCTCTTGACTTCAACACAGCCTTCTTACAGGGCAGCCTGCACGAAGAGATCTGGCTGCGCCGCCCACCTGGCTTCACTGGGTTGTTCCCTCCTGGTACCCAATGGAGCCTCCGGCGGCCAGTCTACAGTCTCCGCCAGGCGCCTCGTGAGTGGCATGACACACTGAGGACGACACTTGTGGCTCTTGGGTTTGCTCCTTCGACTGCTGACCTATTTCTGCGCACCGACACTTCGCTGTCGCCGTTCTACATCCTCGTGTACGTCGACGACTTGGTCTTTGCCACTGCTCACACTGAGGCCCTGGTGAAGTCGGAGCTGCAGAAGAGGCACACGTGCACAGACCTGGGTGAGCTGCGCAGCTATCTTGGCTTGCAGATCACTCGGGACAGAGCACGCTGCACCATCACACTGACTCAAGCACAGATAGTGCAGCAGGTCCTTCAGTGCTTCGGCTTCACCTGGTCCTCGCCACAATCCACTCCTCTGGCTACAGGTCACTCGCTCTCAGCTCCACCTTCGAACGAGTCCGTAGAGTCGAGTGGTCCTTACGCAGAGCTAGTGGGCTGCCTCATGTACCTGATGACTTGCACTCGACCTGACCTCGCGTACCCTCTTGGCCTTTTGGCTCGCTACGTGGCTCCTGGTCGGCACCAAAAGGTGCACATGGATGCTGCGAAGAGGGTACTGCGCTACCTGTGCAGTACATCGGGCATGGGGCTCGTCCTGGGAGGACGGAGCGACGTTGTCCTCACTGGGCACTCAGACGCTTCTTGGGTTGACTATGAGGCTACGCAGCGGTCGTCACAGGGTTACACCTTCAGCCTTGGCTCTGGCTCTGTTTCTTGGCGGTCTACGCGCTCGTCTTCTGTTCTCAGCTCCAGTTGTGAGGCTGAGATCTATGCCACAGCCATGGCTGCACAGGAGTTACGCTGGCTCACCTACCTGCTGACTGACTTGGGAGAGAGGCCTCGTTCTCCTCCAGTTCTGTACGTCGACAACAAGGCCGCCATTGCCTTGTGTCAGGAGCACAGACTGGAGCACAGAACAAAGCACATCGCTCTGCGTTACTTTCCAGGCTCGAGAGTTGCAGCAGCGAGGTCAGCTTCGTCTTGCTCACGTGGCCACTCGGGCCAACACTGCTGACATATTCACCAAGGCACTTCCGTCTGGTGATCATCAGCGCTTTTGTACTTTGTTAGGGCTTGTGCCTACGTTCTCGCACTTGCTGTAGTCTCTGCTTGTACTGTGATCTATATATATACCTGCATGCTTGCTCTTGCTAGGTAGTGATCACTGTGCTGCTATTGTTGCATATATATCTCTACATGTGAACTGGCCTGTGGCCCTCTGCTTGTGCTCAGTATGTGTGGTGACGTTGTGATCCACCCTGAGCTTGCTTTGCCTTTCTTGTGTGGTCTTGTGACCCCTTGCTCTCCCCCACTTTGCCTATGGGGGTGTGTCAAACTTATATGCATGTTATATAATTGTGTAGGCTATAGTGGGGTAGCCAATATGGGGTACAACCCCATTAGGGTTTCATATTTCCACCAGACCCTGACTAGTGATTCCTATTCGTATCTCTAGTGTCTGACACCGCCATGCTTCGGCCCGAGTCAACGGAGCGGTCCTACCGTTTAGGCGTGGTTGTCCACGATGAACGTATTTTTCGAGGACCCACCATGGACTGGTGGAGCGTCATCGTTATGAAGCCGAACGACTACGCGACTCTACCGACACGGGAAGGACAAACTGGACCCTGGGCGCCATCGTATTTCGTGGATGCGCCCCAATATCGCACGTGGGACGCGTGGTGCGCAGGTCAGCGCGCCCAATTTGAGCCAATTGCGGCTTCGAACGCAGCGCATCAGAAGCTCCGCACTTGGCGCCAACTCGGTTCCGTCCAAGACTACACCAGCGGGTTTCTGGCGCTATGCGAGCAGGTGGGCTACATGCACAATTCTGAGCGTATCGACTGCTAAATCGGCGGCGTGAAGCATGACATTGCTCAGGAAAATCCAGTTCCGCGGCGCCACTGATTTTTAGGAGATTCTTGCTATGGCGAAAAAAACTTGATTTCTTCTTCCGACTGAGACCGGGGTCCTAAGGAAGCAGCAGTAACTGGGGACATAGATCTTCTGGGACGAACGAGGGCGCTACGATACGTGCCGTCGCCGCGAATGCCGCTGCCGCACCGTTCAAAGGGCGCTGCTTCACGTGCAATCGGCCGAGACACCGTAAGAGCGAATGCCCGGAAATCATTAAGGGAAAGAAGGAAGCTGAGCAGCAGAAACAGACCAAGCAGCAGGGAAACGCTGGGAGTTTGTAGCAGACGGGCCCTCTACTGACAGGTCACGCCGCTCGCCCGACTCAACCATTTCTCACCAAGTAATTGTGCTAGTTCACACAATCGACCACACTCGGCCGAATAAGGAGGGTACTGCGGTAGACAGCCCCATAATGCTTAGTGGGAAAATTGGGACTGACCTAGCTAAAATATCCGTAGACGGGGGAGCCAGCCACAGCCTCATCAACACTGTCACGGTACGGAAATTGAAACTGCCACTGGGCAGATGTTTACCTGAGATCGATGCAAGACTGGTTGACGGCACGCCACTGGCGATACGGGAACGCGTAGACCGGCTTCGGATTCGATGCGGGGGTATTGACGTTTAGTCAGGAAATGCTCGCAACAACCCTCGACGCAACCGGCATTCTACTCGGCCGTGATTAGTTGCGACGTCACAATCCGCGAATCGATTGGATGACGGGTGACTGCACCGTGCGAGTGAACGGTAACAACATCGCCTTACCCCGTCTGAGTCTTCGTCGGTGCGTGTCAACGCGATCACGATGAAACGCGCCGTAGCGGCAGGAGCTGACGTGTATGCGGTTGACATTCGGGAAGCCGAAGCAGAAGACCAGGGGAGCGATTTACAGAAACTGCTCGCTCTCACGTACTGGATGACCTGGTAGCACTCCTGAAGCAGTATAGTGGGATATTTCTGGATGACCTACCAATGGGACGCCACCTCAGCGACCGCACGACCACAGGATAGAATTAGAACCGGGGGCATGGCCGACAGTACAACGACAGTTCCGATTGACCCAACCCGAACTAAGCGAACTGAGGAAGCAACTGTTCACACCGAAGGACAAGGGGGTTTCGCATGTGCATAGACTACCGAGCACTGAATATGGTTACCATCAAGTCCCGTTATCCCATCGCGCGAGCCGACGAACTGATTGACCAACTGCGCACAACCTGGATTTTCTCGAAAATCGACCTTAGAGGGGGTTACCACCAGATTTGTGTCAACCCACCCGACTGCCCCAAGATAGCTTTTAGCTTTTCGAACACACTACGGATCCTTCGAATACGCAGTAATGCCCTTCGGACTGACCAACGTCCCCGCCACCTTTCAAATGACGATGGCCGAAGCAGAAGACCAGGGGAGCGATTTACAGAAACTGCTTGCCCACGTACTGGATGACCTGGTAGCACTCCTGAAGCAGTATAGTGGGATATTTCTGGATGACCTACCAATGGGACGCCACCTCAGCGACCGCACGACCACAGGATAGAATTAGAACCGGGGGCATGGCCGACAGTACAACGACAGTTCCGATTGACCCAACCCGAACTAAGCGAACTGAGGAAGCAACTGTTTACACCGAAGGACAAGAGGGTTTCGCATGTGCATAGACTACCGAGCACTGAATATGGTTACCATCAAGTCCCGTTACCCCATCCCGCGAGCCGACGAACTGATTGACCAACTGCGCACAACCTGGATTTTCTCGAAAATCGACCTTAGAGGGGGTTACCACCAGATTTGCGTCAACCCACCCGACTGCCCCAAGATAGCTTTTAGGTTTTTGGAACACACTACGGATCCTTCGAATACACGGTAATGCCCTTCGGACTGACCAACGTCCCCGCCACCTTTCAAATGACGATAAACGAAGCATTCCGCCCGCTTTTAGATAAGTGCGTCATCGTCTACTTAGACGACATACTGATTTACAGCCCCAATAGAGCACAACACCTACAGGACATCGAAACAGTTTTTAAAATACTGAATGAGAACCGCCTACTAACAAAAGCCTCTAAGTGTGAGTTTTTACAGGACAGACTGGAACTTTTAGGTCACATTATTTCAGCTGACGGTATGGAAATAGACCCGAAGAAGATTGCGACGATTCAAGCATGGCACGCGCCGACAAATTTGACTGAGCTGCATAGTTTTTTTGGGTTCGTCAACTACGTGCGCTAGTTCGTCCCCGACATGACGAAGTTGACTGCTCCGTTGACCGACCTGCTGAGGAAGGGGGTTGAGTACACGTGGGGGGAGAAAGAGCAAGCTGCCTTCTCGGCCCTCGAGCAACTTTTGTGCTCGCCGCCCGTGCTTCACATCGCAGATCCGCACCGTCCATTCGAGCTCGTCACTGACGCAAGTGACATCACCGTGGGAGCAGTACTGTTTCAGGATTTTGGGAATGGCCTTTAGCCAATCGTGTACGAATCCTGCAAACTTCACCCGCCCGAACGCAACTACCCGATACACGACCGCGAGATGCTGGCGATCGTGCACGCGTTCAAAGTGTGGCGATGTTACCTTACTGGCGCCGATGTGACAATACGGACAGATTTTTATCACTATAGTACCTCCGCGCCCAACCGAATCTCAATCCACGACAAATCCGCTGGTTGGACTATCTGAAGTTCAACTTCCGCGATAATCAGCGACCGCGACACGAAGTTTACCAACAACTTCTAGAGGAACCTTTGAGAGCAGTTCGGGACAAGGCTAAAGTTCATCTCGTCGTACCACCCCAAGACCAACGGTCAAACGGAGCGGACGAATCAGACGATGGAGCAGTTGATTCGTGCCACGTGCGATGACCCGACAACTTGGGAGCAGCAGCTGCCGCTGATCGAGTTCGCGTACAACAATGCCACGTCAGCAATGATGCAGCAGTCCCCATTTTACCTGAACTATGGGCATTTTCCAACAGTGCCCATGACGCCGAGTCCGGACAACCCCACGCCACGCGCAAAGCAATTTGCCGAGATACTGCAAGCTGCCCGAAATAGAGCCGCAGAAGCAATAAAAAAAACAAATGTCATTGCTAAGCAGAACGCTGACCTCCACCGCCGCCCAGTCATATACCAGTCAGAAGATTATATACTGCTCGACACGCAAAACCTATGACTATCCGACGTACCAAAACTTTGATCCCGCTACTGTGGACCGTTTCAAATCAGCCACATGATTATGCCAGTAACCGCCCATCTTTCCACGTCAGCCCGCTTCGCCTTTACATCCCAACCACAAGCCAACTGCCTCGTCATTGCCCACCATCCATGAATCGCCCTGCATGAGAGCCGATCATCGAGCCCGAGAAGATTCCGAGCCATCGAATTCAACACCCCACAGGCATCAAGAGGATCGAGTTCCTCATTCGCTGGAAGGACGGCACGGCAACTGAGGATAGCTGGGTGCCCCTGGCCAACATTGAAAACCACCCTGTGCTGCAAGTGTACCTGAGGAGCTGGGGTTTCCGCGATGTACATGCACTCGCGTAACAGATGAGGCTTCTTGAGGGGGGGCGGGGGGGGGGGGGAGTGGGGGGGGGGTGGGTGTAAGGAATTTTCTCGACATTCCTTACCGCGACCTGCAACATCGCGTACAGGAGCAGCCGTTGTTCGCTGGTTACTGCTAACGGGGCTTCGCCATTTTTGCGCGCACTGTTTCACCAAACCTTCCGCTGATGGCCCGGCCTAGCTTCGGGAATAGCCCGAGCCTCGATGCCAGGCTAGCACTAGCTAGCTCGCACGTACCGCATTACCGTTTACATATTTCGCTTATAAATGTTCGCTCATGCCTTCGCTTGCTGCAATCCTCGCTACCTCGATCCATTGCACCCGTAACAGAAATAAAGGCTAAAAAATCAGGGTCACAAAAATCCCGAAATCAGTGTAGGTACACAAAACTACGCTGAAAATTAGGAATTTCAGGGAGAATTTCCTGATATCGTAGGACCTAGAGACAAAGCTCATGGTGGATCACAACGTCACCACACAGTCCGAGGACAAACAAGAGACCACAAGGCCAGTCCAAACGTTCACAGTGGTATATGTAAAGAGTACAAACAAAGGAAGTAGACAACACAAGTCTACACAAGACGAGAACATGTGTCAACAAAACCTAACTGCACACAAAACCGTTGGTGGTGAGAACGCGGAAGGGCCTTGAAGCCCGCGAAGTCCAAACGAGTCTGTCTACGCCTCTGCAACTCTCGAAGAATAAAGTACCTGGCACTAATATGCTTCGCTTTGCTCTCCAGTCGAGGCTCTCGACACAGGAGAATCATCGCCTTGTTGTCTGTGAACAAGGTCGGTGCAGAGCTCGGCCGCTCACCAAGGTCACCAAGCAAGAAGGTCAACCAACGCAGCTACTGTACAACCATGGCTCCATAGTAAATCTCGGCCTCAGCAGTAGAGGTCGAGACAGAGGAGGAACGAGTAGACCTCCACGACACAGCTCCAGAGCCTAGACTGAAACAATACCCCTGCGTGGACCTATGAGTCTCGACTCGTCGGCGTAAGAAGAGTCACAGTGGCCAGTGAGCACGACAGACTGTCTCCCTCCAAGAACCAGCCCCACGCCTGATGTCGTCGATAGGGACTTCGCCACCCTCACAGCAGCTGTCCAGTGAACAGGACGGTGTCTCCTTGGCGCAACAAAGCGGGCAAGGATGCTGAGAGGGAAGGCGAGGTCCAGGCGAGTACAAGTCATCAGGTACATGAGGCAGCCCACAAGCTCTGCGTAAGGACCACTAGGCTCAAACGGCTCGTCAGGAAAGGAACCAGTAAGTCTGTGGTCAACTGTAAGAGGAGTAGGATGTGCAATGAAGAATTGAAACCCAAAGCGCTGAAGGACCTGCTGCACCATGTGTGACTGGGTTAGAGTGATGGTGCGAGCCACTCTATCTCTTGTGATCTGCAGGCCAAGGTAGTGGCGCAGCTCACCAAGGTCATTGCACGCGCCAAAGCAAATGTTTCAGTGGTGGAGAAGACCAGGTCATCGACGTGGAGCCACGACGAACAAACAGCAATGGGTCAGCAGAAGATGGCTGGAAGCTGAGGTCAGATAGGGTAGAGCCACGAGCTATGGATACTGACCACTCGGCTCTATGGACTCGTCCGAAGGTGGAACTGAGAGCGAGTAGCATATAGGTAGAGGAGTGGACTGTGGTGAGGAGAACTGGAAGCCGAAGCGCTGAAGGACCTGGTGCACCATGTGTGACTGAGTCAGAGTGATGGTGTGCAGTGCTCTGTCCCGGATGATCTGCAAGCAAAGATAGCTGCGCAACTCACCCAAGACAGTGCACATGTGTCTCTTCTTTAGCTCCGACTTTACAAAGGCTAATGCCTTAGTATCAGCAATAACGAAGACCAAGTCGTCGACGTACACAAGGATGTCGAATGGTGGCTGAGAATTGTCGGTGCGTAGAAACAGCGATGGATCAGAAGTCAAGAGAGCAAACCCAAAAGCTGCAAGCGTTGTCCTCAATGTGTCGTGCCACTCCGAGGCTCCTGGTGGAGACCGTAGACTGGCCGCCGGAGGCTCTACGGGGTACCCTTAGGAAACGACCCAGTGAAGCCAGATGGGCGGCGTAGCCAGATCTCCTTATGTAGGCTGCCTTGCAAGAAATTTGTGTTGAAGTCAAGCGAGTGGAGCTCGTAGTCACGCTGTGCTGCAACGTGCAGTAACACCCAAAGAGTGGTCATCTTTGGGGTGGGGTAGAAGGTGTGGAAGAAGTCAACCCTTTGTTGCTGACAAAAGCCTCGTGGAACGTAACACGTCTTGAAGACAGGTGGAGAACATGGCGGCCGCTTCATACTGATAATCCACATGCCCTCGACTATGTTCGCCCCAGGAGTGTGAACTACGTCGACGTAGGTGCCTGTGGACTTCCAGGAATCCATCTTTGCATCCATGGCTGTCTGCCACTGAGAGGAGTATTCACCCGTGATCGCCTCTACGTTATAGCGCGAGATGGGGATGTTTGGAGCATCCGAGTCTCCCTCAGGGCAAAGCCTCATGGAAGCGATACTAGGTACAGTAGCCTCAAGGCACTCGAGCTCAAACTTTCTCTCCTCGAGGATGTTAGTGCCAAGGGCAAGCTCACCCCGGACGGACGGAGGATAGTCAGACTCAGACTCATTGACAAGACACGCGAAGTAGTCGAGACACCACTCAGCAGCAAAGTGAACAAGCTCAGTGACTAAGGCGGACGCAGCACCAGACTCAAATGTAGGGTCAGTGACAAGCATGGCTAGACCACGGGTGATAGTAGGACCAGCAGCATGAACAATGTCAGACTCAGGGTCAGGAACATCAGGCAGAGAGGATGTTGGGGGAGACGGCAGAACAAGACGCTGTGGAACAGAGGAAGGATGAAGTGCCATAGTGTGCTCACTCGGAACAGGAGGAGGATGAACATGGCGAGCACGAGAGGCACCAGCAGGAACAGGTAAGGTAGCAGGAGAGGAAGCACGAGACTCAGGCTCTCGATGCTCGGTGAGGGACTTGCGCGAAGGAACAGGGAGAGGAGAGTCAGTAGGCAACAGCGTTTGAGATGGTTCAGGTGGTGGAGACAGCAAAGGAGGAATAGTACTAGTGATAGGGAACTCGGTAGCCGCAGGTGGGAGACTAAGAAGGTGGCGAAGCGCGGATGGCTGCCGCTCACCTGAACCTCCAGTACCGCCAGCTCCAAGACCCCCACCTCCAGTACCTCCAGCTCTAGTAACTCCAGTTCCAGTACCTCCGTGTCGGGTACCTCCAGCTCTAGTACCACCAACACCTCCGCGACGGCTGCAGCTGTCCACTCCCACGCTCAGCACCCCCAGAATCAGTACGGCGTCCGACTACCTACTGACGCAGCTGCTGCTGTCAATTAGCCAAAGAGCTCTTCATTTAAATAGTAAAGACATGAAGCAAGTTACTAAACGCCCAAAAATACTAGGCAATGGTTACCATACGCGTTATTGTAAGGAATTAAAATTTAGCGAGGACATTGAGGGTCACGCGACGAACCTGTTCGGCCTATTTTATCGACCAAACCACTCCCGAGTCGGCTCCCGCTCCAATCGCAACATCACAGAGCCATCCTTTCTCGACCTCCCCGCCTAGCTAGCCTTTCCCCTATTTAGTCTTGCCATTTTGTGTGTATCATCATTCTGTAATCCACATTCTCGATATTCATTATTCTGCGCAGTGTGCGAGTTGATTCATAACACTTATAGTGTCGCATAGAAGTTACCATTCCAGCCCAGTTCGGCAGGCATTATGGCCATTATCGCCATTATGGGCATATTTAACAGGCCCCAAAAAAATGGCCCCAAGAGACAGACTGTAGCTGTAGTGAAACTTCGGGAAAATGGGCCCGAGTGTTCGGTTGGCATTAAATGGCCCGAAATTAATGGCATCAACTGAAACTGACACTTCTCAGAAGCCCGTATGTAGCTGCGCTGAAAGAGCGCAAAATCACTGTTCTGGCAGCTCGGGCAGCTCTGCAAATCAGCGGTGGACGTCGAAAAAAAACTGGCAAGAGAATCTGTGCGTTCGATTTGTTAGTAATGGTGTGTTGGTGATGTGAGATTTTCCGGCGGGCACGAACAGGGGTGAGAAAGACCGAAATTTGCTTTTTTCAGGGAAAAGTTTGATTGCCCCGAATCAATGATCCCCCGCATCGTGCGGGACCTCTAGGCCGTTTGGTGCGGCGGATGGAAAAATGGGCCGTTTGCCTGAGAAACAGGGTTCGAGGATGGTTCCTCTGATGGAAAACGCCAGCGTTAAAAGGGGTGTTCGGCTGGCATTCCATTATTGTCTGGTTCGGCGATGATCCGCTTATATCGAGCCTAGATAACCTTTCACGCGCATATCAAAGGAGGTTCCAGGTTGGTCGGTTTACTGTAGCCCGTACGGGGAAACCGTTTTTTTAAAGCTCAAGGCCCAAATTGCGGATCGCGCAGGGCATGATTAGTAATCTTGATGCCCTGCTGATAGGAAACTTGTGAACCAGCACGGGACAACTTGGGACTTCCGAAACCAAACACGAAGACCCCACCCTTTCAAAGTGTAGCGAAGGGTTGGGCGAAAGTGTAACACCCCTCGCTCAACACCCCCGCTGTTATGAGTTGTAAAAGAGAGTGCGCAGGTAAACGAATAACGAGGCTGTGACTGAATGAACTGAGAATACAATGAATGTGCAGACTAATGTAGGGCTAGCCTAGCTAGGAGGAAACCTCGGACGAGCGAGGTTGGGTGTATGTTTGGCGATGGGAATGCCGAAGGCGACGCGAGGAGCCTCGGCAGCGTGGAAATCGCCCGAACGTGCGAACTCCGAAAATCGGGTTGTACGCGCAGCAGTCAACCCCGATAAGGAATTCGAGAAAATTCCTTACACCACCCCCCCCCCCCCCCCTTAAGAAAGGCGGTCAATATCCGAAACACGCTTGCGCGCCAAATAATCACCAACAAGTGGCGAGGCGTCGAGCGAGGCGGATGGCACCCACGTGTCGTCCTCACTGGTGCGATTAGTCCAGCGGATTAAAACATCCACGTGTCGTCCAGCAGCGTCAAGCCGAACTCGATGGGCGAGAATCTTCGAGGGGTCGAGTGTCGGCTCTGGGACAGGTCGAGCTGTCGGGGCAGCTTGCTGACGTGCGATGTCGGTTGTGGCTGGCACGAACTTGCAAAGCAGGCTGACGTGGAAGGCATCATGAATTCGCCAGTCGTCTGGTAGCAACAGCTTCGCGGTGACAGGTGTCACCATCTTGATAATCTTGAACGGTCCGCAAAATCGGGGCCGTAGTTTCGATGGACCGGGCAGGTGCAGGTTCTTCGTGTCGAGGAGCACTAATTGCCCAGTAGTCAAGACAATTTCCCGGCGTAGGAGGTCGGTGTATTTGCGGGAAGTAATATTCGCCTTGCGAATTGCGTCTGCTGCTTTCTCGCGGATGTGCTGAAGTTCCGTCACAAAAGTTTGTGACCTCGGGACCGGGTTGTCGAGCGAAGTCGCCGTGGGGACCGTCGGATCCATCCCGTAATTTAGGAAAAACGGGGAGTGATTAGTCGTGCTTGACGGTGCGTTGTTGAAGGCGAACTCCAACATGGCGAGGGAATCTTCCCATCGTGCGGGGTCGGGGCAGTTTGTCCGTATCAGCTGCTCCATCGTCTGGTTGGTTCGCTCGGTTTGTCCGTCCGTCTGTGGGTGGTATGCCGATGAGAACTGTAGCTTCGTGCCGTACTGCGCCCATGTCTCCTTCCAAAACTTGGATGTAAACTTCGGGTCCCGGTCGGTGATGATCGCCGAAGGGATGCCGTGTAGTCGCACGACCGTTGAGATGAAGAGGCGCGCAGTTTCTTCGGCTGTGATTGTCGTTCGGCATGGTGCGAAGTGCGCCATTTTCGTGAAGCGATCGACGACGACGAGAACAGCGTCGTTGCCGGACGGCCCAGCTGGCATCCCCGTGACGAAATCCATCGTCACCTGTTGCCACGGTCTTTCGGGTGGCTCGAGGGGTTGCAGCAGCCCAGCTGTGTCAAACATTATATCTGTTGTTGTTGTTTAGGCTACAGTGGGTTAGCCTTTAGGGGGTACACAAACTCTAGGGTTGCATATTTGTACACACATTCTTGCTAGTCATCATTCATTCCTGCCAGTTAGTTTCAACATGGTTTCAGAGCAGGTCCTTCGCTAGGACCGTTTTTTTAGGGCCCACCTACCTACCTACCTACCTACCTACCTACCTACCTACCTACCTACCTACCTACCTACCTACCTACCTACCTACCTACCTGCGCCCTAGAGCGCTTCGTACTTCACGGCCCCCTAAGGCCCCGCGACCCGCGACCCGCACCTTAGCGACCCGCGCGCCGCCCCTTAGCGACCCCGTCGGCCCCGCGCTCGCCCCTAGAGGCCCCTTACGGCCCCGTCGCAGCCCCTTAGAGGCCCCGTCGGCCCCGCGCACCGCCCCTAGAGGCCCCGTCGACCCCGTCGCAGCCCCTTAGAGGCCCCGTCGGCCCCGCGCGCCGCCCCTAGAGGCCCCGTCGACCCCGTCGCAGCCCCTTAGAGGCCCCGTCGGCCCCGCGCGCTGCCTGCTAGGGGCCCCGTCGACCCCGCGTACCGCCCCTTAGAGGCCCCGATGGCCCCGTCGTCCCCACCCACCGCCCCTACCTGCCCCGCACGCGACCGCGACGGCCCCGCCCGCACCGAGCCGCGCCGCCCTAACCGAGCCGCGCCGCCCTAACCGAGCCGCGCCGCCCTAACCGAGCCGCGCCGCCCTACCTGCCCCGAGCCGCCCTCCCTGAGTCGCACTACCTACTACTGTTACTGCTACTGCTGCTACTGCTACTATGGCTAGTCCTCCCGTGCTAGCTTTCGATACTGAGGGACGTCCAGTGAAATTTGACACCTGGCTAGATGACCTGCACCTTTTCCTACAGCTCACTGCCAAGGAAGACATCTCACTGTACGATCACGCCCTAGGCCATGCCCCTGCGCCTGCTGCTACTGCCGACAGCTCTACCCGCTCACAGTGGCAGACTCGTGATGCCCACGCTCGCTTTGCTATTCGCAACTCCCTGCCGCTAGAAGAGCGCGAGCACTTTGGCCAGCACAAGACTGCACAGGACCTGTACAAAGCTGTCGTTGCCCGCTACTCCTCGCCTGCCTCTGCCGCTCTAGGCCGTCTCATGCTTCCCTACCTGTTCCCCGACCTGTCCTCTTTCCACACAGTCGCTGACCTCATCACCCACCTCCGTACTAGTGAGGCCCGCTTCCGTGCTGCCATGCCCGCCGAGTTCCTTGCCAAGAACCCTCCTCCGCTCTGGCTCACTCTCTACCACCTAGTCACCCGCCTCCCTGACTCTCTGCGTACAGTGAGGGATTCCTTCCTAGCTCGCTGCCCTACTGAGCTCACCATTGCCCTCCTCGAGAAGGAACTACTTGCAGCTGAGGCTAGCATAGTCGCTGTAGGTGCCTCTCGTGGCGACCCCCGCACCCCGTTCTTTGAGGGGTGTTCTCCTTCCCCCCTTCTTCCCCTCTATCGCCTCTGCTGCTGCTGTCGACCTCCTTGGTGCTGAGAAGGTCGGGACTGCGTCTGCTTCGAGCGGACGCCGCAGCGGCAAGGGCAAAGGGGGCAAGGGAGGCGGAGGTCACAGTGGGGGAGGAGGTGGTGGGGGCGGTGGCGGCGGTGGGGGTGGTGGCGCGGCTGGAGGGGTGAGTGGTGGCGGTGGGGGGGGTGGCGGTAGCGGCGGGGGAGGTGGCAGAGGCGGGGGCGGTGGTGGGGGTGGCGGTGGACGTGGAGGCGGCACGGGTTGGGGTGGTCGAGGAGGTGGGAGCGGAGGTGGTGGTCGTGGAGGCGCTGGCGGTGGCCAGAGCCAGCAGCACACTCCGTCGCTCCAGGAGGTCCGTGAGTGGTACTCTCAGGGGGGGGGGGGGGGGGGGGGTGGGCTTAGCTGCACGTACGTCATCCGCACTGGTGACCGCGCTGGTCAGACGTGTGGGAGGGCCCACACCGCGCAGCGCTGCTTCTCTCGTCTCGACGACGCTTGGCGTGTTCAGTTCCCTCAGGCCTCTGAGCTGCCCCGCTGGATTGATCTCCTGAAGAAGGGGATTGATATCTATGCTCTAGACTTTGATGCTATTCTCACTGCCATGTATGTGATGTCTACTAGTGGAGAGGGTGCCGAGTACCTGTGTGTTCCGCCCGACCCGGGCATTAGGACCAGTGAGTCTGCCGCTTCAGGTCCGCGCGTGTCTGCTACCTCAGGTGCTGGTACGGCTGCTGCTCTAGGTGCTTGTGCGTCTGCGCCCACTGGTACTGAGTCGACTGCAGCACTGCACACCTTCACACTGGACTCAGGTGCTTCTCGCTGTTTCTTTCGTGACCGCACTGCCCTTGAGCCACTTGCTCGGCCAGTTGCTGTCTCCCTCGCTGACCCCTCCGGGGGACCAGTCGTGGCGACCTCCTCCACTGTCCTTCCCTGTCCTGCGGTCCCGTCGGGCACACTGTCCGGTCTCCACCTCCCCTCGTTCTCTACGAACCTGGTGGCTGGGTGTGCGCTCCAGGACGCGGGTGTTCACCAGTTCACCCCGGCCTACGAGCGCGTGACGCACTGCACGTGTGCCCGTACGGGCCGCCACTTGGCTACCTTCACTCGGCAGCCGGGGTCGGACCTGTACACACTGACCACTGAGTCCCCTCAGGTCGCTGCGTCTGCGTCTGCGTCTGCGTCAGGTCAGCTGTCGGCCCCCTGCTCGTGTCGCTCTCTGGCGCACGAGACTGTCCTCTGGCACCACCGACTTGGCCACCCGTCTGTGCAGCGCCTTCGCGCCATGCACTCCAGGTACCTTGTCTCTGGTCTTCCCAGGGTCCTCCCTCCTCTCCCTCCCTCGCCTGCTCCTCCCTGTCTTCCCTGTGTCGAGGGGCGGCAGCGCGCCGCTCCTCACTCCTCCTCCTTTCCCCCGACGACTGCTCCCTTGCAGACGCTCCACATAGACGTGTGGGGCCCAGCCCGCGTCCGTGTCAGGATCAGGAGAGGTACTTCCTGATAGTTGTTGACGACTACTCGCGCTACACCACGGTCTTCCCCTTGCGCACCAAGGGTGAGGTCCCTGATGTTTTGATCCCTTGGATCCGCAGAGCTCGTCTCCAGCTCAGCGAGCGTTTCCACTCGGACTTTCCTGTCCTGCGCTTGCACTCTGACAGAGGTGGTGAGTTCTCCTCCGACCTCTTGGCAGCCTACTGTGCTGAGCACGGCATTGAGCAGTCGTTCACGCTTCCGGCCTCTCCACAGCAGAATGGGGTTGCGGAGCGCCGCATTGGCCTAGTCATGGAGGTCGCCCGTACCTCCTTGATCCATGCGGCTGCCCCCCACTTTCTGTGGCCGTTTGCGGTCCGGTACGCTGCGCATCAGCTCAACCTCTGACCCCGTGTCTCCTTGCCGGAGACCTCGCCCACGCTGCTGTGGACGGGGGAGGTTGGCGATGCGTCGCGTTTCCGGGTCTGGGGATCTCGAGCTTTTGTCCGCGATACGTCCGCGGACAAGCTCTCCACCCGCGCTGTTCCCTGCGTCTTCCTTGGCTTTGTCCCTGACGCGTCTGGTTGGCAGTTTTACCACGCCACCTCGCGCCGGGTCCTTGCCTCTCAGGACGTCACGTTTGACGAGTCCGTCCCCTACTACCGCCTCTTCCCCTACCGCACTGCCCCGCTCCCCCCCCCGCCTCTCTTCCTCGCGCCAGGTGCCGCTGTGGTAGACCCCCTCCCCCCTCAGGGTGCCGCTCCCTCAGGTGTGTCCCAGGTAGACCCGGTTGAGCCTGTTGAGGTAGCTGTTGACTCTCGTCCTGCTGCGGGTGCGGAGCCTGGGGGTGCGGAGTCTGGGGGTACTGAGCCTGGGAGTGCTGAGCCTGAGGGTACTGAGCCTGGGGGTGCTGAGCCTGGGGGTGCGGAGCCTGGGGGTGCTGAGCCTGGGGGTGCGGAGCCTGCGGTTGCGGAGCCTGGGGGTGCGGAGTCTGGGGGTGCTGAGCCTTGGCGTCCTGAGCCTGGGGGTGCTGTGCCTGGGGGTGCTGAGCTGCAGAGTTCTGGGTCTGGGAGTGCTGAGTCTGGGGGTGCTGAGCCTGGGAGTCCTGCGCCTGGGGGAGCTCTCTCCTCGGAGCGGCTGCGTGAGTGGTACTCAGAGTACTGCAGCCTCCGGAGAGGTGCCTCTGGGACCAGGAGTGCTGCTGCGACTGGTGCTGGTGCCTCCCCTCCTCAGCGGGAGCTGCCCTCTCTTGAGCGGATCCGCGAGTGGTACGAGCGGCGCTGCACTCTCCGGAGTGGAGCGCCTGGTGTCGCGGACCCTGGTGCTGGAGGTGCTGCTGCTGTTGCTGGAGGCCCTGCTAGTGCTGCTGGTGCTGCGGACCCTGACGCTGGAGCTGCTGCTGGTGCTGCGGACCCGGGAGCTGGAGCTGCTGCTGGTGCTGCGGACCCTGGCGCTGGAGCTGCTGCTGGTGCTGCGGACCCTGGAGCTGGAGCTGCTGCTGGTGCTGCGGACCCTGACGCTGGAGCTGCTGCTGGTGCTGCGGACCCGGGAGCTGGAGCTGCTGCTGGTACTGCGGACCCTGGAGCTGGAGCTGCTGCTGGTGCTGCGGACCCTGGAGCTGGAGCTGCTGCTGGTGCTGCGGACCCTGGCGCTGGAGCTGCTGCTGGTGCTGCGGACCCTGGAGCTGGTGCTGCTGGAGCTGCCGCGGGTGCTGGTGCCGTCTCTCCTGGTTCTGGAGTCACTGAGCGGCCCCGACCGTACTTCGTTCCGCTTCTCCAGCAGGTTCTTGGTCAGCCTCCTCCTCCTTGTCCTGCTCCCTCCTTAGAGTGTCCTCCGCCGGTCCCGTCGCAGTCGCAGTTCCCGCCTCCCTCGCCGCTCCCCGGTCCTTCTCCTTACACTGGTCCCACAGGAGGTCTTACGGAGCGTCGTGAGCCTGAGTCTCGTCCTGTGTCGCCTGCGTCTCGCTCTGCGTCGCCTGTCCGTGCTGCTCGCACTGGTCGTCGTGTCCCGCGTGAGCGTCCTCCTCCTGTCCCTGGCACTCACTACATGACTCTGCGTCCCTCCACTGCTCCTCAGCGTGTCCTTCTGCCGTCTCCTCCTGCGTCCTCTCTTCCTGAGCTTCCTGACCCGGAGTCTGACTCCCTTCGTGCTGCCCGTCCTACTGTCACGCGTCTCCTTGCTACTGTTGTCACTGACCCTACCTTTGAGTCCTCTGCTGCGTCTGCTCTCGTCGCTGAGTTAGTTGACTTTGCTGCCGCTTGTCGTCTCGACTACGCCGCTAGCCTAGTTGCTGAGTCTGAGTCAGTCTGTCCTCCGTCCGTCGGGGGTGAGTGTGCTCTTGGCACGGACGTCCTTGAGGACAGGCAGGAGGAGTTCCAGTGCTTTGCTGCTGCTTTACCTCATCTCGTGTCCATGCTAGTTGCCCCTGAGGGAGACCCGGATGCACCAGACATCCCGACCCCGCGCTCTTACGCAGAGGCGATAGCGGGTCCCTACTCCTCTCAGTGGCAGACAGCCGTGGACGCAGAGATGGCTTCCTGGAAGTCCACAGGCACCTACGTCGACGCTGTTCCCCCACCAGGGGCGAACATCGTCAGTGGCATGTGGATTTTCAGGGTGAAGCGGCCGCCGGGTTCTCCGCCTGTCTTCAAGGCGCGTTACGTTGCTCGAGGCTTCAGCCAGCGTGAGGGAGTCGACTTCTTCCAGACCTTCTCCCCCACCTCGAAGATGACCACTCTTCGGGTGCTGCTGCACATAGCCGCTCAGCGTGACTACGAGCTTCACTCTCTTGACTTCAGCACTGCTTTCTTGCAGGGTAGTCTGCACGAGGAGATCTGGCTGCGCCGCCCTCCTGGCTTCACTGGGTCGTTTCCTCCTGGTACCCAGTGGAGCCTCCGCCGGCCGGTCTACGGTCTCCGCCAGGCGCCACGTGAGTGGCACGACACACTGAGGACTACACTTGCGGCACTTGGGTTCGCGCCTTCTACTGCTGACCCGTCGCTGTTTCTACGCACAGACACTTCGTTGCCGCCGTTCTACATCCTCGTGTACGTCGACGACTTGGTCTTTGCCACTGCTGACACTCAGGCTCTCGCCCACGTGAAGTTGGAGCTGCAGAAGAGACACACGTGCACAGACCTGGGTGAACTGACAAGCTACCTTGGCTTGCGGATCACCCGGGACAGAGCACGGCGCACCATTACGTTGACTCAGTCACACATGGTGCAGCAGGTCCTTCAGCGCTTCGGCTTCACGTACTCCTCGCCTCAGTCCACTCCTCTGCCTGCCGGTCACTCGCTCTCAGCTCTGCCTTTGGATGAGTCCGTAGAGCCGAGTGGCCCGTATCCAGAGCTTGTGGGCTGCCTCATGTACCTCATGACCTGCACTCGTCCTGACCTTGCATACCCTCTTAGCATCCTTGCACGCTATGTCGCTCCTGGCCGTCACCGGAAGGAGCACATGGATGCCGCTAAGAGGGTGTTGCACTACTTGTGCAGTACGTCGGGCATGGGGCTAGTGCTTGGAGGGCGAGACCGAGTTGTTCTCACTGGACACTCAGACGCTTCTTGGGCGGACGACCAGGCCACGCAGCGGTCGTCTCAGGGTTACACCTTCAGCCTTGGCTCCGGTTCAGTTTCTTGGCGTTCTACACGTTCTTCTTCAGTTCTCAGCTCCAGTTGTGAGGCTGAGATCTACGCCACAGCCATGGCAGCCCAGGAGCTACGCTGGCTCACCTACCTGCTGACCGACTTGGGAGAGCGACCTCGTTCTCCTCCAGTGCTGTACGTCGACAACAAGGCTGCCATTGCCTTGTGTGAGGAGCACAGACTGGAGCACAGAACGAAGCACATCGCTCTGCGGTACTTTCTGGCTCGTGAGCTGCAGCAGCGTGGTCAGCTTTGTCTGCGTTACGTGGCCACTCAGGCCAACACTGCTGACGTGTTCACCAAGGCGCTTCAGCCTTGTGACCATCAGCGCTTCTGTACTCTTCTAGGCCTTGTGCCTACTGGACCTCACTTGCTTACTTCTTGACTTTGTTTGTACTGTGATCTCTATATATATACCTGCATGCTTTCACTTGCTAGGTTGTGATCACTGTACCTCTTGCTCTACTATCAAACTACATGTGAACTGGTCTTGTGACCACTTGCTTGTGCTCGGAATTTGTGTGGTATCCCTTGAGATCCACCCTGAGCTTGCTTGTGCTTTGCTTTGCTCTGACTGGTCTTGTGACCCCTTGTTCTCCCCCACTTTGCCTATGGGGGTGTGTCAAACATTATATCTGTTGTTGTTGTTTAGGCTACAGTGGGTTAGCCTTTAGGGGGTACACAAACTCTAGGGTTGCATATTTGTACACACATTCTTGCTAGTCATCATTCATTCCTGCCAGTTAGTTTCAACAAGCTGGTCGCTGACGTGTCGATTTCATTGCTTGGCACACCCTGCATGAGGACACATAACGCTGCACGTCGTTAGAGGAGTCAGGCCAGTAATATTGACGGTGCAGTAATTTCTGGGTTTTATCAACCCCGAAGTGTCCGGAGTAGTTCGAATCGTGGACCTCCTGGATGAGGAGTTCACGCAGCAGCCGGTAAGCGGGGACCCAAATCCTGTCGGTGCCGGCTTTTAGGTAATAATCCCCCTTCTGCGTCGTGGCCTGCTGATGATTTCCTGTCGTGAAGAACGGGTCCGTAGTGTAGCCGTGGGTGAATAGTCCTGTAAGTAGCGGGTTCGAATGGGTTATCAGTACAGCAGCGGATTGTACGGTCGGTCTAGTCAGGGCGTCGGCGATGTTATTCGCCCCTTTCTTGTACGTGATGCGGTAGGTGAAGTGGCTCTCCATGTAATCCAGCCACCGAATTTGTCGCGGGTTGAGGTTCGGTTGAGCTCGCAGGTACTGTAGGGACTTGTGGTCCGTGCGCACAGTGACGTCGGCGCCCACCAGGTAGCATCGCCACAGTTTAAACGCGTGGATTATGGCGAGCATTTCCTTGTCGTGGATCGGGTAGTTGCGCTCGGCAGCTTGCAGCTTGCGTGATTCGTAGGCGATCGGCTGCAGCCCGTTCCCGAAATCCTGGAGAAGCACTGCTCCGATGGCGAAATCAGAGGCGTCGGTTACGACTTCGAACGGCTTCGATGGGTCGGCGATGCGTAGCACAAGAGGGGAAACGAGAAAATTCTTGAGCTCCTGGAAAGCCGCCTCTGCCTCCCCCCCCCCACACGAAATTCTTGTCCTTGTGCAGCAGGTCGGTCAGCGGGCCGGTTATCCCCGCCATATTCGGGATAAACCGCCTGACGTAATTCACGAACCCCAGAAAACTCTGAAGCTCCGTGACATTAGTCGGGGCCTTCCACTCCTGTATGGTTTTAATCTTCGCCGGGTCGATTTTGATGCCGTCGCGGGAGATGACGTGCCCTAAAAACTCCAACTCCTGCTTAAAAAACTCGCACTTAGAGCCCTTGGTGATGAGTCGGTTCTCTTGCAGCCGCTTAAAAACTGCGCCCAGGTCGCGGAGATGCTGCTCCCGTGTCTTGCTAAAAATCAGGATATCGTCCAAATAGACGATGACACATCGGTCTAGAAGATCGCGAAAAACCCTGTTCATGGTCAGTTGAAATGTCGAAGGCGCGTTCGTGAGGCCGAAAGGCATCACAATGAATTCGTAACTCCCGTAGCGTGTACGAAACGCGGTCTTGTGACAATCGTCGGCGAAGACCCGAATCTGGTGGTAACCGCCGCGTAGGTCAATTTTCGAGAAGTAGCGAGCGCCACGAAGTTGATCGAGAAGGTCGTCGGTGCGTGGGATTGGGTAGCGAGACTTGATGGTCACCCGGTTCAACGCGCGATAATCGATGCACATGCGAAGCCCGCCGTCCTTCTTCGGAGTGAACAGGATCGGTGCCGCGAACGGTGAGGTGCTAGGCCGAATGAACCCTTTCTCCAACAGTGCGTCAATTTGTCGGCGTAGCTCCTCGAGTTCCGGCTGGGTCAACCGCCACTGTGTCCGAACAGTAGGTTGCGCGCCAGGTTCCAGCTGGATTTTATGGTCTTCGGGTCTATCGGGTGGCAATCCAGGTGGCAGATCGTCCGGGAAAATGTCGGGGTACTGTCGAATCAGCTCCGCTAAATCCGGAGGGACAGCTGCACACAGCTTCTCGATGTCCTTTCCGTCGGTGTCGACTGCCAACTCGCGCAAGCAGACGGCGAACAGCTGCGCACCCCTATTGAAATGGTGGGCGATGGTGATGGCTTTGACGCACGGGGCTTGGATCTAGTCAGGTGTCCATGTAGGCAGCTTAATTAGCCCCTCGTGTTTGTTGACGCAGCACGATCCCGTTGTCCAGTCGATGACGGGGTTGTGTCGTCGCAGCCAATCACGTCCCAGCAGCACGTCGCAGCCATCCAGCGTCGTCGCGAGGAACTTCATGCTGAAGCCGAAATCTTCGCCGCACTCGATCCGCACCGTCCGTGTTTCTTCCGTTATCGCCAGAGGCGTCCCATCCACGAGTCGTGCGTCGATTTCGGGCAGACACCTGTCAAGTTGCATGTTGCATTTTTTTGCGCTCGCCAAGTTGAAGAGGCTATGGCTGGCCCCTCCATCGACGAACATTTTCAGATGATGTTTCCCCACCTTGCCAGCGACCAGCACAGGGTGATCTACATGATTATCCCCGTTATTTGGCCGAGTGCGATCGATTGCATGGAACCACGACTCGGTGGGGATGGTGGTGTTCGGGCGACGGAGCATAGTCAGTAAAGGGCCCGTTACTTACTGACTCTTCCCATTTCCCTGCTCCTTCCTGTCGTCCCCTGTCAGCGGCATTTTCTCCCGGCAGTCTTTCTTGTAGTGACCCACCTTCCCACACCGAAAACACGGACCTCTAGGAGGTTGGTCGGGTGTATGGACGGCGTTGATCGTGGCCCGATGGGTCTGGCCACGAAAGCTTCTCCCATCCCTGGAAGCTGCTCTCGCGTACTGCATTAGCGCATCTGTAGACTCTGCCAGCCGTACAGCTTCGAGAAATGATGTCGGGCGGCCCCTGCGAACCTCGTACTGTATCTCGTATTTAAGGCCGCTCACGTATTTATCCAACCGCTCCGCTTCCGACATATCGTCCACTTGGTCGGCGAGGCCCATAAATGACGCTGTGTAGTCTTGGACAGATGCCATCTGCGACCATGCACGCAGCTTCATGCGAGCTTGCTCCGAGGCGGATACGTGCTCGAAGCGATCTCGTAAGGCTGCGCCCCACTCCTTCCACGTGCGAATCTTGGTCACCCCGAAGATAGGTTCTGGCGTTTGATGAACCACTGTAGAGGTCCCGTCTGCCGCATGTGTCACACCTGTCGGCGTCCCTGTTTCCAAGGTTCGGCGCCACCATTCAAGCACTGCCCCTCGAAGAAGCGAAACCGCGTAATTAATACGCGTGGCATCGTCGTTAACGCCGGCTGCCGTGAAGAAGACCTCGACACCGAACAGCCACCCCTTCACTGTAGTCGTCTTGTCCGTAGGATTAAACGGGGGCGGGTTGACGGGCTTGATCTTGATCGTCGTAACTGCAACTGGCGCTGCTGCCGCTCGCTGCCTATCTTCTTCTTCGAAGTCACGTGTGAGCGCATCCAGCGGATTGCTCACCGCCTGACTGTTGCCCTCGCCTTCGTCCACAGGCGACGCCTGACGCGCTTCACCTCGCGTCTGGCGTAGCTCGGCGTTTTCCTCCTTCAGTGTTGTCACTTCCGCCATTAGTGATTCCATGCCCTCCTGCATTTCTGCCACTTGCGCCATCAGCCGGTTAACAGCCTCCTGATCCATGTGCCTAGCACTACGTCTGGTGGGCAGTCGGGTACCCGTGGCCGCCCGGCAAGTGAAAACACGAACTATCGGAGTCGGGCAGGATTGAATTAACAATCCCTGCAACCAACCGTCGTGTAGTCACTAAACCAACCACACCCTATGCCACCAAACTACCCTCGAAAAGCGGGGTGAACTAGGAAAGTAGCTCTGATACCAGGTGTTATGAGTTGTAAAAGAGAGTGCGCAGGTAAACGAATAACGAGGCTGTGACTGAATGAACTGAGAATACAATGAATGTGCAGACTAATGTAGGGCTAGCCTAGCTAGGAGAAAACCTTGGACGAGCGAGGTTGGGTGTAGGTTTGGCGATGAGAATGCCAAGGGCGACGCGGGGAGCCTCGGCAGCGTGGAAATCGCCCGAACGTGCGAACTCCGAAAATCGGGTTGTACGCGCAGCAGTCAACCCCGATAAGGAATTCGAGAAAATTCCTTACACCCGCCCACTTTTGTGAGTGCCTTCCCCATAGCCCAACAGTCAACCTTAGTAAGGTTGAACAATTTGGGCCTTGAGCTTTAATGCCTGCCGAACTGGGCCCATATTTTTGGGTTACGTAGCAACCCTTTAAATTTGGTTTCAAAGAGTGATTTTTCTTCATGCACTCTTTGGAGCACCCGTTTGAACATTCTGCAACTGTGTTCAAACGAATGCCTCAAATAGTGAATTAAAACCACTCTTGAATGAGATCCATGAATGTGAAACCAAATATTATGCACGTACGTATCATGTTGAACAGGCCTCTGGATAGGATTTAGGGTACTCTTTCACGTAAGGCCAACACTTAGCTGTCACTCTTTCAGTAAGG
Source organism: Closterium sp. Yama58-4 (assembly GCA_947470075.1). NCBI lineage: Eukaryota > Viridiplantae > Streptophyta > Zygnematophyceae > Desmidiales > Closteriaceae > Closterium > Closterium sp. Yama58-4. The sequence goes on along the minus strand of CANIUD010000875.1, from coordinate 24,680 downwards.
GTGCTTCACAGAAACTGCTCTTAAAAAGCAGGGTGCTTCACAGAAACTGCTCTTAAAAAGCAGGGTGCAGACAAATCTAAACATAGGTCAGGTACACAAAGTGTTCGTGTTGTAGTGTGTAGAGTGATCATGGTTAAGTGGAAGACCCAAGTTCGATACCCGGCGCGATATTCCGACGCGGAAATTGTGTTTTACGCGACTAATCTTAAAATCCTCTCTTAGATCGAACTCGATTTCATCAGTGTTACTACACCACATAGCTCTGAAATATCAGTGTCGTACAATCGATCATTTTTTTTTGTAAGGGTCTAAAACAAAACCAGTCTTGTCTAACGAAAAGGGTGCATCGTCAAACCCGCCCTTATAGTAAGGGTCATAAGGGTGAATCACCCTGATATCGAGAGTTGAAACCATGAACTTGTTCGACCGACCAACTCGTCGATTAGTACGGCGGCTGGTACGGCCGAGCATAATATTCTGGCTTCAACATGAACGAATGCAATTGTACAGATGAACAACAAATTTTGAATTGTGAAAGTGTACTTAGGCTGACTGGCAAAGGCAGCGTTATCATTTCATATGGATTGTAGTACATCGTTCTCGTCTTATATAAATCTACATAACAGCATACACAATGGGTGGGCGGGTGGGAAATTAGAACTACAATTTTGAAAATGAAAACGTGGGTGGGGACGAATGTCCCCACGTCCCTCTTTTGTAGGCAAAAGAGGGTGAGTAGCGCTTCGGCGCTACCTTTGCTGTGTTGGCCACGTACCCCTTTTCACAATACAAAATTTTAGAAAGTGTTACATTTCATTACACTTTCAAAAATTATCATATTGTGAAAGTGTACTTAGGCTGACTGGCAAAGGCAGCGTTATCATTTCATATGGGTCTTCTGAGGCAAGTGCAGTCGGGGCTGGCGGTGTCGTTCGATTGACAGCTGATGCGTAGCGGGCGAGGGAGCCGTCGAAGGATCCTGCAATTGCGTAGAGAGGGAGATGAGCTGATCCTGCGCGATTGTAACGTACATCTCCTTCGCGCTGTCGCTGCGCCATCGGCCCATGCGTTTGAAGAGCCGGTCAGGAACTCCGAGGCTTGCCGCCGCCGTGGCTGCGCCTTTGCGGAATGAGTGGGTTCCGATGTGCGCGACATCCAGTCCAGCTTGCCTGCCGGCCGCGAGGCACCAGTTTCTGATCGTAACGTAGGATGGTGATTTGTCGTTCGGTGTGGCTTGCGAGTTCTTCGGGAAAACCCTTATCAGCGGTCCATGTGGCACCTTTGTGAGGCCTGCGATGTGTATAAATGTGCGCGTGCACCTCACCGGGCAGTATGGGCCTGGAATTGCTGCCACTGGGATCCAGACTCCCCTCCCCTCCTGGTCCGTCTTGGAGTGCGGGATGAGCAGCCACATTGCCTTCTCCTCGAACTGTACATCATTCCATTGGAGCGAGACGAGGTCGGAGTAGCGCAAGAATGCAGAAAACATGAGAAGAGGAATCAATCCTTTCTGGTATTCCGCAGGAATTGGTGATTCGAGGAAGGGACGAGCCATGTCGTGCACTTGATGGAGAGAGATCGGCTCTTTGGTCCTTGTAGGCCGAGGGCCATGTCTCTTGGCGAACTCCCGCACTTGCAGGGTGAGTGGGCCAGCGGTAGGGGAGGTTTCGCCTGTCATGCGGTGGGCGAAGGCTACTGCCGAACACGTGAGGTTGATCGCAGAGAGAGTTGCTTTGTTGTTGAGCGCATGGATGAGATACAGCGCTAGCGTCAGGTCGGTTGCCGGTAGGAACTCGAGCTTAACTTGGGTACAGAAGGTGCGAAATCTCTGCCAATAAGGTTGGTACGTCTCGATTGTAGATGGTGCGCGAACGTGGCTAATTACGTGCATCAATTGTTGCTTTAGTTTGGCCAAAAGTCCTGAAATGACACATTGAGAAATTGTTATTAGACCGCATAGTTTACACGCAAAGCAATGATTGGGCTATGGGGCAATCCGAGACCAGAGAATGCAGCTGTGTGTGAACCTGCCCGAAGGCATTGGCTGCCTTGGGCAAGGGAAAGGTGCTCTACTACTGCCGGAGCCCACGATTGAGTGGACGGCTGGAGAAGCGGCCACCATGACGCTCCGGTCCACTGTGGAACGACGAGCGTGAGTTCTGTCTGCGTCAGTTCCGCATGGCGGAGTGTAGCGGGAATTAAGTGTGGAGGCGGGAAGGCAAAGCATCGCTCGCCTGTCCACGAGATGGAAAATGCGTCGACGGCGAACGCGTCGGGGTGCGGTATCTTAGAGCAGAAGCGCTGAACGTGATTGTTCCGAACGTTAGCAAAGAGATCAATTGTGTGAGGCCCCCAGCGTCGTTCCAAGAGGCGAAACCAAGGTGCGTGTAGGGAGTAGTCGTCAAAATCTTGCATCTTGGATAGGTCATCCGCATGGGCGTTGAGCTCTCTCGGAATCCATTCGATCGCGAGGCGTGTTGTGTTGCCGAGGCAGAACTGGATGATCGCTTGGCATGTCAACGTAAGATCCGCCTGACGGGATCCCCCTTTGCGCAAGATAAACATGACTGCCTGGTTGTCTACCCGGACGAGGACGTGAGCACCCACGATTTGGGTTGCGAACGTCCGCAGTGCCCAGAGCACTCCCTCGAGCTCTCGCCGCGTACTAGATGTGGGGAGAAGCCCTTGTGGCATGCACTCGCTTGCCTCGCATGATGTACTTGGGAACTTGGCCAGAGTGGCACCCCAGCTGTGTGCGCTTGCGTCGACGTGTATCACGGCATCAAAACGCTGACTCTGGTGGAATGGGGCGCCATTGAAACGATCGAAGTGCATTGTCCAAAACAGCAGCTCCTCGGTCGCTCCTGGTGACAATAAAACCTTTGAGTTCCATGACCATGCGGAGTCGATCAAGTGCAGAAGCTCATGGCTGAAGGCACGCGCCGTCGTGCCCAGCGCGAGCGACATGGAGCTGAGAAATCCAGTGATCCGGGCTATCTTGCGAATCGGCACTTGGCGACCCGATTGCCCTTTTTTTATAAGTAGGTGGAGCTCCTGCAGTAGTTGTTCGCGCCGATCCTTTCCGACAATGAACATCCCTCGTTCCGTGTCAAGCTCCATCCCCAAAAAGCGCAAGTGGTGTGCGGGATGCAGGTGTGATTTCTTAGAATTTATCACGAATCCTGCCGCCTTCAGGTCGTAGAGAACTTCGATGCACGTCGAACGGGCTAGCGCCTCGGAGTCGCAGAGGAATAGTAGATCGTCCACGTATGGTATTACGCGCACTCCGCGCGCGCGCCATCTCTTGGCTAGTTGCTTAATAAGCTGGGTGAAGACGAACGGGGCTGTTGCCAGGCCGAAAGGTAAGGATGTGAAGCAATAGAAATTTCCGCCCAATTGAAAGCCCAAAAACTTCCAGCACGATGGGTGGATTTCGACGTGGTGGTAGCCTGACTTGAGATCGATTGTGAACATCCAGTCGTTTGGGCGAATGATTTCCGCGACCCGACTCAAGCCTTCGTACTTGAACTTGGGAACTTGGAGGTGAGCGTTGACCTTCCGCAGGTCAAGGATGAGCCGACATTTGTCTCGTTGCTCCACAACATTGAGCGGGCTGATGCACGTAAGTGCGGCTTTCGACGAGACATGCATCGCGGCGCCTGACGCGATGAGGTCGCTGACCGCGTCTTGGGTGAATGCCATGTGTGCTTGGACGCCTGCGTGATTGGGCGCTTCGAAGGGGAGAGGCTCCGCGCCCTTCCATGGTAGCCAGTACCCTCTGGCAATGATGGAAAGGATAAGACTGCTGTCGCACCATGACAGCCACCAATGGAGGCTATTGCGCAATCGCATGCGCATGATGGACACCATGTTGTCCGTTATTGCGTCCTCGTATGGGTCCCAATGAGCACTCCGCCACTCGCCTTCCACTTCTGCAATTAATGGGCAACCGAGGTTGTGTGGGGGGGGGGGACCAGGACCAAGGTCGATTAGGCGCGAGATAATACGGCACGCTTTGTGGGGCAAACTATGTCGCTTGTCTTCTACCGCCGTCGCGCCTCCCCACACTCCTTGGGTTGTTTTGTTTTGTTTTGTTTTTTTTCAACACTTCGCTTGAGCAACCCTCAGCTTTGACACTCTTGCATTTTTTTTTTTTTTTTGGATTGCCTTGCAACGAGATTGGCGCATTTGCGTCACTAGGTCCCACGACCTTGTTTATCACGATGTCTTCGTGACGGTCTCTCTCTCTCTCTCTCTCTCTCTCTCTCTCTCTCTCTCTCTCTCTCTCTCTCTCTCTCTCTCTCTCTCTCTCTCTCTCTCTCTCTCTCTCTCCCCTTCTTCTTTGTTTTTCTCTTGGTCCTTGCTTTGTCATTCACCCCTGGCCAATCCTTCCTCCATGGCTGCCTTCCTCAAGAGGGGGCTGGATTTTTGATTGGTTGTGCCATTTGTCTTCTCTCCTCATGTTGTCTCCCTTTCTCTCTCTCCATTGTTTTTTTTTTTTTTTTTTTTTTTTGGTCCAATAACAAAATTCTTTTATTAATCCACACAAAGGCATACAAGCCTAGGCCTACACAATAACCAGCCCCTACGGCTGCCATCTTGCCCTGGCCCCCATGGCCTATACTACGTTCCAAGGCTCCTAACCAGCCTACGCACCACCGGTGCATCCACCTACGCCCCCCGGCATAGTGGCAAGGGGCGCCGCCCCATGGGTCCTCTCACACCACGGGTGTGGGACCTTGTGCGCCACGCCCTCCCATAGGGCAATTGTTTGCCATATGGCCGGGCTGGCCGCAACGGAAACACACCCCCTTGAAGCGGGGCTCGTGGCAGCCCGCGGGTGGCATGCCCTTGCTTTCCGGTTCACCGTCTCGAGGGGGAAGGCGGCCTCCGCGGGCGAAGCCGGTACGTGCACGCTTGAGGGCCGCCACGTCGGCTACCGCGAGCTTGTAAGAGCGGGACGTGAGCACGCTCTTGGCTTGGTACAGCTGGAACCGATCCGCCGCTTCGAAACCGGCCTCATCCGCCACCAAGAGCACCTCGAAGCGTTTGTTGATCAACGTTTCGATTTGCTCCACGTTGGAGAGCGCGCCCTCGACGTCGCCGTTTTGGAGCTTGAACTCGACGTGCCTCAGGTGAGCTTGAATTGCGGAGAACACCTCCGCCTGGTCACGCACTCCCTTGCGCATGAAGGTAGTAGCTGCGGGTGTAGGGTTAAGGGGGGGAAGGGGAGGTGCGGGTGCGAGAATGCGACGACGAGCAAGGTTGTCGGGGGCCTCACCGTCTTCATTTTCCGAGTCGTCGCTGTCGTCGGGGATACGGGCTTGGTGTTGAGTTGTAATGTGTTATTTATATGTGGGTAGGCTGTAGTGGGGTAGCCAATACAGGGTACAAACCCAACTAGGGTTAGCTACTTGTACCCAACTGTTTCTTTCAATGCATCATTCTTGCCTAGTCCTGTTGACATGGTATTCAGAGCAGGAGGTCCCTAGGACCTACCGACCGTTTTTTAGGGCCCACCACCGCTCGCATGCGGTTACCACGCTACCCCGTGCCCTAGCCTCGTAGCGCCCTCGTGCGCCCTCGTTAGCGCCCTCGCGCGCCCTCGTTAGCGCCCTCGCGCGCCCTCGTTAGCGCCCTCGCGCGCCCCTCGTTAGCGCCCTCGCGCGCCTCTCGTTAGCGCCCTCGTTAGCGCCCCTCGTTAGCGCCCTCGCCCGCCGCGCTGCCCGCCGCGCTGCCCGCCAGTAGCGCCGCCCATCCGCCGCGCTACCCGCTCGCGCTGCCCGCTCGCAGCGTCGCCCGCCCGCCGCGCTGCCCGCTCGCAGCGTCGCCCGCCCGCCGCGCTGCCCGCTTGCAACGCCGCCTGCCCACCGCGCTGCCAGCTTTGTAAGCAGCCCGCCCGCCGCGCTGCCCGCTCGCAGCGTCGCCCGCCCGCCGCGCTCCCCACCGAGCTACCTACCTGCAGCGCTGCGGCAGCTTCCTTTGCTCAGTCGCGCTGTCGCTATGGCTTCCATCCGCGTGCTGTCGTTCGATGCTGAGGGCCGCCCTGTGCAGTTCACCACTTGGCTAGATGACCTGCAGCTGTTCCTCCTGAGCGATAGCAAGGAGCATGTGTCGCTCTATGATTACGCGTCTGGTGCTGCGCCTGCCCCTCCTGCCACAGCTGAGCTTAGTGTTCGTTCCCACTGGCAGACTCGTGACGCAGCTGCTCGCCTAGCCATTCGCAGTCACCTGCCGTTAGCTGAGCTCGAACATTTTGGCGACTGCAAATCCGCTAAGGCCCTGTACGACGCTGTCGTTGCTCGCTACTCCTCGCCTGCCACAGCCGAGCTTAGCCGTCTCATGCTGCCTTACCTGTTCCCTGACCTGTCCACCTTTGCTACAGTCGCCGATCTTATCACCCACCTTCGCACTAGTGATGCTCGCCTGCGTGCCGCCCTTCCCACCGAGTTCTGCGCTAAGAACCCCCCTCCACTGTACTGGACACTCCACTTCATAGTCACCCGTCTCCCTGACACCCTCAGCTCAGTTTGAGACCATTTCCTTGCTCGCTGTCCCACTGAGCTCACAGTCGCCCTCCTCGAGGAGCAGCTGCTAGCGGCCGAGAAGAGCATTGTAGCTGTCGGTGCTGCTCGTGGCGCTCCTCGCACCCCCATCTTTGAGGGGTGTTCTCCCTCTCCCCTCGCTCCCTCCTACGCTACTGCTGCTGCTGTTGACTTCCTTGGTGCTGAGTCTGCTGGCGCTGCTTCTGCTCCTGGTGGGAGGCGCCGCACCGGCAAGGGCAAGGGGGGCAAGGGTGGCGGGGGTGGCGCTGGGGGGGGAGGAGGTGGGGGAGGTGGGGGGGGAGGCGGTGCTGGAGGGAGCGGTGGCGGGAGTGCTGGTGGGAGTGGGGTCGGCACCGGAGGCGGGGGCGGCGAAGGGAGCAGTGGCGGTGGTGGCGGCGGCGGCGGTGGCGGCAGTGGCGGTGGCGGCGGTGGCGGTCGGAGCGGAGGTAGTGGTGGCGGCGGAGGTCGGAGTGGAGGCACTGGCTCGGGCCAGAGCTCCCAGCAGCAGCAGCGTCCCCAGACGACCCAGCAGCTTCGTGAGTGGCTTGCTCAGCGTGGGACGTCGGGGGGCAGTGTCCGCTGTTCCTATGTCATTCGCACAGGTGACCGCAAGGGACAGACGTGTGGGAGGTTCCACACCCCGTACCGCTGCTTCTCCCGCCTTGACGACGCTTGGCGTGAGGAGATGGGCGAGGATGTTGAGCGCCCCCGCTGGGCGGAGCTGATGAGGGCTGGTGTTGATATCACTATGATGCTATTATTGCTGCCATGTATGCATTGACTGTTAGTGCCGAGGGAGACTGTTACTTGTGTGTGCCGCCTGACCCAGGTATAGAGCCCGCTGCCCTAGGTACTAGTGAGTCTGCTCTCTCTGGTCTGGTGCCCTCTGTGGCTGCTCCCTCCGGTACTGTCCCTGCTGCTTGTGAGTCTGCTCTCTCAGGTACAGCACCCACAGAGACTGCTCTCTCAGGTACTGCACCGGCTGAGGCCTGTCACACCTTCACCCTTGACTCAGGTGCTTCCCGCTGTTTCTTTCGTGACCGTACTGAGCTCACACCGCTTCCGGTCCCAGTCTCCTTGGCTGACCCCTCTGGGGGCCCAGTCCTTGCACGGTCCACCACTGTGCTCCCGTGTCCAGCGGTTCCGTCTGGCTCGTTGTCGGGTTTCCACCTCCCCTCGTTCTCGACGAACCTGGTGAGCAACGCTGTCATCCAGGATCAGTGGGTTGACACCTTTACCCCTGGAGGACAGCGTGTGGCGATCCTCACGTGCTCCAGGACCGGCCGTCACCTGGCTACGTTCACTCGTCAGCCGGGGTCGAGTCTCTACACACTGACCACTGCGTCTCCTCAGGTCGCTGCTGTCGGTCAGGTGTCTGCGTCAGGTCTGGTAGCCCACGCCTGTGAGTGTCGTTCCCTGTCGCACCAGACTCTTCTCTGGCACCACCGCCTGGGTCACCCCTCCTTGCCACGCCTTCGTGGCATGCACCGTCGCCACCTTGTGTCTGGTCTTCCCAGGTCCCTCCCTCCCCTCCCTGCCTCGCCTGCGCCGCCTTGCCTTCCTTGCGTCGAGGGGCGGCAGCGCGCCGCTCCTCACTCCTCCTCGTTCCCCCCGACAGAGGCTCCTCTGCAGACCCTCCACCTGGACGTGTGGGGCCCAGCCCGCGTTCGTGGTCAGGGCGGTGAGCGGTACTTTTTGCTGGTTGTCGACGACTACTCGCGTTACACCACGGTCTTCCCCTTGCGCGCCAAGGGTGAGGTCCCTGCTGTTCTGATCCCTTGGATCCGCACAGTTCGTCTCCAGCTCCGCCGCCGTTTCCGGACGGATCTTCCTGTCCTGCGTCTGCACTCTGACAGAGGTGGTGAGTTTTCCTCCGACCTCTTGAGGACCTTCTGTCAGGCGGAGGGCATCGAGCAGACCTTCACGCTTCCGGACTCCCCACAGCAGAATGGGGTTGCTGAGCGCCGCATTGGCCTGGTCATGGAGGTCGCTCGTACCTCCTTGGTCCACGCGGCAGCTCCCCATTTTCTGTGGCCGTTTGCTGTCCGGTACGCCGCGCATCAGCTCAACCTCTGGCCCCGTGTCTCCTTGCCGGAGACCTCGCCCACACTGCGTTGGACGGGGGAGGTTGGCGATGCGTCGCGCTTCCGGGTGTGGGGTGCTCGTGCCCTTGTCCGCGATACGTCTGCGGACAAGCTCTCCTCCCGCACGCTTCCCTGTGTCTTCCTTGGCTTTGTCCCTGACGCGCCTGGCTGGCAGTTTTACCACCCCACCTCGCGCCGGGTCTTCGCCTCTCAGGACGTCACCTTTGACGAGTCGGTTCCTTTTTACCGTCTCTTCCCCTACCGCACTGCCCCCCTCCCTCCCCCGCCGCTTTTCCTTGCTCCTGGTCCCCCTCCGGTAGACCCCCTTCCCCCTCAGGGTCCTGCTCCTTCAGGTGTCTCTCAGGTAGACCCTCCTCCCGTCGCTGAGCCTGTCGAGGTCACAGGTGACTCAGGTGCTGCTGCAGGTGGTGCTGCTGGGAGTGCTGAGCCTGGGGGTGCTGAGCCAGCAGGTGCTGGGCCTGGGAGTGCTGGGACTGCGGGTGCTGGAGCTGAGGGTACTGTGCCTGAGAGTTCGGCGCCTGGGGGTGCTGAGCCTGGGGGTGCTGCGACTGGGGGTGCTGAGCCTGCGTGTGCGGAGTCTGGGGGTGCTGAGCCTGGGGGTGCTGCGCCTGCGGGTACTGAGCCTGGGGGTGCTGCTACTGAGCCTACGGAGCCTCGGGTTGCTGCGTCTGGGGGTGCTCCGGTTCGGGGTGCTGAGCAGTCTCTCACACCGCAGCAGCTTCGTGACTGGTACGTCCGGCGCTTTCGCCGTCCTAGTGGCTCTGCTGGAGTTGGGGGTGCTGGAGCTGCTCGTCCTGGGGGTGCTCGTACTGGGGGTACTGGAGCTGCCGGGACTGGTTGTTCTGGGAGCACTACGACTGGAGCTGCTGGAGCTGGGGACTCTGGAGCTGGCGGTGCTAGCGGAGTTGGAGCTGCCGGCTCTGGGGGTGCTCTTCCTGGCGGTACTGGAGCTGCTGGAGCTGACGACGCTGGAGCTGACGGTTCTGGACACGGTGGTCCTGCTGGTTCTGGAGGTGCTGGCGAGGGGAGGTCTGACGCTGCTGGGGCCTCTGGTGCTGACGTCGCCGACTCGGGGGGTGCTGCGGCGGAGGGTGCTGGTCCTGGTGCTTCTGGTGCTGCGGGTACTGGAGGTGCTGGCGGAGCTCTGCCGTCTCGCCTGTTCTTCGCTCCTCCGTCGCCGTCGGCTTTGCCGCCGCCTGACACGGTGCTTCGCCAGGTTCTTTCCCTCCCGTCTTCCACTGGCCTTCCCCTCCAGCCTGGCTCCCCCCTCCCTGCTCCTGTGCCTTACACTGCGCAGCCGGACTCGCTTACGGAGCGTCGCGAGCCTGCGTCTCGTCCTGCCTCGCCTGTTCGCGCTGCTCGCGCTGCTCGCACTGCGCGCACTGGTCCCACTGGTCGTCGTGTCGCGCGTCCGCGTCCTCCTCCTGTTCCTGGCACGCATATTATGGCCCTTCGTCCTTCCACTGGTCCACAGCGTGTCCCCCTACCGTCTCCTCCTGCGTCTTCTCTTCCTGACGTTCCCGACCCTGAGTCTGACAGTGTTCGTGCTGCCCACCCTACTGTTACGCGTCTTCTCGCCACTGTTGTCACTGACCCGTCGTTTGAGTCTGCTGCTGCGTCTGCCCTGGTCGCTGAGCTTGTCGACTTTGCTGCTGCCTGTCGTCTAGACTACGCCGCCAGTCTTGTTGCTGGGTCTGAGTCTGTCTGTCCTCCGTCCGTCGGGGGTGAGTGTGCTCTTGGCACGGACGTCCTTGAGGACAGGCAGGAGGACTTTGACTCTCTTGCAGCTGCTGTACCTCATCTCGTGGCCTGGTTGCTTGCCCCTGAGGGAGACCCGGATGCACTAGACATCCCCACTCCGCGCTCTTACGCAGAGGCGATCTCGGGTCCCTACTCCTCTCAGTGGCAGACAGTCATGGACGCAGAGATGGCATCCTGGAAGTCCACAGGCACCTACGTCGACGAGGTTCCCCCTCCTGGGGCGAACATCGTCGATGGCATGTGGATTTTCAGGGTGAAGCGGCCGCCAGGTTCTCCACCTGTCTTCAAGGCTCGTTACGTTGCTAGAGGCTTCAGTCAGCGTCAGGGGGTTGACTTCTTCCAGACCTTCTCCCCCACCCCGAAGATGACCACTCTTCGGGTTCTGCTGCACGTTGCTGCTCAGCGTGACTACGAGCTTCACTCTCTTGACTTCAGCACAGCGTTCCTGCAGGGCAGCCTGCACGAGGAGATCTGGCTGCGCCGCCCACCTGGCTTTACTGGGTCGTTTCCTCCTGGTACCCAATGGAGCCTCCGCCGGCCAGTCTACGGTCTCCGCTAGGCGCCACGTGAGTGGCACGACACACTGAGGACTACACTTGCAGCTCTTGGGTTCGCGCCGTCTACTGCTGACCCGTCGTTGTTTCTGCGCACAGACACGTCGCTACCGCCGTTCTACATTCTCGTGTACGTCGACGACTTGGTCTTTGCTACTGCTGACACTGAGGCACTCGCTCGTGTGAAGTCGGAGCTGCAGAAGAGGCACACCTGCACTGACCTGGGTGAGCTGCGTAGCTACCTTGGCTTGCAGATCACCCGGGACAGAGCACGCCGCACCATTACCCTGACTCAATCACACATGGTGCAGCAGGTCCTTCAGCGCTTCGGCTTCCAGTTCTCCTCACCACAGGCCACACCTCTGGCTATTAGCCACTCGCTCTCAGCTCCACCTTCGGACGAGTCCGTAGAGCCGAGTGGCCCGTACCCAGAGCTTGTAGGCTGCCTCATGTACCTGATGACTTGCACGCGACCTGACCTCGCGTACCCTCTTAGCATCCTTGCTCGTTACGTTGCGCCTGGGAGACACAGGCGAGAGCACTGGGAGGCTGCTAAGAGGGTGCTGCGTTACTTGTGCAGCACATCAGGCATGGGGCTGGTACTTGGAGGACGCGACAGAGTTGTCCTCACTGGTCACTCGGACGCTTCTTGGGTGGACGACCTGGCTATGCAGCGGTCGTCACAGGGTTACACCTTCAGCCTTGGCTCAGGTTCTGTCTCGTGGCGGTCCACCCGCTCTTCTTCTGTTCTCGGCTCTAGTTGTGAGGCTGAGATCTACGCCACGGCCATGGCTGCACAGGAGTTACGCTGGCTCACCTACCTGCTGACTGACTTGGGAGAGCGGCCTAGTTCTCCTCCAGTTCTGTACGGTGACAACAAGGCGGCCCTTGCCTTGTGTCAGGAGCACAGACTGGAGCACAGGACGAAGCACATTGCTCTTCGTTACTTTCTTGCTCGAGAGCTTCAGCAGCGCGGTCAGCTTCGGCTTGTGTATGTGGACTCGAAGGCCAACACTGCTGATATCTTCACCAAGGCGCTCCCGCCTAGTGATCATCAGCGGCACTGTACTTCTTTAGGCCTTGTGTCCACGTTTCCTCATTTGCTTACTGCTTGACTTTCTTTGTACTGTACTTTATATATGTCTTGCTGTTTGTCCTGTTCTATATCTAGCATTGCATGTGAACTGGCCTTGTGGCCTTTGCTTGTGCTCGGAGTGTGGTGACGTTGTGATCCACCCTGGGCTTGTTTTGCTTTGCTGGACTGGTCTTGTGACCCTTTGCTCTCCCCCACTTTGCCTATGGGGGTGTGTTAAGTTGTAATGTGTTATTTATATGTGGGTAGGCTGTAGTGGGGTAGCCAATACAGGGTACAAACCCAACTAGGGTTAGCTACTTGTACCCAACTGTTTCTTTCAATGCATCATTCTTGCCTAGTCCTGTTGATACGGGCTTGGGTTGGTGCCGGAGCCGGGGCGGGAGCAGGAGCAGCGTTGTTGGTGCGAGCGATTTTGGTGGAGCGGGGGGCTGCGACGTTTTCCTTCTGCTTTTCGATTTTAGCGGAAGCGGAAATTTCTTCCGTTGATGTAGCTGCAGTCGATGGAGCGTGCTGCTGCAATAACGAGAGCAGCGCCTGCAGCTGCTGCGCAGTCAAAAGGGGGGGTGCGTTGACCGGGGTGACGTCAGCGGAGGGTGCCGCGCGCTGGCGTTTCTGGGTCGTGGGCCCGGATGGACCCGCGTCAGCGCCGGTCAAGACGGCCGCCGCGTCAGCGGCGGTCGTCGTCTTCTGCGCAGCACGCGCGTGCCTGCCAGGCACGCGCTCTTCAGCAGCAGCCACGCGCGACTGTACAACAGTCGCGCGTTCCTCAGGGGGGGTCCGAAGGGTGCCTCCGAGCAGGAGGTCGACCGCCGAGGGTCCCTCGCTTGAAATTTCTTCGGCGGGACGTTTTCCGCCGCGACGATCCGTTGTCCCGGCCGGAGTCGAGGTTTCCGCCGCGTTACCGGGGCTAGAAATATTCGAGTTGTCGCGATTAAGTGCCGGGTTGACTGGAGCCATCGCTGCGAGGTTGCGCTTAAGGATGTCGTTAAGAAGCGTTGACGGGGCAGTGAAGCGCGGAAGCGATAGAGTCTTCGCCAGTGTGGACGAGAACGAAATTAGAACTACAATTTTGAAAATGAAAACGTGGGTGGGGACGAATGTCCCCACGTCCCTCTTTTGTAGGCAAAAGAGGGTGAGTAGCGCTTCGGCGCTACCTTTGCTGTGTTGGCCACGTACCCCTTTTCACAATACAAAATTTTAGAAAGTGTTACATTTCATTACACTTTCAAAAATTATCATAATGTGGGTGGAGTGGATGCTTCAAAATGATTGTTAAAATGCATCATGTAACAACAGAGGTTGATGGGGTCGTTGAAACAGCGAAAACACGCTGCCCCAAAGACGATTAACAACCTCTAATTGCATACATGACACATACTAACACCACACTTTGAAACACACATCCCACAAACAAGAATGCAAACGCACGTAAAAACAAAAAAAAGGTACAACCCATCTAACCAAACGCATAGAAATGCAACCCCACAGTGAAACAAACACGAGAAAACAAGAACACACTCTCGCAGAAACACACCCGCACAGCACACACATACACACACAAAAAGGATTGGGAGCAGACAAGCATAACAAAGAGTTGCAATAAGCTAATTATGTATCAATCACTACTACATTGTCCCCAGTTCCTCCCCCTTTCCGCCTGCCTTCCTCTCCCTCCGCCATCAAAACCTCCTTCCACCCTTTTCCACATTGTCTTCTCTCTCGGATTCCCCTCCCTGCTCCCCACAACGCGTCTCGCACACCTTGCAAAACAAACAGGTCAAGTAGAAAACGAATCGTAGTCGGAAAACGGAGTGAATTTCAGTGACGAGCATGCACTTGATTGTGAAATAGAACTTGAAAAGCAAGTATGGGTTGAAATATGATAAGTACAAAAGGAAACCGAATTTGACGACTCACAAGCGTGGTTTGAGGCATAGATCCCCTTGGGTCAAGCACACCATGCTGGTGGCTCCAGCGAGAAAGGTGCATTGGTGCAACGAGATGGGCATCGCCATGCTACAAGGCGCTAGAGAGTTGCAGCAAGGCACCGGCAGAGGAGCAAGCGGGCTGCCGTAGCAACGCGTGAGCTCACTGCAGCAAGGCGTGAGCTCACTGCAGCAACGCGTGAGCTCATTGCAGCAAGGCGTGAGCTCACTGCAGCAAGGCGTGAGCTCACTGCAGCAAGGCGTGAGCTCACTGCAGCAAGGCGTGAGCTCACTGCAGCAACGCGTGAGCTCACTGCAGCAACGCGTGAGCTCACTGCAGCAACGCGTGAGCTCACTGCAGCAACGCGTGAGCTCACTGCAGCAACGCGTGAGCTCACTGCAGCAACGCGTGAGCTCACTGCAGCAACGCGTGAGCTCACTGCAGCAAGGCGTGAGCTCACTGCAGCAACGGGTGAGCTCACTGCAGCCTAAGTTGGGCTCTTACGGTTTTCCAGGCAGCGTAAACGTAAATTTCGCGAAATGTTACGATTTCGATTTCGTACGTTAAGTTACGCGTAAGTCTGACGCGGGCAGCGGAAAAAAAAAATTTCGCGGCCCGTTTTTTTTTCATCCTCGATTATGGCTTACGATAGAAGCAAGAACAGTTAATCCGAGCCTTCTGCAATAGCGAACTAAGTAGAAACGCAGCGCCTTTAAAGTCCCTAACGCGATCTGAATCTGTGACGTCTTGGTGGTAGACTACTATGTGAAGATATCGAGCCACTAGGTTTAGATCGATTAGGTCGAGAGAGTTTTGTAGGCTGTAAGGGAGTCAAGACGTTGTGCTAGGGAGGAGGGTGTGAGTGGTGGTTTGTTGGGCTCGGAATTAGGACGCGCGCTTTGCGAAATTCTCTAGGGAGATTCGTCGGCTATGTGAGTGGCGTACGTGCGTGGCGAAATTTGTAGGTGTGGATGTTGGCGAAATCCAATCTAGGGTTCGCGACTGCCACAATTCTGTTCGGCTGTTTGGTGAAAACGAAAAAAAATGTAACAGCGAATCCAACCAACCCTAGGTCTTAGCGAATCAGCAAAGCCAGAAATATTACGTGACCCCACTTTTGTCGAAACTGGATCTGAATCCAGAATCCAGATCCAGATTCCGTAAGTAGAGCAGAACTTCGTATTCAGCGACTACTTAGCTCTAGTTCCTCGATCTCCGTAACCTATGGCTTCACCTGCTAATCTTAACGAGCACCCCGTTTGGAAGCATTTTAGATTACCAGATGGGGCTCCATCAGATTCGGCGGAAAGGCAATGCAAGTTTTGCAATCATTCGTGGTCCCTTAACGTTACTCGTGCGCAGGCTCATATCCTAGGTAATAGCAAGGACATTAGAGCATGCAAGAAAGTGTCAGCAGAGGCTAAGGCTGAAGTGCGTAAAGCGGCATCAGCCAAGTCTAGTGAGCAGGAAGCTAAGCGGATCGCCTCGAAGCGCACGATGGACGCGTTTAGCAAGGAGACAACCAGGATCGTTGCTAGCTCTAGCACACCAAGCAAGCGCCCGGCAAATCAGAAAACGTTGCTCGAATGTCGGCCTACAGGTGCAAATCTCGCAAGCGCGCAGGAGGCGGTTGCAACGTTTTTCCACGTTTGCCGCATTGCCCCCAATGTAGCGGAGCACCCCGCTTTCAAGTCTATGTTAAGGAAAGTGGCTGCAGCTGGTCCTGGATTTCCAACACCTACTCGGAAGCTGATCATGGGCCGGCTCTTGCAAGATTGCAAGGATCCCACGGACGACGCGTTGAAACCGATTAAGGACTCGTGGAGCGACATTGGTGTGAGCATTGCTACTGACGGATGGACAGATATCTCTAGCCGCCCACAGATGAACTTCCTAGCAGTGAACACGAAGGGAGCTGTCTTCTTGTTCGGCGTTGATTGCGGTACAAAGAAGAAGAGCGGCGAGTACATTGCCGAACACCTCAAGAGAGCCATCGGCATGGTTGGAGCAGAGAATGTGGTGGGGCTGCTAATGGATGGCGCAAGCAACAACATTAGCGCAGCCAACATCGTGAAGGCGGAATTTCCTAAGGTGGAATACATCCGTTGCGCGGCTCACATCCTCAACAATCTGATGAAAGACATTGGGGGGCGCAAATGGGCTGCCAAAATCATTGGCAAGGTGCAAGACCTGATTTCGGTTTTGAAGAAGGCACATTGGATCACCGGCTACTTCCGTGAGAAAAAATCTCTCATGCTGCTTAAGCCCGCGGGCACACGCTTTGGAACAAACTATGTAGCGCTGCAACGTTTGCTGGATGTGCATCCTGTACTTGACCAAATGGTGCTAACCACAGGGTGGGCTGCCCAGGCACATGGGAAGAAGCGGATGGTTGCGGCACGCGGCGTGATTAGGGATGATGTTTTTTGGGAGGGGGTGGAGAGGGTGGTACGTGTCTTGAAGCCGATTTACATGCTCTTGAGGGCGGTTGATGGAAATCAGGAGGTTATGGGGAAGATGTATGACATGATGCTGGATTTAGAGGAGAGCATGAAGACGGCTTGCAGCTGCCTGAGGAGCAAGGAGAGCAAGTGGATTTTGGGGGCCGTGCGGCGTCACTGGAATAAGAACATCAACTGCGCCTTATATGTGGTGGGTCGGATTTTGTATCCACCGAATCAATACGAGAAGATCTTCGGCAGGGACATTGAGTGCACTAGGATCTTCAAGCAGTTCATAAGGGATTACTATAAGGGGGAGTATGTGGTGGATAAGGATGGCACGAAGTTTCCAATGGCGACCATTGTTGAGAGGGAGATTCTTATTTATGTGAAAGGAGAAGGGGCCATTGGTGAGCCGAAGGCAAGGGCAGATCTCGAGCTCGTGAAGGTGGGCAAGTTGGACCCCGCTCATTGGTGGGAGTTTAGTGGGGAGCAGCAGTGCCCCAACCTTGCTAAACTGGCTTGCAAGGTTCTCAAGCAGTGTGTTTCTGCTTCCGCGTGTGAAACCAATTGGGGGGTTTGGGAATCTATCCACACCGCGCGGCGAAACCGCCTAGGACCCAAGCGCCTCGAGGACCTTGTCTACGTGACACACAATTACAACACAGTATGTAAGGTGCATGAGGAGCATGAGAAGCGGTTCTTCAAGGCTGGCCACGAATCCGTTCAGATTGAGGAGCAGCAGCAAGATCCGTATGGACCGCTCGACGATGACGACATCTCCGATGATGCTTGCATGGAAGATGAAGAGGAAGAAGAGGAGGCGGATAAGGAGGAGGAAAAAAAGGAGGAGGATGGAGGAGGAGGGGGGGGAGGAGGAGGAGGAGGAGGAGGAGGAGGAGGAGGAGGAGGAGGAGGGAGGAGGAGGAGGAGGAGGAGGAGGAGGAGGAGGAGGAGGAGGAGGAGGAGGAGGAGGAGGAGGATGAGGAGGAGGAGGAGAGGAGGAGGAGGAAGGAGGAGGAGGGAGGACGCGGAGGAGGAGGGGGGGGAGGAGGAGGAGGAGGAGGGAGGAGGAGGAGGAGGAGGAGGAGGAGGAAGAGGAAGGATGAGATGAGTAGGGGATTAGAGAGAGAGGGTGGATTAGGAGCAGTAGGGCGGAGGACAACCGGGTCGGCGGGAGAGATAGGGGGATTATATTATATGTTTTCCAAGTTTCCATTATTTACCTTCCTCCACTATTGACATATAGATACGACATGGATCTCTTGAGTATTCTGGTAGTTTTTTTTCCCTCGGGCAGCCCAAAAAAGTTTTCAGCTGACCGGAACCGTAAGGCCGATTCAGGGCTACCGTTCGTAAACGTAAAAATCGTCGTAAACGCCCGAAAACGTAAGGCCCCGTAAACGTAAAATCCAACTTAGACTGCAGCAAGGCGTGAGCTCACTGCAGCAACGCGTGAGCTCACTGCAGCAACGCGTGAGCTCACTGCAGCAAGGCGTGAGCTCACTGCAGCAAGGCGTGAGCTCACTGCAGCAACGCGTGAGCTCACTGCAGCAACGCGTGAGCTCACTGCAGCAACGCGTGAGCTCACTGCAGCAACGCGTGAGCTCACTGCAGCAACGCGTGAGCTCACTGCAGCAACGCGTGAGCTCACTGCAGCAACGCGTGAGCTCACTGCAGCAACGCGTGAGCTCACTGCAGCAACGCGTGAGCTCACTGCAGCAACGCGTGAGCTCACTGCAGCAACGCGTGAGCGTGCGCAACGATTTGACAGCGCAGCGCACTGCCGCAACAAGGCTGCCGCAGGAATTTGCCAGCGCCGCAAAAAAGGCAGCAGCGCACAAGCCGCCAGCACGCAACAACGTGCCAGCGAGCTGCGAGGGCACCTGCAAGGCGCCAAACATAAGGCGCCAGCGCGTAAGGCGCCAGCGCGTTTGGCGCCAACGCAGCAAACGCCAGCGCGCTAGGCGCTAGCGCGTTAGGCGCCAGCGCTCTAGGCGCCTGCGGATTAGGCGCCAGCGCGCTAGGCGCCAGCGCGTTTGGCGCCAGCGCGCTAGGCGCCAGCGCGCTAGGCGCCAGCGCGCTAGGAACCAGCGTGCTATGCGCCAGCGCGCTATGCGCCAGCGCGCTAGGCGCTAGCGCGTTAGGCGCTAGCGCGTTAGGCACAAGCGCGTTAGGTGCCAGCACGTTTGGCGCCAGCCCGTTAGGCGCTAGCGCGCTATGCGCCAGCGCGCTATGCGCCTGCGTGCTCGCTCCCGTGCGCACACACTCCCTCACACACCCTCTCTCCCCTTCTTAAAATGGAGGCACAATGGTAAGAGGAGACCAATCGGCATTGAGAACTTACGAGGAAAGTGGAAAAAATAGGACATTTCGGAGAGAGAAGGAAAAACGCACCTGACACAACCGTGCCTAAGAAAACAACGCGTGGTCGTGCAGCAAGCCACCAAACGTGACGGCGGGAACGGAGGGAAAGACGAGGGAGGTGAGGAGAGGCGACGGCGGGGAGTGAGGGAGAGGTGACGGGAAGGTGGTTCTAAAAACGCTATAGGAAGGAAATGGCGACGGGTTGTGAAGGTACAGCATTTGGGGTGGGAAGGAAAGGGGAGATGAGAGTCGAGCAGGTGGTTGAATTCAAGAAACGGGAATCGCAAGGGAGTAGACAGTGCGGTTGGTTTCTTGGGTTTGGTTGGGTATGTGTAGCGCAGGCAAGAAATTCTATGCCAACGAGGCACGAACCAGTTTTTGGGTTGCGTAGCAACCCTTTATATTTGGTTTCACATTTTGGGGATATCATTTCAAGAGTGATTTTTAAGCACTCTTTGAAGCACCCGTTAGAACAACGGTTTAATACCGTGTTCAATAGAATGCCTCAAATAGTGGATACATCACCCTTGATTAAGATATCCTAAATGTGAAACCAAATACACATGTTAAAGCCATGATTTTGTTCCGACCGTCCCAGCTCGTCGATTAATACGGCGGATGGTACGATCGAACATGGCATCAACATGAATAAACACAACTGTGTTAATGAACAATGTACGGTATGAAGCGTAGTGTGAATGCTTCAAGGTGAATGTTAAAATGTATCAATGCAGCAACAGAGATTGATGGGGTCGTTGAAACAGCGAAGACACGCTGCCCCAACGACGATGACAACCCCTAATTGCATACACGATGCATTGTAACACCACGCCTTGAAACACACACACCACAACCACGAAATGCACACAGAACAATGCACAACATCACGTAAAGATTGAGAACGCATCAAAGTCAATCAGCGAAGATACGCTGCCCCAACGGCGATGACAACCCCAAATTGCATACACGATTCATATTAACACCACGCCTCGAAACACAAACAACACGACACGTTAACATTAGTGAAACAGAACACGTAGAACGAGGATAGCACGTAATGATTGTGAATGCTTCAAAGCTAATGCTAAAATGCATCATTGCTGCAGCGAAGGTTGATGGGGTCGTTAAAACAGCGAAAACACGCTGCCCTAACGACGATGACAACCTCTGCTGCATACATGAGGCAAGTTAACACAAGCCTGAAACAGACGCAACCCACCCACAACACGATAGGTATATAGACGTATAAGCTCGCGCAAACACACACGCATACGCATACACGCAAACTCACAAGCATATGTAAGGCACGCATAGACACACAGTTGATAGTTAACTAAAAATCGTTTGAGTTTATGTAAAACTGCTTTTGCACGGCCTCAATCATTCCCTCTCCTTCCTTCTCCTTTTCCTTCCACACAATTCCCCATCTCGCTTGTATCATCCTTGCTTTTCTTCTCCAATCGATGCAAGGGAAATGAAGACGTTGTGCCTCACTGACCCTGCGCAGCATAACAAGAAACCAATAGTACGGGGAACAAAAAAAAAAAAAAAAAAAAAGGAAATTACTTCGCGTAGAAAGTTTCACGAGTTGATAATTGGATCAATAAGCTTAACAAACCCACGTTACAATCAGCACTATATCGTACACTAATCCAGAACCACCTATCAATATTGAATATGAGGATTTATGTTAAAAATGACGCTCTGTATCTAACCTGGTCGCCACGACGTTGGGCGAGTTTCACGGGTGTCGATGGAATGGCGGGTGGACCATTCGGCGCTTCACGTTTGTTGTTGTCGTTCACAGCTTCAACATGCTCCTCCTATGAATATCATCAAAAAAAAAAACATGCGCAAATTAACATCGATTTTTTCTTTGCATTCGTAAGAAAGGAAGATAATGTATGCCGTTATATCTCAAGCAATAATGGATTATGCACTTACCATGATGAATGCAGAGATCGTCCTGTCAAAACGATTTCCAGCTGCCTTCACGACCATCTGTGTTGAAATCAAAGGGACAAATGACAAAAGTTGTGCGATATGACGTTTTAACCAACGATGAACTTGATAACATTTTATCCTATTACAATGTTGACTATAGTAGAAAATATTAACTACCACAATGTCTATGTTTCATTGCATGACGTACCTTGATTTGACGCCGCCTGTGGAGGAGCTTCGTTAAGATCTCCTGCTTGCCATCAGAATCAGCTGCAACCCATGTCGCAATGCTGAAACCTTCCAGTCCGCTCTTGAGCGCACTCAAGCTCATTGTAGCACTCACACCTGTGCGGGCGAGCTTTCCAACTTTGATAGAAAATGGAAAATGGAAAATCAATTAAGTGTGATAACATCATAGCTTCTGAAAACAAAGAGCATCAAAGGCAATTGCTTATCGAGCATGAGATGTTACATTATCACAAGACAATGAATGGTGATACATGCAGTACTAAAAACAACATTTACAACAAAATCGATAGTAACAAAGAAAAAACACTAGTACCTGTCGTCGTGTCGAAAACCGCAACAACTGTATCTCGCGCGTCCGCATCCTGTGTCACATGCTCCAAGTCGCAGAGGTACCTGTCGTTGGTGAAACACCATCCGACGGGAAAACCGCAAGGGAGGGCACCTTCTCCCGACGGCCTGAATGAACAGACCCACTCTGTAGTGACGTCGGTGCTGCGTATCTCCACGCGGAGTGCACATGTGATCTCTTGGCCCAAAGAGATCACATTCTCCTCCACGGCTCCCAAACTGTAAGGGAGTGGGGAAAAAGAAAGTGAACAAACGTACATATTAACGATATTTATACTGCATCTGTTGATCAGACATGACATTATCTTTACAGTTGACTAAGATGCAACGCAAACTTGATAGTAATTTATAACTTGCAATACATATGAAATGACACTGCCGACGTCGGTTGGTGCTGTGAGAACAGGAGCCAGACTCCGCGTGACGCGAGCAACAACAGCATCATCAGTGACCTTGATAATCCTGGACCTGGTAGGAAAAAGTACAATATACATATTTGAAAGATAGTTGGGACTATATACATCATGTACGTTAACGTGTATCAACAACATCCATATTCAAGTCCAAACACTTGATTAATCAATAAGCACATGGTAAGACCGCTTGTACTATACCTCTTGGTTGTGTAAATCTGGGGATGCTCGACGTAGAGCTCAGTGATCCACAAGACCACTGGAGTCGATGTGAACGAAGTCCTGGTCACCTTTTGCTGCTCTGTCACAAACATGCGAATTTTGTCCGCAGATGAGCCCAACGCCGTCAAACCGAAGCGTCCGCTCTCATCACGAACCGAACACAGAGCGCGCAGCAAGAAACCAGGCTCCATCTTGGAGACCGTCAGCTCCACAATGAAGGATGAAACCTGTAAGTAATAAATACCAAAACAATGTACACAATACGTTATTACTGTATGAATATGAACGATGATGATAAACATACAAATGCGTGATAAAACAAAATAAGAAATAAGAGAACACATCTGAATTCAATATGACCTCATATTATGGAACAAAATAATGAGCTATGTTAAGTATAATGTCATGACGCGACGTGCACACAAACCTGACGACGTGTGGGCGGATCGGACGAAAACAAAGCATCCAGCCGCGTAGGAGTGAACACACTCAACGGAATGCTGTCCGCCTCAGCCGTCATGCGGGCATGCGATGCACGGTGCTCCCAGTTGAGCACGCCATCCAATATGTCAGCACAGTACCTGACAAGAAATGTTGAGATGACATGCGATATGATTAAAAGGAGACAAATAAAAAGAGCCTGTGATAATGGTTCGAATAAATTATTACAACTTCATCCTACCAACCCTATGCTCCCCCGAAATTCATGCTGTTGAGAACTCCATGTTGAAAAAAGCACCGTTTTGCAAGCAACTTCGTAACAAAAGAAACTATACATTAGCATTGGCGGACGTGCGCGTCCCCTCAAACTCATAATCAGTTGTGCACTCAAACGGGTATCGCGAGCAGTTGCAAATGGTGGATAGGGAGTCCTTTGCGCTAGTTGCACAAACCCTCAACGTTGGTACAAAGCAAATGGTGCTTACATAGGCCAACATGTTTGTGTCATACGCCGCTTTCGCATGACACAAACAGTAGTTATAACAGTGGCCATAACACAAGCTAAAATACGTCATAAATATTAGAATCCTGCAGACTATACTGTAACGAAGCAGCCTCGTGCTGCTGATAAGCGTATGTAAGACTTACATTGATTTTATAGCAAGTTACACTTTATGGTCAGCCTCATATTGCTACTGACCGCGTAAGTCATATCAAGACACTACACAACGAGTTTGTACAACATACTTGAACCAAATTGAATGGGGAGACGTAAAAACGAATGTTCTTAGGAAACAATATGATCAAGTTTTAAAAGCTTCCAGATGTTTTAAAAGGCTCACCCTGGTTTCTTGGAGTAAACGCAGTGGACGGAGCAGATATCGTATGTGGCTCCCAAAACGAACTCCCCAAGTATCTTGCAGCACTTGTCAATCGTCCATGCCGCCGGTGGCGGCTGCGACTCAGGCCAAAACAGCAGCTCCATCTTATTCCCTTCTACATCCGCCACGTACAGCTTCGCAGGGAACTTGGCCGCATTTGGGTGATCAAGGTCTTGGGGTCGAACCCCAACAACCATTGCACGAACCATGAAGTTCAAAGGCTTTTGGGGTTTGAGCAAAACCTTCACTAGCGAGCTGAAGCTAGCAACCTTCGGCGGCTGTTCATTCATTACATCAAGACAAAGTTTTAAATGGAGAAGTGGAACCATGAGTTATTGAAATGATTAGTCATATAGAACGATGCACGAGAGAGCGAGGAAGAGAGAGAGAGAGAGAGAGAGAGAGAGAGAGAGAGAGAGAGAGAGAGAGAGAGAGAGAGAGAGAGAGAGAGAGAGAGAGAGAGAGGAGAGGGAAGAGGAGATGAGAGGGGTGGGGAGAGAGAGAGGGGAGGGGCAAGTATGAAAAGATGATTGTGAGAAAATGTAGATGTTTACAAGATATGCATTGCATAGAATGTTTGTTGCAAAGTGTGTGAGAAAAATGTATGTATAACACAAAACATAGCATATTAAGCTAAAAAGATAGTGACGCAACACAAAACACAGCTTAAAGCGCTCTCACCTTTGCAAGCATCTTCTCATTGTATGGAAGGCCACCTGTATGGAAAGAGAATAACATTTGTTTTTTATTTGATCAATACATACACAGGAAAATGATCGCTGAAAAATGATTCACTAACATAACTTCAGCGTCAAACTTAGCAATATCAAGCCAAACGTGATCAATAAGTGTATCCCGCACAGTAGTTGATGATTGGACGCACTGAGTCATACTTGCATCTTTCATTAATTGGACCAAACGCTTTGGCATTGAAACTTTGAAATCAAAATTGATGTCACCAATTATCATAATTTCTCCAGTCGAGGGAATAGCATCAAAGAGTGATCGTAATGATGAGTAGAAAGTTACTTGAGACGAACGAGGATTACGGTAAGCGCATATTACGAATGTATTTGGCATCGTAATGTATTCCAGGACAACAAACTGAATTTTATCATACACCTTGTGAGAAAAGACAGAGACGCGCTTATTATCGAAGGCCACAAGCATGCCACCAAAAATCCGAATCTTGACGAAATACAGAAAAATCATTCAGTGCCTCGCCGTGTGTTTGTCCATATGAGAGGTGCGTCTCAATAAACACTATGAAATCAAACGATTTCATAGATGTCAGGTCATTAATGCAGTCCAATCTGAACTTGCGAACATTATGGAATGCAAAATTTAGCACGTCCGGGACATGATGCGATTATGTTAACAGGGACAC